>JAGFMF010011684.1:7291738-7437435 GCA_019455555.1 Galemys pyrenaicus
GATTGCTGAGTAGTATTCCATCGTGTCTATGTACCACAGCTTCCCGATCCACTCATCTGTTTTTGGGCATTTAGGTTGTTTCTAGGTCTTACCTATTGTCAAGAGTGCTGCTATAAACATAGGGGTGCAGGTATTCTTTTGAATCAGTGTATTTGTGTCTTTTGAAACCAGGTCCTTAATAAGGTCGTTTTATCAAAGTGGAGCAGGATTTTGCTTTTCTCAACAACTTCGTAACGAAACAACATGGAGCGGGGCCCCCTTATTTGACAGCCTGCTGTGTATCTTTCAAAAGATTCCCACAGGATTTTGGTACGCAATAAGGATAGAGAACAACTCAATTTGTAAAATTTACTTTCTTTTTCAAAATATAAAGCATTATTCTCAGTCTTAAAATGCACATTGGAATTACCTGGGAAGATTTAAAAATTATTGGCACCCATCCCACCCCCATCTCCACTCTGATTTAAGTGATCTGAAATGTGACAAGGTCATTTTTTAAAAAATTTCCCTAAGCTATTTAAACGGGAAACCAAAGTTAAGAATCTTTATTCCAGAGCTAGGATTTGAAACTCTGGTATACCTAAATAATGGAGTATTTAAAAAAATTGGGACTCCAGGGCCTCATTTGGGTGAAGACTCAACTGGAAAACAGCTCTAACTGACCCTCAATCTATTCTAGTTTGATTTTGATCCCATCCTCTGTGCTCCTCATCATTCGCTGCCCTGCCCTCTTTCTCCATGGTATCTTGCTAACTTAGCGTTCTTAAATGTGCCTTGCCTAAATCATTGGAGGAAATATAGATTATTCAAAACTAACAAATGATTTGGGCTATTTGATTAGCCATTTAGAAAAGAAGTACCCTGGACTGTTATTTTTTTACACCAAACAAATCCCAATCAGATATATCAGATATAGAAAGAATATTATTTTCAAAATTACCATAAGAATATCAGAATGGTTGTGTTTAGAAAATAATTTGGGGATGGTGATGGGCTTTCCAAATAAGATATGTAACCTAAAATATATGAAGGAAAATACCTAGTAAATTTGATTAAATAAAAAATTTTTTTAAAGATTTATTTATTTATGCATACAAGCACTGGGGTACAGGCCAGAGGTGTGGGGGTGGTGAGAGGATTCACCACAGAGAGCAGGGAGCAGAACAGGCAGATCAACGGAAGTACACTGCTGAGGGGAGCAGCGGGCACAGCAGGAAAGGTCTGCCATACCACGTGGGTCCCCGCCTTGGCTGGCAGCAGGGATTGAACTCGCTGCAGTGGCTTTGGTTGATTAAATAAAATTTATCTGAAGAAAAGTTACTTGAAAGACCTTTAGGAGATAAGCACAAAAATGGGCAGGAACATATTCACCACACTGAGAAAATTGCCTCAATGTACAAAAAAACCCCTTGTATATCAATAACAAAAAAGACATCTAACAACAACTCACAGAAATAGTGTGAACCAGGTAGCTTGTCCACAAAAGAGACACAAATGGTTGGTTAATGTATTGAAAGATGCTTGGCTTCATTCATAATCTAAAGAGAGCTATATCTAAACATTGTGAAGCCACCAAAATAAAAAAAAAAAAAATCAGTACTGATAAAATTGAGTAAAGATCACCCAACAGGTGCCAGAATGATGGTATAACGTGGCAGTATTTATTATTTTAAAAGATTTATTTATTTATGCATACAAGAACTGGGGTACAGGCCAGAGGTGTGGGGAGCAGGTTAGAGGATTCACCAGAAACAGAGTGGGGAACAGAACGGGCAGATGGACTGAAACACACTGCTGAAGGGAGCAGTGGGCAAGAGAGGAGAGGTCTGCCACATCATGTCGGTCCCCTCCCTGGCCGGTGGCAGGGACCAAGCTCGTGCTGCTGTGGCTGTGGTTTGCTTCATAGTGCTGTGTTTAACCCACTGCACCATCAGGGAGGCCCCTAAAGAAGTAGTACTTAGAGATTAATGCTGTATGAACCAAAATGGAAAGCAAATCCACTTTTGTCCCAGCAGTTCTGTTTCTAAGACTTTAGTTCTTGCATAGAATCACTTAAATGTTCAGAAGAAATCACCAAAGCACTTAAATTAGTCTAAATACCCATTTATAGAAGACTGCGCAATTATGGTATTTTATTTGATGAAACTTTATTTGATGTTAAAGATGGTGAACATAGAATTAGATCAGTTATACAGAAAGTTGTGAATAGATTATTAAGAACCAGCAAGTGTAGAACTGTATACATACATATTTGTGTGTGTATATGTGTGTGTCTGCATGTATAGACACATACAGTTGTACATATACAAATTTTATATGAACTGGTATTATAGCGCATTTTTAAATATACATAATACTTATATGTATTTATGAGTTTGTGAATAAATCCACATCCTAACAAAAGAAAAAATGAAGATTAGAATTGGGGGTTAGATGGAAATGGGTCCAAAGCTTGTTGGTTAAATATTTGAATGGATCTGATATATGGGAGCTAGAGGTTGGGAGAGATTTTGAGTCTTTATTTTATATCTTTTTATACTATTTGAATTTTTAAATCATACATATAAAATTGCTTTTGAAATAAGAATTAAGACATGTAAAAATGTGCCACTCACTTTTTAAATTGAAAGTCCACAACTTGACTTTACCTGTCCTAATAATTATAAATGTACTAATTACATAAACCAACTAGTAGGCATTCTGCCTGTGAAAAAAGTGAAACTATGAGATATGTAGTCTTAAGTAAAATATTTCATTCGGGTGCTATTAGACTCTGATTAAAATGAAAACTGGTGCCTCTGCTTTGAATGATCCAATGATTAAAAGTTCATAGTAAAAATATAAATAAGATTATGGTTAATAAGTATTTTCTTTCCTGCATTTCCCTTTTACAGACTTTTAATTTTAACTCATAGAAATGATACGTAGCTTGGCTTAGGGGGTATACCTGTTTTAGAGTAATTGAAAAATTGTGGGAATAATTGGGTGATTTTAGTGGAGAATAGCAACAGGACTTGGAGGAGAAGGGTAGTAACTTATTTTACTAACCTAAGTGAACTCCTAAGGGCAATTGGGGTTTCCAGAGTGTTGACATGGTAGGATGCTATTTGTTTGGATTGATAGGGTAGAGATTTCATTTCATAGCCCTGTTTTGAGAATACTTGGAGGTCAGTGAGGTGAATTTATAAAAGGAACATTGAACTAGTTTACCTGAGACAAGCAAAAGTAAAATGAATTATAAGAGGAAATAGAAAAATGGGGAAAAAAAATTAGCCAAGACCAGCTGGCTAGGAGCTCTAAAGGGCAAGTGGAAGTTTTGGATTTGACTTACAGTATACAAGAAAATGTGAGGGGTCTGAATCCTGGCAGAATAGTAGATTCTTTTTACTTAAAAACAGTGAGTAAGGCTTGTGCTTCAGCATTTTAATGCTTCCCTACTGGTTTTCCTGTGCATCCTAAATTGAGAATTGTTTATTGATCCAAGGAAATGGAAGAGGAAAGTAAGAGAGAACTATTAGACAAGAAAAGATCTGTATGATTTATGGAAACTAAAAGTCAAAATTCTAATTCGTCAAACATTTTGTCATTTACTTTATTATGATGAATATAAATTAATGCCTTTGATTGTTTTACGTCTGAATCTACTTTGGAGTTGGGAAATTGAAAATGGTTGAGTATTTAAAAGAGAAAATTATATATACACACGTATTTTTGCTTTTTTCACTTGGAATTCTGTGTACCATAGGCCTAAAGAACATTTAGTATTTAAGACCTTAAATCTGGCATTTATTTTTTTATATTTTTTAAAGATTTATTTATACATACAAGAATTGGGGTACAGGCCAGAGGTGTGGGGGGTGGGGTGAGAGGATTCACCAGAGATAGTTTGGGGAGCAGAACAGGCAGATCTACTGAAATACATGGCTGAGGGGAGCAGCGGGCAAGACAGGAGAGTCTGCTCTGCCAAGTGGCTGCCCTCCCTGGCCAGGGATTGAACTCATGCTGCAGTGGCTGCGGGTAGCTTCATAGTCCTGGGACTTAACCCCTTGCGCCACCTGGTAGGCCCCCAGTATTTATTTTTTAGCTAAGAGTCCCTGGTAAGAAAGGGTTTATAAGAGAGGACAGATTTAAATTATTTAGCAAGGTGTACAGATAGCAGCATTTCATTTGAATACTACCTCTTGACAAGAAGTTGCTTTGCAAGTGAAGCATCTGAGCCAAACCAATTTCCTGATAGTGTCCACCCCTATTCTAGGAAAAAAGGAAAATACTTTATATCTAATTGTGTTAAAGAATTGAGTTCCTGTCATGTAAAATAGAAAAAAATAATATACACAGCTTAGGTTACATTCATTAACTTAGTCTTTTATGCAGATTCAGAGACTGATTAATTATCCAAGATTTTAAAAATGCACCAAGTTTCATAAAACTGCATGATATTTAGGAATGTCTGTAATAGTGGTAGTGTTCTTACCTCCCCTTCCTTGACCTTACACATGCTACTCAGTAAATTTAAACAAAGGCTACAAGTAATCTCTTCTCTATTGCTGGGAAGATAAATTACTGTAGATGGGAGGAAAACATAGAACTAAAAATCAACTTTCTTCGTCACTCTTGACATTCACCAGTCTTTACTCAGGATCACCTTGAGATGTGACATCAATTCTGAGTAATAAGGAAGGGTCAATGAAAAGCTAAAACATTCTCAGGAACCCATTATAGCACATCTCTGCGGGATTCATGTCAGTGCCACAGCGTTTCAAAGACAATACACAAATTCCAGAGGAACAGCTTCATGAAATGGAGACAATAGGCATCAGCGAGAGCCTTGTGACAGAGAAATTGACTTGTTATTGGATCTCCCTTCTACTCCCTACATGTTTTCCTCCCCATAACCTCATCATTCATTCCGTAGTAAGCAATAAATAAGTGTACATTTAGCAGAGTTTTTCTGACAGTATGTTTTCGATATGCTACCTCCATTAAGAGTTATTTTTTTAGTAAGAAATTTTGATATACTTAACGGCTTCGATTAAGAAAATTTCTTTTCCTATGAATAGGGATCTAGAATTGGTTTCTCATGATCAACTTAGGGTTGGAAAATATTTTGATCCTCTGAGTAGACTTAGCAAATTGTATCTTGTTTCCTATTTAGCTATAACAGATAGGTCAAACCTCTTTATAGAAAAACAACTTAATATATAATAATTGAATTAGAAAAAAAATATGTATCTCATTTACTATAAAACAAGGACTGGTTTAGGCACTGAGAATTAAAAATATGCTTTTTGTTTAGCTGCACAAATAACCAGAATTTATCCCTCACCAAGCACTTAGAATTCTAAGTCAGTAAGAGGAATAGAGAAATGGGATATAGTACATATGTCCTTAGAATTCATTTCATTTTACTTATGGTGACAGGAGATAGACTGCTTGAAGTTACCATTATCCCATTGTTGGTATTTAACCTACAGAATTTTCCTTTTCTACAAACCTTTTACTAACAGTAACGATTGGTTTGAGTATCTGAAACTGATCATGCTGTTAAATCTATTAGGTCCTACATAGTGTGAGCTGGAAAAATGTTACTTGCTCTAAAGTTCAATAAAAAAGATAACAGAATTTTAAATATTTTGTTAAATAATAGAATTGTATGTGAAAACTGCAACTAAATGTAATATTGTTATGTAGGTTTCATATAATGTAGAATATGAGTTTTTAATAGACTTCAATATGTTTTAATATGTTGGTATTTTAATATATTTAAAATTACTTGCGGTAGACCCCCCAAAAGTACAGGAGCCTAAAGCCTATCCAAATTTTTCAGGTTTCTCTCTTAAATTTCTCTCACACCCTCCAACTCTGCCCTCCCTCTTTCTTCCCCACCTCAGTTTCCATCAGCCCATTTGCTTAGCCTTAAAATTTTGGAGTCATCCTTGTTTCCTGCCTTACCCCATTATTCTTCCCAATCAAATTTTTCAGCAAATCCTTTTGATTCTACTACTGAAATAAACCTGAGATCCACATTCACCCTGACCAGTCCACTATTACTTCCTACCTTTCCTATGTTGGTAACCTCCTAACTGATCTCCCTGCTTCCACTCTGAACCTGCGTGGAGCGCATTGGCTGCTAGAGGGATCTCTCCAAATCTAATATTTTTTGTTTCGTTTTGTTTTTATGCACACAAGAGCTGGGGTACAAGCCAGAGTGCAAGGGTAAGAGGATTCACCAGAGACAGAGTGGGGAGCAGAACGGGCAGATCGACTGAAACACACTGCTGAGGGGAGCAGTGGGTGAGGCAGGAGAGGTCTGTTGTCCCATGTGGGTCCCCTCCCTGGCTGGGAATTGAACTCGCACTGCAGTGGCTGTGGAAGCCCCACAGTTCGGCACCCAACCCCTTGTGCCACCAGGGAGGCCCTCTCCAAATCTAAATCAAATGATACCACTCCTCTGTCTGTAGTAGAGGATTAATAAATAACTGTTGAATGAATTAATTAGATGACAAAATGTGGTGGTGCTGGCTACATCAATAAGGTGGAGATGGGGAAAACCAAAATTGGTTCAGAGAGCCCAGATTTTAAGGAAACCTTACTTTCTTGTGTATAATGCTCTTTACTTGACAATACAGGCTTGTGAGTCTACTTCATTGGCCTGCTGTCAACATTTCACAGCTTACCGGAGACAGTTCCACTGAAGGCCAATCAAGGTTTTGCTGTGGTCACTTAGAGTTGAAACAGCTGCCCAGGTTTAATTAATAGTCTACAATTACATCTGGAAAGGTGCCAGATTCTGAGACACGTGTCTAAATGAAAGGGAAAGTACTCTCACCTTGTGTCAGTTGCATATGGAGGGATAGGCTCAAATTTCTTGTGCGATTTGAACTGTTGTTTTGTATGTTACCCAGCTTGTGATTCCTGCATAATTGTTCCATTACCCAGTTTATCTGCTGGCATTCATCTTACAAGGAGGTCCTGGGTTTGATTCTATGAAGTTTGGTCTTAAAATATTTAAGCAGTACCAATTTGTTCCTGAGAATCCCCCACAAAATAGGAATCACAGCACTGATTATTGTGGTATAAAATGTCACAACTCATTTAAGCAGATCATCAAGTAATGACACAGGATTCAAATGGGGGCTTACTCTTTTATCCACCAGGAGTTTCAAATGGCAATTATCATTAATTCTTGGATTCCCTCAGTACTGATAGAAAATCAAGGCAACCAGAAACTATCACTTTGTGAACAGACAGCTATTAAAAGCACATTAATAATCTATAGTGGGTATAGCATATGCCTTTTAAAAAGATTTACAGATTGTTTCTCTGTGGTGAAGACACGGGACTTCTCCAACCTAATTACAAAGCAATCAAACAATTTAATTAATCTGGAAATCACTTTCTTAACAATAACTGCCTCTAAAATGAGGCACCCTGTGCAGAGCAGTTAGGTGAAGTAGGGTTTTGATATAGTGCTTGTGTATTAGCCACGCTAGCTCTCCCTGGGGATCTTGGAGTTAATTACCTACCTAGTGCCTGACCACAACTAAGGTTTCCTTTACCAGGTCAGAAACATCAGCTGCAATACCAGCAGTCTATAAAGTGTCCGAGCACTCAAACATCCAAGAGCCAGCAAATCCCTGGGAGCAGCAGGATTTGAGTTATAAGCAAGTGCTGCACATATGGGCAGAGAATTAACTGGCACCAGTTTTCATTTGAGAGTCTCTCAGGTATTGCTTTGCAGATGGGTGGATGAATTCAGAGAGCAGTGCTGCGAGGAGTGAAGGTCATATGTAGGACTCTGATTTCAATCCATCTTGCTCTCTCATCATGGGGAAATGCTGGCATGTCCATGGGAGTCTGGTCCTCGTCTCTGAGTGAAGAATGTATAAGGCATGCTTTATAATTTGATCTGTTTTAAACTAGTGGTGTTTTCATCATTGTATAACAAGATAGCATCCCGAAAGTCTTCAGAGACCAAATAGTGACAAATAAATCAATTTTTATTTCAAGGAAGAACAAAGACTTCGAAGATTGACTTCTTCCTATCTAATCTACTAATCTTATAATTTCTCCCTAAGGAAAATTGAGGAATTTTCTATAATAAATGACAAAAGTCTACAGCATTCTCATCCTTTCCTTTATAATCACGACCACCCTACTTATCGCTCAAAATGGTGTAGTCATTCTCCCAGTCTCCCACATTGGGACTGTCAGCTACTGTGTGTCTGTCATCTTCTAATACATCAACAATCAGCTTGATTTGCCTACAAAATCATGTAGTGTCTCACACTTGCCTCTGAAGATCAAGAAGGGCCTCACACTAGCTACTACCAGTAAAGATAGTCCACAAGTCACTGGCTTTATCAGTCAGGACTCCCTGGTGCCAGAAAGCCTATCTCTATCCCATTCCCCTACCATGTTTGGGTTGTTTCTATCTACTTTCTCAAGCCCTCTTCAAATTCCTTCTCTTATCCTGAGCTCACTGAACTACCCCAAACGAAGCTCTGTCTCTTGTCCTTAAGAAATTATCAGGCATTTTATTTCACCTTTATTTTCTTTAATAACTCACTACTCTTAAAAGCTTCTGTGATAATATGGTGTGTGTGTGTGTGTTGTATTTGCTTTTCAGCCTAACTTTTCAAACATTAAATAAGAGCTTTGATTAATAATACAAATGAGTCTATAGTCTTGAAGATGTAGGAATTTGGGTTTAATTTTACAGCAATGTGCGTAACACATGAGAAGAAAATGAACATTTCAGTGAATGAAAAAGTAGCATACATTGGGAATGTAAATCCAGAGATTAAAAATAGTTATCATAGTCTTGCTTTTTTTTCTTTTAAGGGCATAGTTATTTTAATCTGCCTCTGTACTTCTATTTCCCGCTAATCATCTTCAAACTGATACATTATAAGATGCTATGTGACTTACTGGAGACCACTCACTAAAACTTTTAAAAATGAATAGTTTTAGGTTAATTCCATATTTCCCCCTTCTTCAGATTCAAAAATATTTAATAAGCTCTCTCTGGTTGTTCTAATTGATCTCATTATAATTTTCAGATACAGTGTTCTCTTTGCAGAGACCACAGGGCTAAGAATTTGGTACCAAGTGTCATTGGCCTTATTATTTGTTCTAGGTGAATAAGGTAGCAGGGGTTATCCTCAAAATGTTTTGGCTTCAAAACAGTCCTTTTGTTTCTCCTAATTTACTGGTAGTTTGCTATTTATGCGGGCTAAGCAAAGTGAACTTTTTTTTTTTTTCAAATGAAAAACATTTACATGAAGATTTCTGGTTTTATATTTGTTTTCCTTTAGGAAACAAAATTTGTAAACATCTTGAAATTACAGAGACCTTTTAAGAAATATGAAGAGTGATGTACAAACCAAGTTGAGAGGAGCCGGGGGAATGAAGGCTGTTGAGAGAAGTTGAAAGAACTTAATTTAGCTGTGTAGATAAATTGACAAAAAGAGCCCTAGATTACTGAATGGCAAAAGCAAAATCCTTTCTCCTGGGGCCCAAGGAACAACAGATGCAAAGGCATGATAAATTTCATTGCAGCAGGGAGAAAAATGCTTCACAATTCTCTATCCATAAAGACATGGGCTTTTCAGTGCTTCCCAGTTAAGTAGCTTTAATTGTGCTGTCTGTCATAAAGCTAAAGGCATCTGTTGAAAACATCACTATAAAACTTGCAACCTTAAGTTAATTGAAAAATTTCAGGGGAAGTGTAGCCAGGCCAGAAGTCCTCAAGTTAGCACTAAACTTACCCTCTT
This sequence comes from Galemys pyrenaicus, assembly GCA_019455555.1. Lineage (NCBI taxonomy): Eukaryota > Metazoa > Chordata > Mammalia > Eulipotyphla > Talpidae > Galemys > Galemys pyrenaicus. The sequence continues at coordinate 7,301,515 of JAGFMF010011684.1, forward strand.
TAATGTGCTCACAGGGTAATAAAGTTTACCTTTACAGACAGGTGCTGATTTGAACATGCAATCTTGTTTTCCTTATACCTAATTACAATTGTCATTTCCATTAAGAAGTCAGTAATGTGGCAACTGGCTTGCTGTTAAGGATTAAACAGTTTTTGATTTATTTTCCCTGGTTCAAGAATACACAGCTTTCGTTTGCAGCCTTTCCTTACCTCTTCAAACCAGCTGCAGACCCACCCGGGCCTCTGACAGCTCTGCCAATCTAATTAAGCATGCAGGGGGAGGCAGAGTGGTCTGGAGTGTCCTGAACTTACCCTCAGCAGCTGCCTGCCAAGCTTTCTCAATGATCAGCAGCAGGTTGAGTGCTCGACTGGAGAAAGTAACAAGCCCCAGAGGAGCTGCCCTCCTTACAGTGAGCTGTCTGCGTGCCACCCGCCTTGGAAGGACCAGGGGAGAACACCCCCTGCCAGTCTTTGTGTGGCTGTGACTTTTAAAGGATGCCTGGTCAGTCACAGCCCAGCTGCTCAGGAGCAGAGGGATGTGCTAAAATAGATCTGGGTTGTTTGAGAAATAGACCTGGACTTCTGGCTTCTTCCCAACTTTTCTGACAAGTTATGACAATCTGCCTTTAAAATACGTATTTTGGCATATGAAGATTTATTTCCAAGAACTCAAGACTTTCATTGTTTTATTTTATAGCTAATTTTTTTTATTGACAAAAAAATGTTAAGGTCACCTCCCTGTAACAGAAAGCTCCCATCATCACCCCAGTTGAAGCACACTTGTCCCCATCTAAGCTGCCTTTTGAAAGGTTAGCATCTGGAAGGGTACAGTGAAGACATTTGTATAGTCATTGTTCTAAAGTACTGAAATATTTAGGTGGTTAAGTATGGGGGGAGGAGAACTGCTGGCTGGTAATATAGATAAATGTGTTCGTTCACCTATCTTATACACCTGGAAAATTCTGCTAGCATTCAACCCCTCCTTCCACTGCTCCCCCCACCAGTCACTGCTCCACTTAAAACTAAAACATCATTATGGGGATGAACATTTTACAAAAGTGTACAGGAACTTACAACTAATGAGAAGATTCTGGATACGAATAATGATGTAAAAACAAAATCATGTTGTTAATTGTTTTCTTCTTTCTTGCTGCAGGAAATAGCCCTCAAGATAGTCTAAGAAATTTCTCCCCCAGTGCCTCAGCCCATTTCTCATTTGCACGGAGGTAAGGACTTCTTGTGAGTAGAATACTAGAAAGTTATGTAGAGGATCTCATACTCCACCCTTCCCCCTCCACACTCCTTCACCTCCTGCACCCCTTCTGCATTGTGAGATCTGCTCCTTCCTTAGCTTAGAAAGCCTTCTCTGATGCTCTCCCACCAAAGGTAAGTTCAGGTCACCACAGAAGTTTGTGTTAACACTTCTGCTTTCACAGTTGTAACGATGAGCTCTGCCTCATGTTAGTGTTATAGGTTCCTCTTTCCGTCTGCACTAGATGAGGGTGGGGTATGAGATTCAACCCTAGTGCAGTTCCTTGTGTTTGGTGGACGGATGCACAACAGATTTTTACCAATCTATCTGAGCTTATAAATATAATGAGGACTTAGTTCATCATTGTGTCCTGGTATGATTTTTGTATTGTTGAAATAATTTTTTTTTTCTTTACAATAACTTTTCTTGAATTGTAAGGTGTTCGTTCACTTAAGCATATCAGACCAGCAATTCAGTGATCTACTGGGAGAAATCTTGTTTAAACCACAGGGTATTCTCGTCCTACCTTAGTGAGAATTGAACCCCACCTAATATCAATGTTACATGTCTCACATTTGGGGCAGTGAGTCAAGAGAGAAGTTGCTGTTACTCTGAAGACAGTGGGCACATGCTCTCCTGTCAGACCTTCTCAGCTTCTGTTTGCACCCCTCTACCCCCATCTTCTGTGTTTTGCACGGGTGTCCTTGTCCATGTCATACTCAAACCTCTCTTTCCTGGACTTCATTCCCCCTCTCACACACATATCCTGTGCTCTTGCATTCAGGAAAGAAAAAAAATGGTCATTTCCCAGGTCTCTGAATATTCAAGATACACTCAGATTATGTTATATTTGCTACAGTTTCCTCAGAAGCCTGTTCCCACAAGTGCACTAAAGCAGTACTTAGTAAAGACATGTAGGTAGGTTAAAAAAAAAAAAAAGTAGATGTTTTAACACATGTACTTACCAGCAAAACTTCCACTGGTCTCACAGCTATTTATCAGCATGTACTGCATTTTATATTGCTAAATCCAAAGAACAGGATCTGTTTGCTGCATTTTCAGAATCCTCTGTAATTAAGATTCCCTTGTAAACCTCCTGCATTTCCCACCATATGTTAAATGCCCGTGTGTGTAAGGTACTAGTCCTCCACCACAGGAGGAAACACGAGTAATTAAGATGCAATCTCTAAGGAACTTCTTGAGACTCACACTATGATTTTCCCCAATTGCAACTTTATTCTTTAAGCTACTCATTTTAAGTGCTGTAAAGAAAATAGGAAAATTAACCAGTCTCACAAAGCCTGTGTGTGCCCAGTGTATATTAATTCACAACGGTGCTACAATTGCAAGCAAAAAAATATATACATATAAGTTGATAAACAAGAACCCACCGTAGTCTTTAAAATATGTCTTTTAAAAGAAAGGGAATGTATTTAATGACCTTAAGGTAATAAGAAAAATGCAAATTTCATTACAGGGTGCATTTAAACATGACAGAAATCATAGTCTCTAAATCCTGCCAGGTTTTTAAAATTGAAGGGAATCTAATAATTAAGTGGGTGACTAGAGGACAGATGAATCTGCTTTCTACACTGTAAAAGATACACAGACCTCCAGGCATGTTAATTTTTGACAAATAAACCATAAACCGTGACAGAAGATTATCACAGGAGACCTCTAGTTCATTTTGCATGTATTTCCAGATGGATCTCCCTCCACACTTTTCAAAAAGTATTAATTTAGACTGGGAAATGAGTGATCATCTTTTTAAACTTTTATTCACGTAAACTGGACCCTGTGTTTGCTAGAAAAATTCAAATTGGCATATTTTTATTGAACATCTGGGGTCTATCTCTTCAATCTTAAACTTGATTTTCACTCAGGCAAAATGGCAACTCCATTCCTGGGTCTCCATCATCTCTCATTTGGTAAGCAGTTTTGAGCCTTGAAAAAGAAATGCCATTTCAAGATGATTCCCACATCTTATCATTTTGTATATTTAATCCAATTAAAAAGAGATTGTCTTATTTTTTATATTATTCTTGGATGAAAAATTGAAAGATCAGGCTTATTAATTTTCTGGTTTTATACCATGTGGTAATATTCCCCAGTGGATATCTAACAGTTTAATTTTAGCCTAGAAAATATAATACAAACTTGCTTTCTATATTATGTGGTATATATTTGTCAGCAAAATTATCAAACTCATTTTTTTTTAGCATCAGGCTAAAATAAAAGGATGAAAGCATGGTAGATTTTATCTTGAGAAAAGAAACATATTTTTCTTTGCTCACTGTGATACTGATTAACAGTCCAGCTGACAGTGGGGTTGACTGTCTTTTTTCTTACCAGTAAGAGAGAGATAGTAATGTTCTGCCTTTTGGAAAGTTGCAGAGGTGTACTAATTATAAAATGCTTTCACTTTCATTGGAAATACAGACCCCTGAATAAATACCATGTGTAGCTCTTAGTTGCCTGGTTGCTATTCACGAGATTAAATCTCAAAATATATTTCCACAGGCAAATTACTAGGACAGCCTTGCCCTCTGAGTTGGGGTTATCTGACACTGGTGGAACATAGGTGAGAAAAGCAGTATCCTGCTTACTCTTTCAGAATCCCTTCTGGACTGGAGTTTAGTTGGTATTATATCGGCATAGTTCAACTTGTTCCAACATCTAACTAGAATGTAAAATGTACCACCATGTGACTGTAACAAATAGGCAAATAATAAAATCTGCTTCCTCTTTATACAGTTATAATAACCAGGTTGGTGTTAGGATTTCTCATTCCTTCTCTGTTGTACACCACATTCATCTAAATTTTCTGAATAGCGTTGCAACAATGTTCTTTTCCCAATCTTTTTGTATCCTGTGTTCCCATCAAATGTTTTCCCCTTCTTACTTTTCATTTAGTGTAACATTGAGATTTCCACCCACAAAGAAAAACACTCTTTTCAAAAAACCCATGTTGCTTTGGCAAGGATGTAGTTTTGTCTTCAGAAAACATTTTATTCGTAGCTACAGCAAAGAAAAGACACCACTGTTAGTAGGATCCAAATTGCACTTGCGTGATAGCTTTCTTTAAAAAAGAGCATGCTCTCTCTTAAGTACAGTATATAGCATCTATAGTAACCCAGGATGCACAAGGATGCACGGTTGTCGTGGTAATGAAAATGCAATGGTCCTTTGTGATCCATTTGAATAAACACACACGGACAACTTAGGGAACTTTATGAGACATAAATTATTTCTGGTCCATGGCTGCACAGAGTCCTGAGCACATTCTTGTTTAAACATCTTACTAGTTGTGTATTTTCCAGAATCAGCAAATGTAATTTATGCTTCAGAACTAATAAGAACATGTCTCCTCTTGGAATTGTTCATTCATCTGAAATATGTTCATTGATACCTGAGGGAAAGGAAAATTAATGAATCACAAAACAAAGTCGTGGAGGGGGATAGCATGTCCCTCACTCTTTCTAGAGACTAGTTGCTGATAATTGCTATTAAATGAACTGAATAATTCTTCTAAAGTCATATCCTTTTCTACCTTCTAAAAATTGGAGGTGTATAAAATATGAATTATAGGCCTGGCTTTTTAAGTTCAATGTAAGTACCTAATAAAATAAGGCCAATCTGTGTCCATTTAATTGATAGCCATGTATCATTATAAGCATGTGTTATGATCATTTTCTTTAACATTTTCAATTGTTTTTTAAGAGAAACATGACTTAATTCTTCTCATTCCTTTAATCTGATATATCTACAAACAATCTTATTTTGCTTCTTTTTCTAAAAACATACTTGATTCAATTGTACTTCAATCACGGTCACAGAAATGACAGGTAAATTTTCCTAAAATCTTAACATTTTAGTACTTCTGTGATTTGTCCACTTGAATTTCTCCATTTCATCTTTGTGGACCATTTGTATTTATTGGAGGCAACATCCGTGGTAGCCTATGATTTGTATTTTCCCTTGAATGTTACTTAGGTTAAACTGTCAGATTTTTACGTCAACATCTATTTGTGACATTTCTCAAATTCAAGTGTAATATTGTTGAATTCCCCAACTTCAACTTATTGTGACTGTCTGTGGTAAATTTGGTCCACTTGTATCTCTCACTTGGTAAATGAATATAATCATCAGTTCTAAAAAGCCTACATTGGTACTTCATCCTTAAATGTAATATAGCTCTTTAGAAAGTATATTTCCCTCTTGGCAAATGTGCATGTGTGTGTGTTTACAGTGTTACATTATTTTGAGTAACATTCTTACTCAACATGGCTAATAAAGCGGTGGCTCTAGAATGTCAACATGTACAGAAAATATGCTTTCTGGTGTCCCATGTTTAGCAACAATATTGTCTCTACCACTTTCTGAGCTCCTGTGAGCCTGTGTAATGACCCTCATTCATAACCAGAGTCCAACCCAGAAGCTCCACAGCCTCTCACCATTTGAAGATAAAATTTACTCTCTAGACTCCCGACAAGCTTTGCCTCTGTGACAGGCAGACAACTCTGATCTTTGCATTCGTTCTTTCGCTAGTGGAGAATTTTCATTCTGCCTCTGCTCTCACAGGCCAGAGCAGATCTGCGCACTCATAAATTCTGCAGGAGACTTTTGCTGCAGCATTTTATGAAGCCAGGTCATGTTAGAAGGCAATAACTCTTAAGAGAGTTTGAGCGTAAGGTCAGTCACTTTCTTAGTGCTAAAGTTATTTTGCCACTTAAGGCTTGAGGTAGCCATGAGCCCACTGATCCCTTCTTCCCTCAGTGTGATGAATAGACTGTCCCTTGCAAATAATAAGCAGGAAGCCTTTCGGGTGCAAAGTCCCCATAGGCACTTATGCCACCCTGGAATTTCAGACCCTTCCAAAGACCACAGCTCTGCTTATCAGTTTCCAGATAAACCTCTGCCCTTTCTGTTTTTGTTTTTGTTTTGTTTTGTTTCTTTTTTTATTATTATTTAAATCTGCTGAGTCTTGCCATGTAATTATCCCTGGTATTCATTTTGTCAAAGTGTATTAGCGAAAGATCAATAATATGGATCAACCCATTCACTTTCTACTTGTTTGGGTGTATTGATTCAGCTTAAATAAAAGTCAACCTGCTGTATAATGTTTGTTTACCCTGAACATTTCCACGTCCTCACTGACTGTGTTTGTATCATTTGTTTGACTAAAAATATTTGGTTTCTTTTGGGTTCCCATGTAATAATACTCTGGTGCTGTCCTAAGCTAAACTCACTTTTTCAATAGGACTGATGGACGCCGCTGGTCCTTGGCTTCTCTCCCCTCCTCTGGCTATGGGACAAACACGCCCAGCTCCACCGTCTCTGTAAGTGCTTTCCCTGTCCCTCACAACCACGAAGCTATTATTCTACAGGCAGTGTTTTCTCAGGGTAATTCATGGTGGGAGAGAGAAGGTAAATTCTGTACATCTGCCACTCTGTACATCTGCAGCAAATGGAAGGGCTGATGAACATAACAAGGATCGACTTTACTGCAAGATTTAAAAGTATGACATACACATTCAGTCCCGATATGCAAAATTGTAGAAGAGATTAGAATTTTACTTTAATGCCATTTAGTGTAGTTTAAGGGGAAGGGAACACAATCTCATTTTGTTGCTTTTGTTCCATGCCACTGATCTTAGTTCTGCAAATGCCGTTACATTTGGATGGATTGGGTGTTCAGGTGTTTTCTTGTGTGACTCAGATGCAGGGTTTTGTTTGTATGGTTTATTGGGGTTTGGGGTTTGTTAGTTTTTCTTCCTTCAGAGAAAAAAAATGACAAGTCTTAAATCTGTCTGTGCCTCCTAGGTAAGAACTTTCTTTTAAGGAGAGAACAAAAGAATTTAGTAGTAAGTTAAATAAATAGACAAGATGAAACCATGAAAATAGCATGGGAAGGAAGCATAGTGTTGCCCCAAACGATAACATTTCAACAAGAGAACTAGAAATTACTGAAACAATTCAGTAAGTTAGATGTATGCTTTTTTAGTCAGTAATGCTGTGGGGTGTCTGTCTAAGCAAAGCTTGAGAAAGACCCACTATGTTGTAGGAGTTCAATAAATATTAATAGTGGGGTCTGAATGCTCTTATGCCAGGCAGGAATGTGTACCTGATTTTAAAGCTCCTTTGGCTTCATTTCCATCTCCATTTTGTCAAAATAAGGTTTATTGTGTAGGGTTATCCATCTGTTGTTGTTGTTGCTTTTCCTCACAGACCTCAGCTCTGTGCTGTTAAGCACAAAGATTCAGTCACTCAATGATACTTGAACTGATTAAAAAAACTACAATTAAATGCACAGACTCTACTTGGTGTCACCACTGCCTTATATTATGTGTTTCCAGAATTCTGGGTGCAATATAATGTGGGTTTGGATTATTTTTACCATCTCCTTGTAGTGTTTTATTAATGAGAGGCAATTTATTTGACTGTTCATTATTTCATTTTGTTGTGTTATATAAGCTTATTGTCCATTTGGGTCATTTTTGTGAAGTATCCTGACAACCCAGAGTTGACATCCTGACAGCCTGGTTGTCATCAAGAAAGTGTGTTTAACTCCTGAATGGCTTCAGTGGGTAAAACTGACACTAAATACCCGTAAAGTCACTCTCGTTCATTGTGTCAGTAACCATCATTGGTTATTGGCCCCTATTTTAGATGTTAAAAACGTGGACAGCTACAATGTGAAAATGAGTGTTCAAATTGATGGACCAAAAAGTAAAAAAGAGTAATTTTCTAAATTGTAAGAGGCATTCTTCCCTAGCCACCAATAGACAAGGTACTTGGCCCTTGTTCAAGTGCCTCTCCCATAGTCTCCCATACATACTGTCATTTAATCCTCCCCATGCTGAAAATTTAGATTACGCCTCTTGATTCCAAATTCTTTTTTATTTCAGTAGTTTCACTTTGCTTTGCCTTTTACTCACATTTTATTGTAGTTTGATTACTACATTTTTCTTTTCACAAGAAAAATAGACGAGTACAGAGTCTTTCTTTCCATCTCTAACTGCTAAATCATCCAGTTAATGTAAATCTGTAAAAAAGGTGAGCTATGTAGAGTTTGCCCTCCTTTGATGCAAATAATTTTAAAATTATTTATTTTATAATTACCTCTTACGTGCTAGACCTTCTCCAACTACTTACAATGGATTCACTCTTCAAGTCCTAGAAGCAGACTCTGTATTGTTGTTATTGCTATTTTCTTCATTTTTTTTGACCAAATATGAAGACTGAACTGAGAGGCTGTTTACCCCTTTGTTTTATCAGTGAGGCTACAATAAGTGAGCTAGACCCCTGGCTCTTCTTAAGGAGTTTTCATTGTATTTCTTAAAATGAGTCTTGTAATTAATAAACCTGACCTGATCATCTGTCTTAATGAAGTTATGTAAAGCCTCCTGAGATAATATTTAGTTCCACATACATTATCTGTGTTTCTGTTTTGATCAGCGGTAAGAGAACTTTTAAGTGTTTATTTTTTTGAACAATGTGGTATGATATAAAAATGATCTCACATTTCTGGTTTTTTCCCCTCAAAATGAAGTTTTAACTTTCATAATTTCTCTTTTTTGCCAAGACTCCACAAGGCATCTCTACCTTCTGAAGTGGAGATGCCATTGCATGGAGTTTAATTATCTTTTCTCTCTCAGTTGTGAATAAAAATGAGTAAGAATGCTACTTCTGATTTTTACCTCAGTTTCTTTGTGGTTATGTCCTTTAAATATTAGCATACCACTGTGCAAAGCTTAGTAGCTGAATTTTTTTCTTTTCTAAATCTGATCTGAATCACTTTTAGAATCTCATTTTCTGGATTAACTGTTACTCGTTTAGCCAATCATTTTAATTTTAGTTATTTTTTTTAAAAAATAGGCTATATACATAATATTACAAGTATTTGAAAAATATAGCTTAGGCTTTGTAGGTAATTGTGTTGTTAGCTGAATTCCAGGACTGCTTTTGATGAAATATAAACATCAGGTCTTCATCCTTTAGATATTATTGAAACTACAAAATTAGCAAGTATTAAAAATTCTCTTCTGAAACAAGGAAGAGTTGGTCATATGAAATTAATCAATCCTTCTAGAGAGTATTTAGTATATTGTACCTTTCTTTAACTTCAAATTTTGCAGTTAGAATTAACTCATGGAGCTTTTCCAAGATAATATTTTTTTAAAGTAAGAGAATTGTAGGAGCAGGACACTTACCATATATTTCTTAGAAGAGAAATTGTTTACTCTTGGGAAAATAATGGGAATAAGAATATAAGTACCTATAAATATGAGGTATGGCTATAAAGTCGTATTACTTTTAATAAATAACAAATGAAAATGATGCATGAATATGCATATCATACTTTGCAAAATGGTTATTAAGAGACTAAATGATATTACTCAGAACTTGTTTTTTTTTTTTTGTTTTGTTTTGTTTTGGAGCTCTTCATTTACCTTGAGAAGTAGCAGCACAGTTCTTTTTTTTTTTTGGTAAATATTCTTTGAGAATGGATTTGATTTATGATTTTAGTTAAATGTCTTTCATCAAAAATCATATGCAAATTAATTGGGTGATGAGCATCACTGCTAGAACACTTAGAAAACATGCAGGAATATAAAGTTATGAGACTCCATTTATCGGGAAAATACCAAACTTAGTCTTGAAACTTGAAAACTTGCATTAGAAGGAAGTTCTAACCAGTGGAAGTATCTTTTCAGTAAGTGTCTGGGGTCTTAGGAGTGGCTAGTATCTGCCGTCTCCTTGGTGCTCTGTCTTCCCTGGCTTTACAAGATCTCCTCTAAGCCCCTGATTTCTGCTGTAATGGAACCTCAGACTTCTCTGCTGACCAACATTGCCTCTCTGTGGGAGCCCCATTTGGCATGGCACCCTCTGCATCCCAGACTACTTTTGCCAGCCAAACTATAGGGTAGAACCATAAGATTTTCCTCTTGCAGTCGACACACGCTAATATTTTGTTTCATTGGCTACATTTATTTTTTAGAATAAAATTTAATTTCCTTTAAAAATAACTCAAATATACCAAGTCCCCTGCCACCCAACCACCTCCTGATGTCACTTGCTCTCACTCCCAGGTAACTGCAAGCCCATAATAGCTATGTGAAATTCAAACCTGGTGTGTTTTGGAGTTAATTTTCACATCTCAGATAGGTAACCTGATTTCTGTGCTGTATATAACACCCAGTAGCAAGTGGGTCAACTGCTCATAATCAAACGTATTAATATTTCCACAGCAACCTGAGTCAACAGTCACGTTAAGTAGATTGAATACATATTTTAAATAGTTCCTGTCAGTTCTTTCACGCTTTGCTGAGAAGGGATTATTGTAAATTTATGAATAAACTTCTGGATTGGGGGTTTTGAAATCTTATATGCAGAATTGTTTTCTTTGACTGACCTTTGAAAGATATGTAGAAATTCTTCATTCTGTTTGCTAATTCAGTTTTGCTTTCATTAATTTTGTTATTCTTTTCCTGATTTCTGAGTTGATTAGTTTGGTTTTTATTCCTGTTCTCCTGATGAAAGTATGTGAAAGTGTACTGGTACCTTCTACAAAAAACTATGGTTTATGCCATGAATATTTCCAGTCACATACTGGTTTTTAGGGTTTATCAAATAATCTGAATCGCATTACAAAAATCCCTCTTTGTCTATGTATGTACTTAGTAAGGTGGTTTGTAATTTCAAGGTAGAAGGGTATTTTTAAGCTTAATAATTATTAACATTAAGTGTTTCTTCATTGTGGGGCTTTTTTTTTATTTCAGTGGTTATGAAGTATGCTTTTAATGTCACAAAAGTATTTTTTCAAATTAAGAACCTGTTGAATTTTTAAATGACTTATTTTTCAGAATTTGCTTATTCTAATCATGTTTCTATTACTGAAAGTTTCTCAGTCTTCTTTGTTCATTAGAGAGTTCAACTCCCAATAAAAACAAAAGCCACAGTCTCTTTTCTTCATTGCTATATCTCTCATATTGATTAAATGTTGTATTTAGTCATTCACCCTCTTTTTTTTTTAAAGATTTTATTTATGCACACAAGCACTGGGGTACAGGCCAGAGGTGTGGGAGTGGTGGTGAGGATTCACCACAGAGAGCTGGGAGCAGAACAGGCAGATCAATGGAAGTACACTGCTGAGGGGAGCAGCGGGCACAGCAGGAGAGGTCTGCTGCGCCATGTGGGTCCCTACACTGGCTGGCAGCAGGGATCGAACTTGTGCTGCAGTGACTGCGGTCTGCTTCATAGTGCATTGCTTAACCCACTGCGCCACCAGGGAGGCCCTCATTCACCCTCTTTACCTTACCTTGCTCTGAAGATTGATAGTTTTCAAAAAGCAAAGTTATATACAGGGAATAAAACTCACTGCTTAAAAAAATAAATAAAAGATAGCTAACATCGCAGTCTCAGCCAAAGAAGAAAAGGAAGAAGAAAAGGGGAAAATTCTAGTTTTTAAAACAATGGTGTTATGAGAAAAGTATCTTTTTCATCCCTTCCGCTTCACATCCAGGGCAGATTTATGGTAATTGCATCAGAGGACAGCATGCATTGTAGAAAGAGATTTCCTTGCCTGATTTATGAATGCATAAATCTTCCATTTTATGTTACCTAAAAGTCACAGTGTTTGATTGTGAGCAGCAGAAGTGAGGGTACCATATTCACTTGAGAACTAACCTGTCATTTAATGGACCCAGACTCTCACTTCAATTGTCACTTCCTTGCTTTACTATTGACTGGGTCCTAGTCATTTTCAGAGCCTGGATTTTCTTCAGAGAGGAGGTATCTTTGGGGAGCTTGTCTTACAAAGATGAGATGATTTAAATATAGAAGGTATTTTGAACAGCGAAAGCATTGAGGTATTCATTTAGGCACTTGTCATTGTAATTATAACATCAAAAAAAGCAATATAAAATGGTAACATCCCAGTTTGGTTCTTTGATCACAAATTCATTAGAAAAATTTCTTATTGAGGTAGTCATATCACCTCACTTTGTTTTCTTCTAGTCGTCCTGTTCATCCCAGGAGAAGTTGCACCAGTTACCATACCAACCAACACCAGATGAATTACACTTCCTATCAAAACATTTTTGTACCACAGAAAGTATCGCTACTGAGAACAGATGCAGAAACACACCCATGCGCCCCCGTTCCCGAAGTCTGAGGTATGTGCACCAGATTGAAAAATGTTACTTGTTTGGATTATCTGTTTTCAACCACTGAGAGGGAAGACTTTTGCCCCTCTAATTCATATCTTTGTTCATTGATCTGTGAACTACTGTAAATACAGAAGGATATTTTCCATCAATAAATGATATAGTTAATTACCATTGAAAGACATCACTATTTTTCTTTTTTTTTTTAAGATTTATTTATTTTTGCATACGAGAGCTGGGGTACAGGCCAGAATCCAGGGAGGTGAGAGGATTCACCAGAGCCAGAGTGGGGAGCAGAACAGGCAGATCAACTGAAACACACTGATGAGGGGAGCAGTGGGCACAGCAGGAGAGGTCTGCTGCGCCATGTGGGTTCCCTCCCTGGCCAGAGGCAGGGATTGAACACGTGCTGCAGTGGCTGTGGTTTGGTTTGCTTCGTAGTGTGTTGCTTAACCCACTGTGCCACCAGGGAGGCCCTATTTTTCTTTTAAATTCTCTTCGTTTGCTAATTGCTAGAGTAGCAGTAATTTTAGGGGCCACCTGTGTAATCTTTAGCCTTTGAAATTTCAAGGCAATCTGTAATGCAAAAGCAATTAGTAGCCTTAAAGAGGGGAACGCCTGGATAACAAGGAAATACAACAAAAATAGGAGAATTTTTTTCAGTTCTACATTGTAGATTCAGATCTATAGTCTTTCATTCTTCCCATAATAGTGTTACTTTCTCTGGAATTTTGAACGTTTTAGGAGTTTGTGTCCCTTAAATTTTGCGGACACCAAATGTATGTCGAATATCTATTTGACAGTAAGTAGGACCAGTTTATTTTGACCTTATGTAGGGTAAAGGTTGATCAGGTATTTCCACCCTCCCACTATTGATGATGGACACCTGCGGTGCTGCGAGCATTCCAGGGTGGGCATGCGCAAGTGGGCGCACCTGTGTTGGACACGGGCGTAAATGGGCGGCGTCACGAGGACGCCAGAACTGTGAGAACTCTGAGAACTGTGAGGACCGACCGAGAGAACCGACAGCAGCAGCAGCAGGAGAGAGAAGAAGCAGCTGAGAGGGTGAGATGCGCTGGGGGCTGGGAGGCCTGCCAGCCCCCCAGCCCCCTGGCACCCATGCCTGCCATGTACCTGGCCACCTCTACTAAATAAAGCCTAAAAGCCACCGAGGGCTCCAAGACTCTCCTTCCCGGACCCGTCTGCCCAGAACCATCCTGAACCTGCCTCCTGTGCCAACCCCATCCTGCCGCTACACCTTATTTCCAAAAATAATATGTATCACAATTTGGTTCTTTGGGAGGCAGAATCTAAGACAGATTCAAATGCAGAATGTTCATCTGGGAGTGTCTTTGGGAATGGCAACTGTGGAAGGAAGGGGGAAGCAGGAATGTTAGAAGGAGTCCAGCTTTGAAACAGCTGATGCCAAGGGAACTGGACACTGTTCCCCTTTGGCCAAATGACCTTTGCTTTTTATGCCCACCTGTCCTTGGGCACAACCTAGAAGGGACATGATCTTGGGCAAGGTGATTCTCTGCATCTAGGACTGTCCCTGAAGGTGCTGACAGTGGCAGGCTTGTGCAGTGCCAGCAGCGGGTGCCGAGTTCCTTCTCTGCAGTGGGATCAGGGCAGTTCAGATCTGGGCCCTATGATATGAGACCTGGATGGCACAGAATTGATGTGCTTTTTGTGTAGTCAGATTTTGTTAAAAAATAGTTTGTCAGGTGTTCAATTTAATACCAAAACTTACTGAACAGGGTTTTCCCTTCATACCTTTCTTTCTTATTGAGGGTCATAAAGGGGTGATAGTAAATATGGCTATATTGGGTGATTATAGGGTGTGTTAGATTATTTTGAGATAGGGAATAAAAGTTCGATTTTATGCATTCATTTAGAGGCATCACATTTTACCACACTGGTGCCCTTACTGGTTTTATGAAAGGACTTCCTAGGATATCTAGTGTAGCCATATGCTCTGAGGAGTTTAAATCTTCACACTGACATTGGCCAGCTGTATACCACTGGGGAGGAGTTTGAACATACTACTGAAATAAAGAAAAAATACGTGCAGTTATATGCCTCTGCTTCATATTGTGCATTATGCCTACCTCAGCATCCCAAATAAATATTTGCTAGACTAGAAAATGGATTTTAATGGTGACACCTGTGCTGTGGAAGACTCTTAAACATCTTCCGTGGTACGTGGCTGAGCGCAGGTGTATGATAACAGTGTGAAATTACACTGTTCACGTGTCCTGGGTGATGCTGTCTGTGGCTACTCTGTTTTGTTTCCTATTGCAATTCATTAATTGGTTTCCAGAACTGTGTAAGTGCCTGCTACCTATAGAATGTAATCTCTGTTTAAGAACCTTTTCTGAACTAATCTTATATTGTAGTTATAATTATTTCATGGCGTTCCCCTTTCAGAGCTTTCTTCTTGAATTCAATTCAGGGTGTCTCTGCTTGGGGTTATGTATGTGCCCGTGTGTACTAATGACTGATTTTGTAGTTTATTACCTAATATACTTTTCTTACAAAGGTTCATAGTACATTTGATGCAACCAATTGTTTATAAATAAAAAGCTTATTTTCATTTCATGCTGTGGCAAGTTTAAAAGGGTAATTTGCTTTGCTTGCAGCCCCGGACGTTCTCCCGCCTGCTGTGACCATGAAATAATTATGATGAACCATGTCTACAAAGAAAGGTTCCCAAAGGTAATGAATTAAATCGAAGAGGCCTAGCATCCAAACGAACAGGCTACATAGGTTGAGCGTCTATACGGTGGTTCTGTTATGGGAAGTAATGGTCCAGCTCAGTAATGACTTGCATAACACAGCACTCTAGCTCCTTAGAAAGGTGAAATCAATGAACACTTTTAAAAGCTACAGAGAATTAGCTGCAGTCTCTGTGCTCACCTGGCTCTAGAGTGAATCCTGCTGGAGGTGCCACACACCTGGGCAGCCTGATGGGGCACTGCATGGTCAGTGGATTTTTTAAGGCCTTAGACCCTGCGCTCTTCTGCCCCGGTGCTGGGCCTGCTTTGCATTGTCAAGCGTGGAATTTTTTTTTCCCCTCAGAAGACTGTAGACAGTATGTCAGGCAAGTCTTTTTTTTCTTAACTCATTATTCTTCTCTGTGACTTGCTGTGTCTTTAGCAATTGCGTGTCTAGCACTATTAACTTAGAAGGGGAGGTACAATTGCAGTGTTCCCCCTTAGAGTGGCAGAGTCACTCGAATGGACCCAAAGAAGACTTAGTGAAGGGTTGTTGCCAAACTCTCTGACTGCAGGGACCTGCTGTCTGATAATCCCTGTCACCTCATTTGCACGTTGTTTCCACCTAAGTGTTTCTACACATTTGGGAAAAGGCAATCTCTCCATTTTGTTTCTGTCTCTCCCCCACTACATCTGTAGCTCTAGGCAAGAGAACAAAAGGAAATCTTTGGTTTCATAAATCAGGGGTAGATTACTTATTATTTGTAATGAACCCTACATTGATGGAATTGATTAAAGTCTTTTTAACTATTTATCACATGTCACTTGCTCACCAGGGAAACAGATTCTGATTCTATGAAGTTAATGCTAGGTAGAAATTTAGAAAGGAGCCGGAGACAGAGGGCATCTCCCTGCTTATAAACATTAATGTAAGCAAGAAATATTGATTAAGCCATAGGGGATCACAAAAAAATGAAATGAAAGTTGAAAAGGAAGTTTTGGATTTGTTTTGTCAAGGGACTCCTTTTTACCTTTTGCAATGATGTAGCTTCTTGAGAGAAGTATAAAGATAGTATAAGATGTTTGTTCCTGGTACATTTAAATCTAGTAGAAAAACAAGCTCTTGGCATACCCTATAGAATTCTAGTGACAGTTCTGATTCTTAGGTAGGTAAAATCATAACTATTTGTTATTTTTGGCAGTCTATCTGAAAAGCCCAAGATCTGAAATAAAAGCATAACAATTCACAGATACTGTTTGAGTAATTTGAGGACTTCACATGGACTATTTTACATTTGATAGGTCATAGAGAAAAAGTAATTACCACCCTGGGATATTCAGTTTCCCATACATACTTCAGATGTTTCTTCCATGTGGTGAGGTATCTTTTTCTTTTTAAATAAGCTTTATTTTTAGGGCAGTTTTAGGTTCACTGCAAAATGGAGCAGAAAGTAAGAGAATTCCCATACACTGTTTCCCCACCACCACCACCACCAACCTTATGCATGTATAGCCCCCTCCCATCTCACACCCAAGTGGTACATTTGTTCCAACTGATGTATCTCATTGACACATCAGTATCACCCAGAGTCCATGCTTTTCACTAGGGTTCACTCCTAGTGAAAATCAACAATTTTCATTGCAATCTGGATTTTTTTAATATCTATTTATACATATCTATTGACATATACAGTGATGTGCATGCCCCCAATAAGTTCATATAGAGGCAAAATTTCTTTAAATTTGATTTCTAGAATTCTATTTAATAACTTATGGAGGTCCTGAAAATGCTAGATAAATGTGATGATTGAATTGTTCACCTGCGTGTTTCCTTGTATTACATCTGTGTGTGTGTGTGTGTGTGTCCTTTCTATAGGCTACAGCTCAGATGGAAGAACGTCTAAAGGAAATAATCAACAGCTACTCTCCTGACCACGTTCTTCCCCTGGCAGATGGAGTGCTTAGTTTCACTCACCATCAGATTATTGAACTGGCTCGAGACTGCTTGGATAAATCCCACCAGGGTCTCATCACCTCCCGATACTTCCTTGAATTACAGCACAAATTAGATAAATTGCTACAGGAGGTATGAACCATATACCATATAAAGTTTTCTGATTTGTTTTGCTTTTCCCTTGAAAAAAAGAAAAATTTCACAAGAGTATTTGCTTATATATTTTAACCATTAGATTGAGTTCACATTCCAGGGAAGCAAAGAAAAAGAAAAACTGATTGCTACTTGCTGTAAATTGATTCTGGTCATCATTTATAGTAATAGAAAGTTAATGTAATAACCTTTACAGGAACCTTGGGACCCAACAATCTATGACTCTGGGATAAGTGGATTGTGAAGGATTTTGAAGCAATGATTTCCCTACCCCCAACCATAAAGTTATAAATTGCCTGAGTGTATATGCGTTATTTGATGATGCTATCTACTTCTAATATCTGGAAAAGCTAAATGGAAAATTGCTGGCTTCTTCCAGGTCCTGTGTCCTATTAATTAACCTGCAAGTGGTGTTGGCAACTTATATTTTCATTAGTGTCAGTTCTTTTTCTAACAAAATATCCAATTTCCAAAATGACAGATAAACACAGGACCTGTCTGGCTCTAACATTTGCATGCCTCACTCCTGATAATACTCAGGACAGGAAGGAATGTGTATGGTAGAATGGAATTAGTGCATAATATTGCTATTCTGATTGAAATTGATCAGCCACAGCCTACAAGTAAAACCTATTCAGCTTATGTATTTGGATATATTGTATCTCTGTATCTAGTAGGGCATAAATTATCCTCATGTAACATAATACTAGGCGGTTTCTCTAAACATGAATATGTAAATAATGACATGGTATTGAAGGACTGTATCAGCATCATCCTTGTTCTCTGAAAATCCATCTGTTCTTGCCCCAAACTGAATTTATTTCTAATGAGATGAGAAGACTAGCAGCCACTATTTTTCTCCCCTTTCCTATGTGAAATCCCAGCAGAATGTTCCCATTCTTCACATTTCAACCTTTTGCAGGCAATAAGGCAGCGTTCCTTAGACTCTCTTCAGGGAGGAACACGTTGTTGGGCTTTTGTTGTTAATTTCTAATTTGTCATGGACCAATTCCCTGATAAATTGAAATGAAAATTAATTTATAGAAAGGATCATGTAAAATTTCCCTAAGAGTTGCTGAGTGCTTACAATAATTACGCTTATTTCATCACATACCAGTAGCAGCCCCTGGACTGGCACGAATCCTCAGACCACACTTTGAGTGGTACTCTCCATAGGACAGTGTCTATGTGGGCAGGGACAGTGTCTGTTCCATTCACCTAGGTTGGTGTGTGACCTGTGGAAGGACTCAGTAAATATGTTTTAGATGAATGACTTCCAACTCCTTCTCAGTAAACTCACCAGTGCCACCCTCTCTTTCTTACTGGGAGGACATTTTGCTGGAGTTGGCCTATTTTATTACATCCAGTGTGAGTCCCACTTTTTTTTTTCTCCCTTTCTTCTACTCTTTTCCTTTCTAAAGATAGTGTCTTATTCTTGATATTCTCTTTTTCTTCTCTTCATCTTCCAAGGGCTCCTGTCCTAACAGTTTTCCAGAATCTGAAGAGTGTGTCCTATTTTCCTTCTCTCTCTTCATGATAGAGTTGGCTGTCTTGGAGGAAAGACCTGGTGACTAATGGCTTCCCATCCAGATCTCAGACCAGCCTTTCTGTCAGATTTCAGGTTCATGTGTCTGTTTACATATCTAGTATCTTCTTACCTGGACAGTGCACTGAAACAGCAGACCCAGCCCATCCAAACTAGTCTTGGACTTTACTGACTTAATATGCTCTCCCGTGTTTTTTGCCTCCATCTTTGCACCTTAAAGAACACTTAGTTGTACTTATTACTCAGGAACCAGTAGACTCTCACAGTTTATTTCCTAAATTTTTCTGTGACTATTCCCCTTGAGTCTTTACCCACTACCTAGCTCAGCCCTCATCTTTATGATACCATAATTTCAGGTTTTCAGGCCTAGTCTTCCAGCCAGGAATGGACCCCATCTGCAGTGGCAACACTGAGTCCCAGCCACTAGACCATCACGGGTTGGTGTCTCATGAAGCTGCAGAAGGAACTCCGCAGACACTCAGGCAAGCAGGCAAGAAGAGGTAGATTTGTTGAGAAAAAGAAAAAGTTTATTGAGGAGTAAAGGAACAGAAATAAAGTGGGACTCCCAGGCCAGTAGAACTAGGCCAGGGAGGGGCAAGGGAACTTAAGTGGAGTTGACCCTCTTCTTTACCTAATTCCAAAGCTTTACTTGTCTCTTTCTGATTGGTTATATCTTGGTGGTCTCACTTACTCTTACTCGTTACATCCGTATCACTCCTTTGTTCTTGAAATGTCCTTTTTTCCCCTAGTCCTAGGTTTGCTAGTTCCCCTTGGAATTTACTTCCCATCTCTGATCTTCCCTTATCCCTTTTGCCTTCCTTATCTCCAAAGCTTAGTTTTCCTGAGGCCCCACCTGTCCTTTCCCTAAAACTGCCTAATCACTGCTAACTTGCCCTACTTGCCCTAGGCCTCATTTACTGACTTGTTTCTTTTAGTAATCCCCTCAAATTCATATGACCATGCAGCAGCAAGAACATTTATCTAATATGCTTCAGAGACTCCATTCTGTCTACAAATAAAACCATAACATGGCCTATGGCTGAGCCCTGCATCTCAGTACATTTAACCTCAGTGCTCTTACAGTGATCAGTTTTGGGTCTTACTTCACCAGCATACAGTGGGCTCTTTGAAGGACAAAGATAATATCCAGACCATCTCTAACTCACTGGAGCCTAACATTGTTACTAATATTTATTTGTTCCTCGGTTACTATGGGAGGGAGGAAGTAGTTGAAGAAGACAGAAGAGGCAAGTGTATGCTTGCAAAAATATTTCATCTGTTATGACTTATCATCAGATAATCTCTTTCCTTTTAATCATGTCAGCTTCCAGAAGTTGCTGAAAACATACTGCATATTATGTTTTATGAGTATAACTTAAACATTGTATTTGTTAAATTTTAAACAGAAGAGGCAGATGAGAGAGAAACTTTGTAGTCAACCTCTGTGAGTTACTCCTTCCCAATTCCACCGTTTTTTGTCCCAGGATATTACTATAATTACCATTTTAGTTCTTCATTTTTCATTCCTTCTTAGGCATTCCCTAAAATGGTAGTCAGTAGCCAATCTATTTACATTGAAATCCCCCACTTAATGTTGTTTCTGTATGGCAGACTTGGCAGATTGCTGTGTGGCAATTAAAATATCTTGGGGTTTTAAAGATCATCT
Organism: Galemys pyrenaicus; assembly: GCA_019455555.1. NCBI lineage: Eukaryota > Metazoa > Chordata > Mammalia > Eulipotyphla > Talpidae > Galemys > Galemys pyrenaicus. Next base: position 7,321,967 of record JAGFMF010011684.1, read on the forward strand.
GAAGAGGTCATGTAATATATGAAAAAGCATTGATTTTTAGAGACATTTCTCTGTGGCAAAAAAGGCCCATATACTTGTAGCATAAAAAGCATTGTTGGGTGTGAGTAAAGCTGCTGTTTTTCTGCACAGATAAACATTTCTGTCAGTCCTTTTGTGAAAATTAAAACTATCTTCAGAATACATTTACAATGTCTTCTCAGAGTTTGAAGCTAAATGGCCACAGGGGAACTTGCCCCTTTAGGTGGAGTGGAATTGTGGGAACTTGCTTTGTTTTCCCTAGGATGCAGTTGTTGTCTGTTCCCAGCTTGCCATTGTGTGCCTGCTACCTCCTGTTTCCCAGCCACTTTTCCATTGTCAGTCTTTTGCATATCCAGGCAAGCTCCCCCCAGACTTAAGCAGCTTGATTTAATTTTTTAAAGTTCAGAGGTCTAGGTCAATTTCAATGAATGCTTTTATATCTCCTTTCCTTTTTTTCATTTAGGTATATTTAGCCAAAGAAAATAAATTCATGGGAAGCTATAACCTCATCTCAAATCTGGGTCTCTGTATTTTTGTATAGTCAGACATTGAAAATAAAAAACACAGGGTAACCATCAGTGTTGGAACTTGCTGCTGGTCACCAAGAGACTCTTCTTTTCTCCTGCTAAGTACATGGTTGTGTTTGGTGCCATTTTAACCATCTACCTCTCTCCCTCCAGTGATGTTAGTAGATACAGTATCATCTGAGTGAATATAACTCAGGGTACATTTTGGCCTTGGTATGGTTGATAATTCCTAGATGTAAGAAGTAGGAAAGAGTTGCTTATTTTAACAACAATAATAATAATAAAAAGATAAGGAGAAATCAGAAACACTAATTCCTAGATGTAAGAAGTAGGAAAGAGTTGCTTATTTTAACAACAATAATAATAAATAATAATAATAATAATAAAAAGATAAGGAGAAATCAGAAACACTTTGTGGGGAGGGAGAGGGAATGGGATTGTAACAGGGTAGTTTCAAAAAAAGGGAAAGTTTTTAAAATTCTGGTTCCACCCTAAGTGGGTGGAGCTAAAAATAAAAAAATTTCTGCAGAAAGAAGAGAAGAGAAGAAGGGAAAATGGAGAACAGCAAGGAGACCTGGATGGGGCACGTGGAGCAGAGGGACATGTAAAAAAACTATGCTTGCTTTTTGGTCTTGAACTGGTTGGAACAAATGTGGGTGAGAGACCCGTGGGGAGGTTAGCAATGGCAGCTTTCATCTTAATTTTAATTTTGCTCTTTTCCTCCCAAATTTGTCTAACTCTTTCTAACCCTTTTCTATGGGTCTTTACTGAAAGGTCCTTTAAATGTGTGCCAGGCTTTTGGGCCTTGCTTTGGGCCAATCCTATTTGGCTAGACTTTTACCCTCAAGGAGATGGGTAACTTTAAATACTTAACTTAGTAACTATATTCTTTGTTCTTTCTTTATTGTACCCTAGTTGTATTAAAGTTCCTTTCCATTAAAGGTTTTGTATGTTTGTCTTAATGCGGCGGATGGCAGAACCCATTCAAAGAGGGCAGGCTTGGGGCTTCTGGGTGCTCCTCTCCCTGCCCTGTAACAGATTTGGCGCCCAACGTGGGGCAGGCTTGGGGCTTCTGGGTGCTCCTCTCCCTGCCCTGTAACAGGATGAGGGCAGAAAGAGCACAGGGACTGAGGTGTTGGTGCACTGGTAAAATGGTGGTGGGAAATCCATGGGGACTGCAATTGATGTCAAATATATGTAAATAAAGAAAAAGAAGGAAAAAAAAGTTGCTTATTTTTACAATTTTGAAACAAGATTTATGTAATTTATTTTTAAAGTATTTAAGATAATATTGTTCTTATTTCCTTTTGAAGAGATCAGTAAACATTTCAGACTTTGAGTTTATTCTTATTCCTGAACTTAAAAATCAGTAATTATTGTAGTAAGAGAAAATCTCTAGATTGAGCAAAAATTGTCAGTTAAGAAATTAGGTGTTTTTTGGTTTTACTCCATCTTGAACTTTGTTCAGTTTCAGTTAAGGATAAGCTATAAAGAACACATAAAAACGTATTTCTTGGCATTTATTATATTTTCCAAGTCTATTTATGTTACAAAGCAAAAACTGAAAAGAAAAATTAGGGATGCATATAATATTTACTGTATGTAGTTCTAGTACTCTTACTTACTTGAGCCTATAGTTATATTACTAGTTGGTTTTTCTTTTAAGTTGGTTTTCTTTGAGCATAGTCTATTCCATAATTACTCACCAATCCCCATTTTCTCTATTAAATGTTAGCAAAGTAGCTTTTGTCTTCACATACATTTGCTTGTACCTTACTTTGGGATATTGTTTTGATTTGATGGTTTAAATTCAATAGACATACAACTGCTAGTCTTTTTTCATACTGACAGTTTTTTTCATGGAAGCACTTCTTGTCAGGATAAAGCACCTTCAAGAATGATTTTAAGTATGTATCAATTACTGTGTCTGTGAATTTGTACTGTATCAACATCACCTTGATTTTTTTAATATAATCTTGGGAAATCATAAAATTTTAAATAAGACAGCCTAAAAGTGAACATCATGGTTTAATTTAACTTCTAAAACGCTTGGCTTGTGTCTGCCTTCATTACAGATTAGCCTCATTTCCTCAAGAAAACATCATTTAAAACTAAAATGACTATTAACAAAGTGAGCTTCATTCTCTGGATATTTTTGTACTTCTATTTCACATGTAGACAACATATGAAATAAAATTTAAAGATTTTGAGTAAGTTAAATTTTACTGAGTTGAGTGCCTAGCTATTTATTTAACATGTAAAACTGAGTTCATGTACACATTCACACATATATATGTCCAAGTATAAACATTATCCATCTAACATTTGAAATAAGCATTGTACCTGTCGTACATGATATGAATAACTAATTTATGCTATTGGTTCTGTATATATAAAATCATTTCATAACTATGGCTGCCCAGGAGGTCCAGGAAGATAAGAACACTCACTACATTAACCATTTCATACATGGAGGATGTTACATCCAGAAAACAAGATTCTTCATCATTTGCCCACTCCTACTTGTACCGTGTATTTGATGTGTGATAAACTTTCACTATTTTCTTCATTCATGGTTCACATTAAGAGACTTAACATTTGATTTTTAACACAGAGAATCTATCAAAGTTTTTCAATTAAAATTTAACTAATAGAGTCATTTTGTAGGTCTAGAATTTTGATGGTGTCCATTTACGTACAGAAAATGTCTGCTTATCAATCTTTTCAAAGTATTTTCTAAATCACATTATTGGAATATTCGTAATTATCTAATCAGCATGCTTTTGCTTCTCTTCTTTTCTCCTCATAGAGCGACTTGGTATCATTCTTTTCATTTCTCTCTTATAGGCTCATGATCGTTCAGAAAGTGGAGAGTTGGCATTTATTAAACAACTAGTTCGGAAGATCCTAATTGTCATTGCCCGTCCTGCTCGGTTATTAGAGTGCCTGGTGAGTGGTCCCTGGATGTGATTCCATTATTTATTGTTAACTGTGGGATGCAGTAGTTGTTGGGAAGCTCTGGTTTCATTTGGCTTCAAAGACCAAAACTAAGTGAAACGAGTAAAGAGGATCTACAACTTATAAATGGTTATGATGACATCCTTATCTGGAACTTGTGCTATATTAAGTGATAGTCATATCACATTCTGGTCAAACTTGAAAGATGATTATGGAATAAGGTAATTGGCCTTATCTCAGCATAATTACTGTGTTACAGCTAATTTAAAACACTTGAGTGCCTGACTCTTTTGGAGTTGCAAAGATGCAGAGAGAGGGAAATCAGAGACATGATATGTGGTGAACTGTGGTTCTAATTATTATTTGTGTCTGTAATATGGTATGTCAAAACTAAGTGCCAATTAGCAATCCATTTTGGATAATGTAATAAGGTCTCATCCAGACCTGAAGGAGCGAGACATTTAGAAATTAGTTCATTTTATCAACTATATTACTTAGGTCAGTGATCATTTTTCCAATTTTAAAATTTTTGTTTAATTGATATAATTTTGATTGTGATTTAGGCCAGCATTTTGAACAAATATGAACTTTTGAACACGAGAATAAGGGACTTAATATAGTATCAGAACTTACTTTTTACTAGTCATTACATTCTTTATACCATAGTATATAGTACAACTTTTTAGAATTTTTATAGAATTTTAAACATGCTTATTCATAGGTAGTTTATCCTTTTTAAATTAACATTCATAATTTTTATAACAACAAAATGTTGCTTTTCATAAATATATGCAAAAAGACATAGTAGAAGGGAAATCATGAGGAGAAAAACGGGTATAGTGAGGGGGATTTTCCATCATTGGCCAAGATACTTTGTGTTACAGAATCAAAACCACCATTTAGCTTTGAGCGCCTCGAAGGACAAAGGCAGGGAAAGCTTAGTAGGATATCTCTATAGAGAACAGTGCGAATGACGGATGTAGGCATAAGGAAGACTTGCTTTATGTTCCTTCTCCATTGCACCTCTTAAGTTATGCAACACACACTGTACTTCCTGTGGTTTAATCTGGGGGAGAAAACCATTTAGCATTAAAACTTGGCAGCAGATAGCCTAAGAGAAGATCTTGCCTTCAAAGAGGAAATGAATTTTTTACAGTATTCACTCCTAATCAGAAGAGAAAAATTAAAAGGATAGCCTCTCCAAGAAAGAAACAAATGCACTTCGAAGGAGATCTAAAACTGTTACTGTTTCCAGCCCTGTCAAAAGCTGAGATGAAACTGGGGTTTTAGTAGTTCTTGTCCCAAGACTGCCCACCTGTGTTTATGCAGGTGTCTTTTTTCACAAACTTTTTCCTTTCAAAAAAGCTGATTTTCTGCCCACCTGTGTATATGTAGATGCCTCTTGTTTTCCTTTCTCCTTTTCCAAATAAAACTGCCCTTTAAAAAAATTTTTTAAAGGAAACTGGAGTTTCAGAGTTTTAGGAGCGGGTTCCCCACCTGGTGTTCTCATGCCAGTAGTTTGCCCTCACTGTCATTCTAGGTGTGTGTAAAAGGCATTGACTGTGAATGTTGATTTGGCTTTATTCCATTTGCAGCATGTTTTTTTATATAAATTTTTTTAATTTACATATATTTGACATTAATTGTAATCCCCATGTATTCCCCATCACTGTAACACCAGTGCACCATCACTTCAGTCCGTTGTGCTCCCATCTGCCCTCAACCCTCCTCCTCCCCCCTCCCCACCAAGTGTCCCCAATTTGTCCTTGTCTTTTCATTTTTGGTTTTTGTGTCTTTATTGTTATTGTTATTATTATTGTTCTTATTCCTTTCCTTGATCTTTATTTGGTTCCCTTATGTTCCTCCTAGGGGAGGAGCCATCTGGTATTTTTCTTTTGCCTTCTGACTTACTTCGCTGAGCATAATCCCTTCCAGTTCCATCCATGTTCCTGTGAATGCGTCTATTTTTTCTTTTTTGATTGCTGAGTAGTATTCCATCGTGTCTATGTACCACAGCTTCCCGATCCATTCATCTGTTTTTGGGCATTTAGGTTGTTTCCAGGTCTTCCCTATTGTCAAGAGTGCTGCTATAAACATAGGGGTGCAGGTATTCTTTTGAATCAGTGTTTTTGTGTCTTTGGGTATATTCCCAGGAGTGGGATTGCTGGATCCTATGGAAGTTCCATTCTTAGTTGATTGAGGAAGCGCCATACTGCTTTCCACAATGGTTGGACCAGCTTGCAGCAAGTTTTTATATATATATATATATATATATATATATATATATATATATATTTCCTTACGGTGTTTGCTATCTTCTAGGTGTAGTCCCCACAGAATTCCCACTACCAATTCACCTGTGCACTGTCACCATAGTGCCTTGTTCTCTTCCCATCCCTGCTTTGATCCCAGTCCCTCCCTCTTCCCTGCAGAATGTCTCTGTTTTGTAGTTGTCTGTTTATTTTTGTTTTGTTGCATTGTGTTTTTGTTGTTGTTACTGTTATTTTTTTTTTCTTTGATATACCCTATATTCCTTCTGTAAGTGAGACCATCTGGTATTTTTCTTTTTCCTTCTGACTTATTTCAATAAGCATAATTTGCATTGGCCTTTAGAAACTCTGGAGTATTTCTCAGGTGAAATGCTAAGATTCTAAACTTACCTTTTGGAGCATTAATCAAAATGGAAAAAATCCGGAGAGGGGTGTGGGGCATCTAGGAAATACAACTAAAAATAGCAACTGTACTTTAATTCTGTAGGCATAATTGTTTATAATACGTATATCCACAATATCAATTTAGAGTGATGTGATTCTAAAGAATTTTATTACTATTACACACAATAGACAGCCAGAAAAAGTTAAATACTTAGGGGAAAATGTGCTACTAAATTAATTTTAATAGAGGTGACTGGTAACATTAATTTTGTAGTTTTCTCTTTTAATCTTCACATTATGTGAATATTAATAACTTAGTTTTAGAGTTCATCAGTAGAGGTGAGATTTTTCTTTCTAATATTGTTGAATACCTCTGTACTGTTTCCTGCAAAACTTTTGAGAAAATGTATTCTAATGTTACTGCTTCTGTAGCTATTACAGCAGAGAGAAACTGGTTCTTTCAGTTGTGATTCCAGATTTTAAAACTTTGCTAGAAAAGGCAATATTAAAAAGTCATATCTCTTCACTTTCCATAAGATAGATACCTGAAGTGGAGCATAGTACCTTCAATGTGGCCAGGAAAGTGGAAATCATCACTATTTTTTGGTTAATAAGTATATGTGTTTTTCCTTAGATTATGAATAGACTTCCTACATGAAATGAGAATTATATATTTTTAAAAGTCATTTGACTTCTTTCTGCATAAATAACCCATAGCCATACATATGCAGCAATTTTATTGTGAATGGGATTTATGTAATAAAACCTTAGACAATTTGGCTCAAAGAAGTATCCATCTGTGTTTGTCTAATGCTAGGAATTTGATCCTGAAGAATTTTACTACCTATTGGAAGCAGCAGAAGGTCATGCAAAAGAAGGACAGGGTATTAAAACGGACATTCCCAGGTACATCATTAGCCAGTTGGGGCTCAATAAGGATCCTTTGGAAGGTGAGTATCTTGGGTAGGCTGACCTTTCACTTGTCTGCGTGCCATGGTCTCACAGAACAATGTAGCAAGTCTTTATTTTTCTCATGTTTTGTATTTATTGAAGTCTAAATGGGGGAGGGGGCGCTATTGTGATTAGAAGTACATAGCAATAATAAATTAAGTGCTGAGGAGCAAGTGAACAGAACCCATTTTATGTTTACCTATAATTTGGGGCATCCTTGAAATCCTAGAGGCCTGTCAACTGAGTAATGTCAGAATGTCCCAGAAGGGTTTAGATTTCAGTCTTCTCTGAGTCCTTTTTCTCTTGCAAAACCCAGTGAGGTTCTTCTCAAGAACGCTTTAAATTTTGAAAATGTTGCCAACATAATTATTAATTTAGAGGTGACATTTCAATTTAAGATAATTTGGGGGTAATAGAACTGATGATAGATATTTTTAAATAGATATTATGTTGGTAAATATATTGTTTCTTGTCTAAAAAAAAAAAAACATGAATAAGAATAATGTAAGTAATGTACAAGAAAGCCAGTGGGGGTGGAGGGAGTTTATAAAAATACGTACGCCTGATTCATTAGAAATAAAATAGTCCACTGTTATTAAATACAGAAAACGCCTGATTCATTAGAAATAAAATAGTCCACTGTTATTAAATACAGAAATGAGGAAGCACCCTATTAGTGTCTTTAAAAAAACAAAACAAAACAAAAAAAACCCACGTATGGGTAAAGCATTCCTCTCCTGAAACATTCCCCTGTTCAATCTTGTTTTATAAGCGTGTCATTTAAAACACTTAGGTGATACACTGCCTACAAAGGCTCAGAAACTATCATAGTCTCTCATTCAGAATTGTCTTCCTGGTTCATTAAATTGAATTTGGAAACAGTGTTTATCTTGCTAAATTGTTTGTAATGATGGTAAATGTTGGCCCAGATATTTTCGCATCTAAAGCCAGGGAACCTGCTGCTCTCTGCCCTGCTCTCTTACTTCCCTGCTTTGTTTGCACTTATGGCCATCGTATCTTTGTTTTCGGTGAAATGATGCATGCATTACTGGGAGATAATGCCAGATAAATTTATACTGTTCTGAAAGCAATACCACAACAGATTCATCACTTATCAGAGAAAGGTAGCTGCTTTTCTGAAAAGTTCCCTGGGGAGAGATTTTCCCCCATGGCTTTTAAATTACCATCTTTACCTTTTTGAATCATGAGTCTTCAGAAATGGTTTAAATCAATGAAATAAAAAGGGCAGATGTTTAATGGTATTTAGATGAGTTTTAAGAATCTCTTCAGGCATTACAAAATGATGCCTAGCTTCCTGCTTCAAAAGCTGACTCTTGGTTCCATTCCATTACTACCCACTGTTTACAAATAATATGTATTTCCCAGATAATAGTTATTTAGCAGAAATTCTATTTAAAACAGAACCATCTTTTAATTTGTTTTTTTATGAAAATAATTGGAGCGGGGGAGGCTGTCAAAGTGTATTATAGTGAGTCTTCACGCCAGTATGGTTTAAGTTGTGTCAGCCCTTGAACTGGAGACCGAGTAAGCTCTTTACAGTTTTCTTACCTGGCAGTAAATATCACTGTAGGCTGAACATTGGGAGGTGAAGAATCTGCAACCCATTTCTGTATCATTGGAGGGTCTTTAAAAAATTCATTATGATCTTTGACAAATTCATCACTGGGAGTTGTGTTTGTAACTCTTGTCACAATTTTCTTGATTCAGATCTGTTATTAGCTAAAATATGACTATCACAAACCCTGATCTACATTGTTCCCCTTTCTTGTCAAATTACACTGACATGCTTATAGCCTGAGTTTTGATGGTTTGTGGAGATGGAGGGGAATGGACCAGCACTGCATTCCCTCCACCATGATAACCTGCTATGGGACCTTTCCCACATATTGCTGAGCCTCCTTGTGTCTTAGTGTTCCTTCCTTAAAAATGGGCAATAATGATACCTAACCTCAGGGTTGCTTTCAGGAGTATATGAATCCATTTGTGTATCCAAAACCTTGTAACACTTAATAAATGTTAGCAGCTGGTGCTGTTTTATTTAAACAATATTAAAATACCTCCTGTCCTTGAGACATCGGCTACTGAATACATTCGTTTCACCTCCTAGTCCATAAATCTAAAGTGCTAGTTACAGAGGATATTGACATCATTTGAACAACACCAAGAAAATACAAAAAATGTACTAAACTCCTCCTTATTTTGTATTTCCCCTACAGGTCCACTGGGAAAGTTAGTGCCAGTCTCTAGTTACAGAATCTGGAGTTTGTTCATTTTTATCTAAAAGCAACACTCCAGTGTTGTTTTGCTTTTTGTATTTTATGTTTAATCTCCCCTGAAAGATGTTTATATTTATTGGAAGATGAATATATGAAACACAAGCCTATGAAATAACTTTAGGTATACATTAAAAATGTAGTTAAAAACTATATTTTTGTATTTTGCATGTTCAGTTTTGAAAAATTAACATATAAATTACCCATGATCCCACCACTCAGAGATAATCCCTATCAAAGTTTTGGAAAAAAATCTTTCTGGTTCTTTTAAATGAATAGTAACATTACTTAGGTTTTCTGATTTACGTAACTGGACTCATGGATGGTTCTATGTGATTTCAACAATTAAATGCCTTTGTCTCTTATTACTAGACCATCAGAGCAGTATTTAAGCTGGTGTCAAGCATGTGGCATCTAGCCCAAGGCTGACTATTTGACATGAGATAAATAATAATAATAAATAACAGTCATCATTCACTGAGCACTTAATTTCTGTTAGTAAACATACTGAGAGCCTTACATGCATTGTCATATATCATACTCATTAAACACATTAAACTCATTATGTCATTTATCTAACATAATAAATAAATATTTAATAAAAAAAAATAAATATTGTTCCAACTTACAGAGGGAGAAAGTTAAAAGTTCTTTAGTAAGTGGTCATAGAGGTAGTAGCACAAATGTTTTCACCTCTAAACTCCTCTTCACCACTACTGTTACTTCTTTTCTGATATAGTTTACATTCTTGGTGGTCTAGGCAGGGCAATTCTCAGTGGAGGTGAGGGAATGGGAGAAAAAATGTTTACCACACACTGATAATCATCTCAGATCTACAGTCATTGCACCAAGGTTTTAATGGAGGTGTAATTGGCATATAACGTTGGTTTCAAGTGTGCAACATACGGATTAAATATCTGTATGCACTGGTAAATAACCACAATAAGTGTAGTTAACATTCATTACCGCACACAGGGAGAAAATTTTTTTCTTGTAATGAGAACCTTTAAAATTTGCTCTTAGCAATGTCCAGATATACAATATATTATTATTACTATGCTGTGCCATATCTCATGGGTTGACCCCAGTTCCACATTTCACCCCCGCCCCCTTACCCCCTGCCTCTGGCAGCCACCCATCTATCCATCTGGTCTCTATCTATGAGCTGTTTGGGGGTTTTTTGTTTGTTTTTTTAAATTCCACATATAAGTGAGCACACACTGTATTTCCTTCTCTGTATTGGTGCATGTTTGATGACTGTCAGAGCCTGGGAAGACTTGTCTTTCTTGAATATTTGATTAGAAGCACCTATGTTGAACCTCAGAACCCTTTCCAAGCTGTGTTGGTTGCATCAGCTAGGACCCTGCTCACTGGAGCACAGGTCCAGCCTCTGAAGTACTGTGTCTAGCTGTTGCTGAGAAATGAGGTCCCAGGGAAAGGTGTGTGATGAACAGTTTCACAATTTTAGTTGCTGGAATTACAAGCAGCTTATGAATGGTTCTAAAATGTCCCACCTGTAACTAATATTTGCATAGACCCTATACACATCTTCCCTTATACTGTAAATTGCCTCTACCTTACTTATAATACCTAATACTTTGTGAATATGTGTGATGTGTAGTGTTAAGGGAATTAATGACTAGGAAAGTATCTGGGCACGTTCTGTGCAAACACGTATATCATAGCCTGCTGATTGGTGTGCAGTTTCAACCTGTGCTTGGTAGAACCCACAGATGTGGAACCCACAGACATGGAGGGTCTGCTGTAGAGAGTTTCTGTTTTTTACTAATGGAGAAAATATTTTTCTTTTATATCACATAATACTCTCATCTAATTATAATTGTCATTTTTGTTGCACTTTATTTTTTTAACTTAGAAATGGCTCAGTTGGGAAACTATGATAGTGGGACAGCAGAAACACCAGAAACAGATGAATCCATGAGTGTAAGTATATTTCTTGATGAAATGCAATGTTGGTTTTTCTGTTTATGAGCATGTGCAGATTTGGGCTCTGTTACTTATTTTATTCAGCAAATGTTTATTGTGCTTCTCTGTGCTGGGCATACAATTTTAGCCCCTCCCTTTAGAGAGAAGAAAATTAATAAAAAGAAGTCATGCACAAAAATAAAAATGACAAACTTGAATCAAGCTGTGTGAAGGAAAAAGGTCATGTCTACAAGAATGTAACAACATACAGAGGATCTGCTTCAGTCTTGCCAGTCCAAAAGTCTGCCAAGGACATGACACTTGAGCTGAGGTGTGAAACTTACTAGGATGAGATGGGCAGAGAAGCCTTCCAGGCCAAGGGGATATCATGGACAAAGACTGACACAGAGAACAGAGTGCATCTGAGGGCAGGGAGCATGAGAGAACATAGAGACCTGGGGAGCTTAGCTGAAAACTGGGCACAGAGCTCCTTGTTTTGCATCTCTGTAAATTTTTTCTTTAAAATAATAATGGGAAGCTATTGAGTTTTGAAGGAAATATATGTGGAGTGGAGGGGGGTATAGACAGGGAGATAGCCCAGTAGAGTTAGCTTGAAAAAAATCATCCTGACTGCAATGTCAAAAGTAGATGGGTGATGGAAGCAGGCATGGGTAACCACAGGAAACCAGTAATGAGATTGTTGCTGTGGCACATGGGAAACTCATTCCTGGGTGCAGGTGTCAGTCTTCCTAATTATGAACAAGAAAAGGAACAAAGATGGAACCAGTTGGGAGTGGCCAGAAAAGAGGTATGTAGCCTGGGGCCAAAGAATCAGGCTCTGGCATCAGAAATAAGGAGTCTGAAATCTGGTTCCACTGCTTCCAACCTGTGGGGAAAAAAAAACTCTCTGTGCCTCAGTTTCCTCATTAACAATTTAAAAGTTTATAAAAGGGTAAATGAGATAGTCTGATTAGGAGAGCACCACATGATAAATGGTAGTAAGTGATAGCTGTTTTTGTTCATTTTATTATCATTACTGTTTTAATTTTGAATATGTTAAGACTAAAGTTCCTCCAAGATACCCAGAAAGAGCCATATAAACCTGCAGTTGTGTATAGCATGTGGTATCTTCTCACACTCAGAGAGGAAGAATTTCTGGTGATGATCTAAATGACGTAGGAGTCATCCATTGGCATAAGTGAGGTCCCTAGGGAAGGGACTTATTAATGAGACAAAAAGACCTATAGAGGGCCTGGAAGGTTGAAGCTGTGGAGAGAAGTCCCAGTGAGGTTGGCTGGACAAGTGATCCCAATCTTGGGATGTTGACAGATAATGACTACATCCAGGTCCTGTGGTCAGAGCCCAAGGGTTAACAGAGGAGATGGATGGTGGCTTGAGCTGAGAGGTCCAATAACCCAGGGGCCAAGGTGTTGGGTGAGTTTTTTCTATAGTCACTGAAGTCACCCAGGATGATTAGAGAATTTGGGCAGAGAGAAAGGTGGAACAATGCTGGTTACCCAAGTCTTTAAAGTTGAGTTGTACAACAGGTCAGCAGATGACAGGACTGAGTTGGGAAGGATGACACATACCCAGACCTGAGGGGTTTCTTCCAGAATTACAAGAAGGTAGTTCTAGCCTGTGCAGAGGGAGCAAAGAGTCTGTTACTCCGTTCTATGATACATATGGGGTATGAGAGAATATTCTTTATAACACACTTTTGTTTCTTCTTACCCTTTGAACTAAACTTTTAAAAGAGCAGTCTTTTCATAGTTAGGCTGGAAGCCATGGTAAAACGTGTGGTAGGGCCAGCATTCTATGCTCAGGTATCCCATTCATTACTGATTGTTTTTTCCAAACAAGAAAGGTTGCCACAGGAACAAAGACACATTCTGGCCAGGGAATGAGAAGTCACTTTATTCACCAGTCCTTGAGTAATATCTACAGCCCATTCTTTTCTGACTGAGTAATGCCAAAACATTTGATATTTTGGACTTAGGTCTCAAAACTTTAAGAAGCTGACATGATTGTTTACAGAGATACATTACAGTTGGGAATTTTCCAAAATTTGGTGCCTGTATCTTCTGGAACTGTGGGTTCACTTACATGAAACTGGGACCATGACCAGAGAAGTAGTTTCTCAGCAGTGCTCTGGAAAATTGATCTGTAAAGCTGCTCCTTGGATTCTTTCGTCTGGAGTACAGCACTTCACATTAAACAACAGAGCATATAATCTGAATATTTTTATTTTGCTATTAAAATCATTTTCTTGAATTTTCAACCATTTACTAACTCCCAAATTTTGTTTCCAAGAGCTCTAATGCTTCCCTGAAACTTCGAAGGAAACCTCGGGAAAGTGATTTTGAAACAATTAAACTGATTAGCAATGGAGCCTATGGGTGAGTAATTTAAGAAAACGCTATTGTATTTTAACACACCCGAGTAATACATTCTTCAGCTTTATCTAGTGCTAAATAGATGTTGTACCAGGTCTTTAGTTTTCAGATAACTGTTCCTTCATTGATGGGTATTAATTACAGCCACAATCATTTTTCACTGGCTGCTCCATCAAGAAAACTATGCAGTGACCTGGGAGTTATCTGAAAAGGTCAGAGGAGAGGACTCTATACAGTGAAGAAAAAATTTTATATATGCCTGTTTCTGCTTCCTAGTATTCTGCTGTTTTGGGTTCAAAAGTACCTAGCTCTTGGTTGCCAACCCCACCCCCACAACACCCAACACACTTATAGCTGAATATGTTTGTTCAGAGGTATATATTATATATATGTACACATACTTAAATAAATGTATATACGTGCATATGTATCTGAAATATATATATATTTATGTATTATATATATATATACCTATGTGTAAGCATCTGGAGGTATATGAATATATATATGAAAGTATATGCTTTCACATGTAGCTTACTCCTTAAGAAATAGTACCTCCTGTCAGACCTCGATCAAACTGTCAACCTTGGAGAGAATACTTAATCAGGGTAGCTGATATTTAAAGCAGTACATTTCTCTTGGTCTTTAGGTTACAGCAGGACTCTTTTACAGTTGTGCTCCCTGCTCCTTCTGCTCACCATAGTGCTCTGCCTTCCATGACCCATTTTTATAGACACGTGACTTCTTTGTCACGGCAGAAGATTGAACAGTGACAAGATCCTTCTTAGCTACTAATAAAACTTAGGGAGGATAATTAATATACAAACTTTGTCCTGATCTGTTTTAGACAGCCCAAAAACTCTGGTTTAATTAAGTATTAATCCCAATTCCATCTGTCTATGAAGAGCAATAAACAGTCCCGTCGACATTTATTGCCATTTATCACACATATGAGCAGATGAGGGAAAAGTGGTTTTGTTGTGTCACAAGGGAGGGCTCTTCTTACAGTTTTTTTTAGCCTCTAATATTTTCCATACCATTAACTTAGTGAAGAACTTAAATATTTGTGAGTCCTGTCTATGCTTCACTAATTTTTTTTTTTCAGGATTATGTCAAATGGCATATTACCTGGTCTGGGTTATAACTGCTTTCTGATGTTTTATTTTGGCAACATTTTATTTCCTTCAAGGCCCTCACTGAAACTTTTTTGCCTAGGAAATTTGCTTTAGCTTCAGTTGTTTGCAGGCTTTGTTAACTTACCTATTAGATTCTTTTAGTTTTGGAGTTCATCTGAGAATTTCTTCATTAGGGAGAAGACTGAATCTTGACTTTAATGGTTTTATGCCTTAGAGAACTGCTACATTTTATTGGGGATGGAATTCTGGAATAGGATTATCTGTGAAGTACCACTTTTATGAAACTTGAGCATATATCTTACCAGTGTTTGGAGTTCTAATTGGTTGAGTAAACTCATTTGTAGTGCAATTAAACCACTGTAGAGTAGACGAGGTATATCACACTTTGGGGAATGGTTGGGAATATACAAGAAGTTAAACAAGCTGTGAATCAGTAAACACCCAGGACGCAGGCCAAGTCATTAATGGGCTCACAAGCTGCCTGCGGGAGCCTTTGCCAATCAGCCAAAACTTTTTCCCTCTTTTGCTTTTCTCAGATTTAATCTCTCATTACATTTGTGGCAGATTTCCTCTATGTTTTAATTATTTTTAATTTGAAATTTGAGTGGAGCTGCAGCTTTTGGTCCACTCAGTCAAGATGTTGATTGCAGCCTTGTATGAACGGGCTGCAGGAATGGACCCCTCTGGGTGGAAAGAGACTTTCATAGGCTTGTGTGGCGGAGTCTGCTGGTCATCAGTGATTTCAGTGCCCAAGTCTGTGATTTCTCAAAAATGGGTGATGCTGGGAATTAACCTGCTCATTGGAAGAGCTGTAACATGTCATGGTTTTCTCAGCATTATACGTTGCAACTGTTCATGTTATAAAGTCAGTTTGCCAGTTTAATGCACATCCAAATTCTCCCTCTGTTTAACGAATCTTAGATCCCTGACCGGGGGCCCTGCATGCCAATTTAGCACTTTGTAGAAAGCTAGCACTCATTGTGTGCCAGGCACCTCACAGGTTTCTTATGCTTACTTCTCACAGGAACCCTGTGTGGTAATGATAATAATTCACCTAGATGTGAGGAAAGAGGTTCAGATGCGGGGCCACAGATAACTTTGGTTCCAAGCAGAACTCTTTCCCTTGAAGTGTTCTGTTGTTAGAACATTCAGCCCTCTTAATTGAGGTACCGGGTCCTTCCATTGAGCACTTCCCCCTGGATTTTTTAACTAAAACCTTGAGCTTTTTCAAGTAAAAGAATTTAATTGATTTATTATTTTTAAAAAGTAAACAAAAAAAAAAAACTAAACTAAATTTGACAGGCACATATTCTTCCCCCACTTGGCTTTACTTTCTAGCCCTTTTGCACATTGTCTTCTTTTACCTGAAAAAGGATGTGGTCATTTACCTGAGACACCTACATGCACAAGCTGACAGATGCCCCACCCCCACAGGCTCTCTCCCAAATTGCCTCTTCTCTCAGCTTTCTGCTAACACAGTACGTGCACTCTCATTCCCACATGCAGATTTACTCACACGGATTCATGTATTGCACTCTCAGACTCATGCATAATTTTTTATGCATTAGACATTCATACTCCTCATGATAGGACTGACTCATTCTGCTCTAGCTCCTGTCAGTTTCTGATGCCATTTCTCTTTCCCCAACACACATCTCAGTTCTGCATGGGTGGAGTGCAGCTTGGCTCAGAGAGAACGAGAGTCCCTAGTTTTCCTTCCCCCTGCATTACCTCCCACCCTTGAGTTTTCCTACTTTACAGGAAGACCAGTGTAAGAAAAAAAGAGACAGAAGCAGCCTTTTCAAAGAAAGCAACCCTTAAGGCCAGAAAACAGAGAAATGTGAGACTGAATTAGTTAAGTCCAGTTTTATAAACTGAGGAGATTTACAACTCTGATTAACAGTGGTAAATGTCTGTTGGCTGCTGTTTGTCTGTCTCTCTCTTTTGTTTTTCTCTTTCTCCTTCTCCCTTCCTTCTTACTCACTCCAGTTTGGAACATTGACTTTCAGGAAAGGAAGAAAGGTATATGTGAGAGACAACAATTATTACTAGGTAAACAAGTTTCAGCATTAAGCATTATATTCCCAAAGCAGTACAGAAATGTGAAAAATGGAGAATATAAAACAAACAAAATCCAGCTACAGCAAATTCTAATTAAGAAGTCTAGTTGACTTTTGCAATTTGATCAAGGTAGGTGTCCTCGGGCAGTGATATGTGAAGCTACATACAGGATTAATTTCCAATGGTTTAGGTACCTTTCCCTAAGGATTAACTGATTAAGTACATTTTGGCAAGGGAAAAGAGAAAGTAAAATTAAATCGACTGAACTAAAAATCTGAAAGTAAAGATTGAAGACATTTTTTACACAGTGACACAGAGAGATCTGGTTCAGATACTGGTCAAATTGAGCTTGAGGCATCATTCTCTTTTGTTCTTTCATAAAATCACATACAATTCCATTCTTCCTTTATTTCTTATTGTCCTCAAACATACTAAATAGCTATTTATGCAAGAAATGGTGATGCGTGATCAAAAATCAGTATGCAGACTTCTGACAATCTGAAAGTGAAGTTCATAATCTTGTTTGACTGAGGTACCTCAGAACAAAACTTACTGAATAGTAAATATTAAACGAAGATGCAAAGTAAGCTGTATTCTAGTTGACTCTATATAGATACTGATTTTTTGTGTTTAACCTTTCAATTCTAAATTTCATTTTAAAAATCAATCTCTTTCAAAAATCCTTCTCCATGACATTATTTTTACCTTATGTTAAAGGGGAGGCCAGGTTCTTTTCTGAAATCCCTTTGTTATCTGTCCTGCTAGCAGTATCTGTTTAAGAGATGCTCAAGTTTTGTTTGTTTTTTTATTTTGTCTGATCAATAATTGAACAAAGAAAAATTTTGTCAAAGCTTTTAATCTGAGTCACAAAGAATGAGTGGTTGGTTGTTTCATTAAAAAGGTGATCAAAGTAGGGAATTACAAGAAATGCTGTATTCTTTTGACATTTTAATTTATTCTAAATATTTATAAGTTTACTAGTCCTTAATGTAAGGCTGTTTTAGGAAAGCCAGTATATATCAGACTTAAAAATTGATTTTTCTGTTCTCAGCTTTTCATTTTTCTAAAAGTGAAGGAAGAGCTTGATGCAATCTGAATATAGAAATCTAGATTTTTATTATTTCTTCAATTTTTGGAAAGCTCAAATGTACTTAATCAATAGGAATTTTACACTCACGTTTATCAGTACTTTCCAAAGCATTCGATTTTGGAGGCAGGCTGTTGGACAGACTTTACTGTGATTGATTGCTTCTTCAGTAAATTATTACTTATTTGATTATTGCATTTGTTGCAGGACAGCTTCATTTAATCTATTATACACTTCTAATGACTGATGGCTCTTTAAGTAAATTATTACTTATTTAAGCATTGCTTACTCTGAGAGTTCAAACCCGTTCACCCATGATAATGACAAGGAGTAATGTATCAGAAAAGAAGCCCACCAAAGACATTTCCCTTGCTGCTTAACCTTTCCAGGTGGGGTTTGAAGTAGTAAATGATTACTTTTTTCTCAACATCACTTGAAACTTCAAGGTAGCTATTGTCATTACCCAGCCAGAACAGACTTTTAAGAATATTTGGGTAAGATTTTTGGCAGATTCAGTACAGCCAATTCATTGTGCAATTAGGGTGCTCATGCCTTAGCTATGGATTGGATGGAGCAGAAATGCACTGTGTCTTTGGCCCCTTTTATGTTAGGAAATGCATTTCCTGTTGAAACAGGCAAGGTGTAGCAGAGGAGTTCTGTAGTGAGGACATATGCAACCTTCATTTCAATAAGTCACTTATGACCTATTACATACTTGCCATTTAGCTGGAAGTTTCAGGGAAAGTAAATTACTATCAAGTTGGAAACCAACTGGTGTGAGAAGCCATGGTCCTTTTTGCAGACCCCAAGGATATCATATAAAAAATTATTGCTTCAGTCAGAAGAAAAATGACTTAATTTATCTAAATTTACCTAATTTATCTAGAAATGTTCTGGTCGATTATATGTATGTACTTTTGTTAATTCTTTTCTTATTCTGACATACACATAGAATTTTGTTTTATCTGTGGAGAAACTGAAAACATAAGCTAGCTCTTCAAAAATACCTTCTGCTGGAGACTGTCCATTCTCTTCCTTTGACTGTGAAGATGAATTTGATGCCTTAAAATCATATGTGACCTTTATTAAAAGAATAAAAAAAGAAATCAGTCTAGGACCTTGGTCTGGAATGAGGTATTTGCTGCCATCAGTGTCATGGTGTGACCTGAATTCTGGCTGACATATGACCTTAAAAAATTTGATCATCTAGTATAAATCTGCCCAAAAGCATCCTCTCTTCCTGCGAACCCCAACTCTTGTGCTCCTTTTCAGGGCAGTCTACTTTGTTCGGCATAAAGAATCCCGACAGAGGTTTGCCATGAAGAAGATTAATAAACAGAACCTCATCCTCCGAAACCAGATCCAGCAGGCCTTTGTGGAACGGGATATCCTCACTTTTGCAGAGAATCCCTTTGTGGTCAGTATGTACTGCTCCTTTGAAACAAGGCGCCATCTGTGCATGGTCATGGAGTACGTGGAAGGTAAGTCAGTCTGGGGCACAGAGACATGACACCAGTACCCAGAAGCTCTCACTTTGTAACTTTCTGTATTCATTCCACATAATGGTTGTATCCACCTAGGAACTGAAGCCAGGCAATGAGATGGCTCTATTCCCAGTCATTATCTTCTGATTATTGCTTGTAAAGTGCCTGTTCTACTATAACAAAGGGGAAATTAGAGCTATTTGGAAAAGGTTGTTTTTCTCTTTAATAACTTTTAATACTAACTGCCTTCCTTCAGTTGGTCATTAATGTTAGAATATAGGTGATGTGATTTTTCCTACTTGTTTTTATCACATATCATAAAAACTTCATTATAATTCATCTTCTTAAAGAATGAGTTAAAAATACATCCTTTTGGTTTACAATATGAAATCAAAAATGAGTTAGGAGACAGGAGATATTTTCAAGAAGTTTGGCATTTTAAATGCTCCAAGTAATCTTTCCATCAATTTCACATTGTTTCTGTGTGTCTCAGTATCCATGACCTGTTGACCTAAACAAGTTAGTGAAAAATAGATCAGCAAGACCCAAAGTGAGTTTCAAAGCTCTTGTAATTGTTCTAACAGAATTCCAAAACTATAAAACTTGAAGAAACATTAAATATTGTTTAGTTTGACCTTTCCATTTTACTGGTGTGTAGAGAGTTTCTGAGTATTTAGTGGTGGATGTAAGACACAAACATGGCTAGCCTGACTCACCCATTGTTCTTTTCACTCCACCAACACATTGCATTAACCTTTGCTATGGTTATTTTTACAGTAACTTGCATTTATCACATATTTAATGTGTGTTGGCAGTAGCCTAAATTCTTTACATAGATTACCTCCTTTAATCTTCACAATGCTCTAAAAGGGATGACTCTATTGCTATCTTGATACCACAGATAAAAATAATGAAACTAGGTTGCCCAAGATCTCTCTGCCGGCAAGAGAGAAAGCTAAGATTTGAACTCAGGCAACCTGATTCCAGAATTTGCATTTTATACTTGTGTTTGTTACCCTGTTACCATGTTCCTGAACTTATGCTAGAATTATTCTAAATTAATTAGAAATGTGATCACACTATGACTATGATATGCTACATCGGTGGATAGAAGCCATTCCACTTTGAAATTCTGTAATTGAAACTCGTAATCTTCCTTAATCCTGACTGATAACTGCTCCTGCTACATCTTCTCTTATGTTTTATAGGGGGTGACTGTGCTACTTTAATGAAGAACATGGGTCCTCTCCCTGTTGATATGGCCAGGATGTACTTTGCTGAAACTGTCCTGGCCTTGGAGTATTTACATAATTATGGAATTGTACACAGGGACTTGAAACCAGACAAGTATGTACAATGAAACATCTTTTATTTTTCAACATTACTCAGAATGCTGTCTTAACTACATAAAAATTCTTTCTTTTAATGCTGATAATGGTGCAGTTGAAAATTTCTCCACAATGTCTCCAAATGAGTTATTTTAACAGTATATATATATATATATAGATTTTCTAAAATATGTAATTTTTTCAGGCAATGATGCTTATGATCATTGATTATATACCTTATAAGAAACAAAACAAAAGATGATTATTATGAAGCCAGGGTTACTTTGTTTCAAGTCTTTTTTATCCTGTGAACTTTTGAATAACTATGTAGAATACTGCTAGTTGTTCTCTGGGTAGTTTTACATTTGGTATTATATTTATATAATTCTAATTCCAAGATAATATATGTGACATTATAGCCTATTTTACTCACAATTTAAATTTTTATTTAATTTTTAATCATCGTGGAGTTCATTGTGGTGTTTGATTTGCAATATAGACTATCTTTCCCCAAATGACTAGCTATTCATTGTGACACAGTTTATTAAAATTTTCATGTATTCTCTAATTTGAAATGTCTCACAAGTATTATAGATTGTATGAAGATTTCAAATGTGCTGGAAATGTTATGATAAAATTAACTCATGTTCATTCCAAAAATTTTGGAAAATTTAGAAAAATATTAAAAAATTTCAGTCATATGTTCCCTAACAATGACAGTTCTTAGAATTTTGGCATATTTGTTTTTTGACTCCTGTATTAGCTTTCAATTTTTTAAAATAAATTAAAGTTTTATTATTTTCCCTTCAAATGACAAATTTTAAAAATATAAATTCGTATGAATTAATATTTCTTGTGCATAAGAAATATTGGTTTGGTACTTAAAGAGTGGAAATTCAAATTTGAGCCATAAGTTGAAATCTCAAACACTACTATATTATTCTGTCTGTTACCTTAGGTCTCATCTGAATTATAGGTGGGTTCTTAGTTCTTTTGTGTAATGTGGGATTATTGATATCCCTTTCTCTTCTTTTTCTTTTTCTGAAAATAGGAGGGTATGGCACTTTCATACTTGAATTTTTCTAAGGGCTTCAGGTTGTAAATGATACTGTGTGTGGCTACTATAGCAGAGACAGCCTGGTCCTGCTCCCTGGCCCTGCTTTGTGAATTATTTTCATCCAGCAGGGATGCAAGTATTTGACAGATTCTTATGAATCTCTCTCTTCCCAGGTTGGGCTTTGTAATATGTTTGATACCAATATACTAAACATTCTTACAGACAGAGGGAGGGAGAAAGCTGAAAAAAGAACAAGCTTCAAAGTGAGTTTTATAACGTATCTCCTTGTGCTTCTTAGTTTATTGGTCACCTCCATGGGGCATATAAAGCTGACGGATTTTGGATTATCCAAGGTGGGACTAATGAGCATGACTACCAATCTTTATGAGGGTCATATTGAGAAGGATGCTCGAGAATTCCTGGACAAACAGGTAACACAATAGAGAAATACAAAGAATGATACTGTCAGTGAAATTCAGCATCAGTTTGTGTAGGCCATCTTCACATTAGGGCTGAGAGTTTAGATGTCTGTATCAGCCTTACATTTAATAAAGTGCAAATTGCTTCCATTTTTCTCTCTGGGCCTCTTTTAACTGTCCGCTCATCCACATTCCTCCCCCAGCATTATGGTCTATTAGCAAGACGAACGATCTAATTGCACACAAGTGAGAGCGTGAGAGAGACAAATGGAAAACTGTTTTTGTAAGGAATTCAGGAGTCTCAGTAGAGTACTCGTGAAACTCACAATGCATCATACAATCACGGGTGCTAGAATTCGAGCCATGGCCCATTTCCCTTTAAGCATGCCTCATTACCATGTGCCCACAATCTGTTCATTGTAAAGTTACTTAAGGTAAACACATCTCAACTGTCATACTTTTATGAAGTAACCTGGGTGAGAATATATTTCGGTCATATAAATATTAAAGCTATTTTTCTGAGAGTGATAGATAAAAAATTCACTATTATTTTAAATTTAAGATTGCAAATATTTTAGATATCATAATATAAGTAAAACTATAAAACAGGATCAAATTCTGTTATGTATTTCACGCTGTTTAATATTGGAGCAACATTTTAATTTTCTTTTTTTTGCTATTTGATACTAGAGATACTGACTTAAGAGTTATAGATTCTTTTTCCTTGGGGTTTCATGTGGTTGAGCAGGTGTACTCTGGGCAAAATAATTGGTGTTCAGTCATCTTGCTCATTGTAATTCATGTCTAATATTCCAATTATTCTAATATTGCAATCATCTTTAGGTCTGTGGCACACCTGAATACATTGCACCAGAAGTAATTTTGAGGCAGGGCTATGGAAAGCCTGTGGACTGGTGGGCCATGGGGATTATCCTCTATGAATTTCTGGTTGGATGCGTGCCATTCTTTGGGGACACCCCAGAAGAGCTATTTGGACAAGTCATCAGTGGTAAATATTAAATCAGGAGTTATCTTTAAGCCACTATTGGGAAGTCTCTATTTAATGTAACTCTGTAGAGTATCATGATTTTTACTACTAAAATGTTAACCTTTTCAAACAGTTTAGTCAACAAATTAAAAGAATTCAGTCATCATAACACATAACTGACTTTCACTATCTCAAGAGGACAATTTGTGCTGAAAATTGATCTTAGGAAGTTTTGTTAACATGGAGTTTGGAACTGTACTAGCAATGTAAGCAACTTGTGTGGTATGCTTTTTCTGCAAAAGAAATTGGGGTGGGAGTTGCAGATGATTGCATCGTCCAGTTTTCCTTTCCATAATAGGAATGTTGCATCAGGGAAGAAAAGGTTAATGTAGGTAACATTTACATAAATGGGAAAAATGGCTAATGGCACAATAAAGAAATTAACAAAAATGTAATAACCCTACAATAAATGTCTACCAAATAATAAATAATGAGAATGGGAAGGAAGCAAATTTAATCCACAGATTGTTAATGATTTCATTGGTAGTTGTTACGGTGTAATGTTATTTCTGTAACAGCTGTTCATCTTTCATTTAAAATTCAATAACCTTTAGATCTTAACCTCCACGCTGACCCTAACTATTGTTATGTGGCTTGTGGCAAAACTAAATGATAATTAAATAGGCTCTATTACTACCCTACCTGCTGTTTTTATAAATTTCTCCATGCATACATCAAAAAGGCCTTTCTACCTAAAGTTTGTCAGTCCTCACTGACATCTTCACCACCCACCTCTGGTCTATTCTGGACTGTGCTTACAGGATTCAGCAGTGCACCCAGGGAATACATAATGATATGAGGAGTCCCTTAATCACAGCATTATTTTCTATCATTGACTATGCAAGCCAGGCATATTTATAAACTTTAACAAAGTAGATTTGTAAGTTGCCTGCAGTGTATAACCCTTCTATACAATATCTGAGCTGTTTATGGATTTATAACTAGGCTGTTTTCTGATATATCAAGTCCTGAATGGCAAGAGGAATCAACTGTTTAATTAACACAAGCAGCAAATGCTGGCTTTGTTCTCAATGCCTTACGGCTCAGATGCATATTCATGTTTTATTTTCCAAATCAGATTTAAACTGTTGCAGAAGAAGCTAGAGGCAGGCACACATAGAAATAACTCATGTTTTTATTGCGTTTCCATACGCACAAGCACACACACCTATCTCTAGGCAAACTTCTTTAGAATGTAGAATGTATTCTAATATTTATGACAGATTTTAAATACTTCCATTACTATGATTACTTTGCATTTTTTTTTCTTCTTTGGTCTTAGCATTTTCACCTTGCCTTTGTCTCTGGAAAGTGCTATTTTTTAAGAATTACACTTTTCTTCTCAGGTGTGAGAAACTATGGCTGTGGCCAAATTCCTACTTTAAGATTGTAGGAGACAAAATTTTACTTTCAGACTTCCTCTGGATGGGCAGCCACCTGAAGCACAGGTGTTAGAGTTTCCATTATATTAAATTTTCTTAACAACTGCAAGGAGCAATTTGTTGTAATCTAATTCTGCGAAACAAAGACAAATCATAAAAGCAATGAAAGATACTGAAATTTCTCTCTTTCCCTATGAAAAACAGTGCTGGTCCTATCTTGTGAAGCTCCCCAAACTTGATTATACTTAGAAATCTATTGAATATCTTGTTAAGTAAGAGGTTCTGCTTCAGTAGGCCAGAGGTGGGGCTTGAAATCCTGAATGTCTATCATGTCCCATACTTTGGGACGTGGGGTACCTTTTGAGTAAGAAAGTTCTAAGTGACATTTTTCTTTCCAGATGAAATCAATTGGCCTGAAAAGGATGAGGCACCACCACCTGATGCCCAGGATCTGATAACATTGCTTCTCAGGCAGAATCCCCTGGAGAGACTGGGAACAGGTTAGAGCACAAATTATAATTTTGCTAATATGCAAGAAATGATGTCTATGTGGAGTACTCTGAGGTTTTTGTTTGTTTGTTTTTTTTCAGGGAAACATCTGTTAATTGATGTAGAACATGACTACAGCACAGTATAACTATAATGTTGTTTTTTTGTTTTTTTCTGATTCAGAGCAGTATATACATTAGGAGAGTTGGTTGTTGCTGTCTGTCATTGTGTTTTGTTGCTCTTATTTTTTTGCAAAACAGAAATTATTCACAGTTTGTTTCAGTGAATAGAAGTTCTCTAGAAGAATATCTCAAGAGCACATGTTAACTCTTCTGTTTTAAAATGCTTACATTGGAAATGATTTGAAACCAAGGATTAGAGATGTGGACCTTTTTTGTTTGGGTCTTTCTTAATATACATGCCCTAAGCATTTGACCCAGCACACTTCTGTCCACAGGCTCTGAAATGGGTTATCAGTACTCAAACTAATTACTTGTATGAGTGCCTGGGATCATTGAACTATGTTGTCCTCACCACCTACCCGCTACCCACCCCCCCATGCAATCAGCACCATGGTCCAATAAAGAGTATTAAACACCATTAACTTTCAAGATTAAGGATATTGTAGATTTATTTCCAGACAGATACACTAACAATTTTCTGTTTCTGTCCCTCTTTCCTTTTCTTCTTTACATTCTGAATAGTCAAACTTAACAGATCCCAAAATAGAGTCCCAGTCTGCCCCAACATGTGAATTTATCTGGAGGTCACTAAATATTAAATACAGACATACACACACAGACATACACACATTGCAGACAGTATCCATAATTTTCATCAATGAAAATTGTTGGATACTGAGTTATTTACTGTGAGCTGTTTTATTCTACTCCATTTTAATAGAAGTAACAGAATATATTAAATGATTTTCTTCCCCTTTTTCCTAAGACAAAAATCATTTTTAACAGTTCCAAATACTTATTTTTTTTCCTATTTGCCCATACCTGCCCCAGTTGCAGAGCTCTTATTCTTGCTGAAATATGGAACGCTGTTACTAGAGTTTACGATGATGCATTAGAACCCATGGGCCAAGTCTTTTTCTTTTATAAATAAAGTTTTATTGAATACAGCTATAACATGAGTTCACATGTTATCTATGGCTGATTTTCACAGTACAATGGCAGAGTTGAAATGATTCTGACAAACTATGTGTGCTACAAAGCCTAAAATACTTACCCTATCTTCCCTTTACAGAAAAATCTTGCAGACCCTGCGTTAGAAAATTCTAGAAGGCAAAATGTTTTGAGTTTAACATTGACATTTTGAATTGAACCTCTTATTGGAATACTATGTTATTTTTATCTTTTTCAGTGAGTAAGTGGGTTTTTAACAAAGAAGGCCATATAAGTGGAAGTTAAGGGCATGTACTCCAAAGTTAGATTTCCCAGGTTTAAAATTTGTGTGACTATGGGCATGTCATTGATCTTTACACACCTCACTTCTTTATCTGTAAAATGGAGCTCAAATACTACCCCTCACAGGATTGTCATGAAAGAGGCATCCATATAGGGCTCATCTTAAAACCAGGTGTGACTCTGCTGCTGGTACTGTTGTTTTAATAATATTCTACATATATAGTCTCCTGCTTTCTCCTTTGATGAACATGAGATACAGAAATGGTGCTAGTGCCTCTACCTGTGAGTGGTGGAACTCTTAACAGAGCACAACAGATCCTCGAATAATTCATTTCATTCAATATCACTTCATGGTAACTTTGACGAGAAAAGAACAATCTTGGCAGATGCGCAAAACACCTTTCTTTGAGGACATGGTTTTCATTATACTGTCATTTTGCTTCAAGTTGCCATTTCCAAGAACCTATTGAAGATATTAAGTGAGGATTCACTGTACTTTGCATTTCTTTCCACCCTGTTTAGTTTTCCTCTTGTCTGAAGTGACTAGCAAACTTGTTCTTTCACACCCTCTGTGACCTTCAGTCAGATTTACTTTATGGTTCAAGAAATATGAGTGGTTGTCAAAGAATTTATGTCAAGCTTCTGTATGAGCCTAAGTATTGAGCAATGACTTGTACTCACTTGAGCCAAATGTAAGTAACTAGCATTTTAAAGTTACAACAATACAAATATCTCTTTGTCCATCCTAATAAACTGTCCCAGACAAGTGTTGTCCTAAAGTATGACTAATGTATTAGAATAGCCACACCCTCTTGAGGAGTCCCTTCCCTTCAGTATTCAGGTGTCAGTCATGAGAGTTTCCTTACTCTCATTTCCCTGAGAGTACTGGATTCTTGATTGTTCTTGACTTAATGACAGGGCTGTGATGATGGTCAATAGTCCTTGTATATGATATGCTGTTCATTATCTCTCAGCACATTTTCTCCGTAACTGCTAGTTCTGGTCTTTTCAGGGCTTGACAGTTTGAGAAACAAATCTCCTAGCAGAAGCTCAAAAGAGACATTTAAAGACCCTGCTCAAGTTCTTAGCATTGTCAAGAAGTGCTTGCCAAACAGGCAGGTCCAATGTGACAGGTCCCAGTAGGACCCAGAGAATGAGACTGAGACTCCCACAGGCCTGCCATGCTGCTTCCAATGACAGCGTTTTGGATTTAATGCATATTTAGCGGGCAAAATAATGCACCGTGAAAATGTGCGAATGCACATTTGCCCAAGAGACTAGAGAGGCTGAGAAAAGGAGTGTGAAGAACATAATGGATATTTAAGAAACTTCCATGAAAGGAGAGAAGAACTCAAGGGGGAATGTTAGTGCCAAAGCATAACTTGCAATTTGGGAACTTGTTATACTTGCACTAGACTTCTTTTTTATTTTTTTTTAAGATTTATTTATGCATACAGGAGGTGGAGTATAGGCCAGAGTCGTGGGAGGTGAGAGGATTCACCAGAGACAGAGCAGGGAGCAGAACAGACAGATGGACTGAAATACACTGCTGAGGGGAGTAGCAGGCGAGGCAGGATAGGTCCACTGCACCATGTAGGTCCCCTCCCTGGCCCGTGGTCGAACTCATGCTGCTGTTCTGCGAATGTTTCACAGTGCAGTGCTCAACCTGCTGTGCCACCAGGGAGGCCCTCTTTTTTATTTTTTAATTTACTTTTTGGATAATATATGATTTCTCCCCTCAGGTGTGGTCACAGTATTTCTCCTACTATCAAAGTAGGAGAACTCATAGTCCATCACCATATTCCCTTGTGCTCTTTGCCCTCCACCCCCATGTTCACTTGTCCCCACTCACGCCCTCTCCCCTCATGTATGTCAGATTTCAATGTTTGTCTTTGTCTGACCCTCTGTTTGGTTTCTCTATATTCCACATGTGAGTGAAACAATCCAATATTAATTTTTCTGCTTCTGACTTACTGCATTTAACATAATTCCTTCCACCTCCATCTATGTTGCTGCAAACCCTGTGAGTATATTTTTTGATTGCTGAGTAATATTCTATTGTGTATATATACCATATCTTCTTGCTCCAGTCATCTGTTTTGGAGCATTTAGGTTGTTTCCATATCTTGGCTATTTTAAATAGTGCTGCTATAAACAGGAGTGCAGGTTTCCTTTCAAATTAGTGTTATTGTGTTTTTTGAGTAGATTCTTGGGGTTGGAATAGCTGGGTTCTAGTGTTTTGAGCAAACTGTGCACAGATTTCCATAGTGGCTAGACCAGTTTACTTTCCCACCAGCAGTGCAGCGTGATTCCTTCTTCTCCACATACTTGCCAAAACTTTTTTCTGGTTTTTTAATATGGACCATTCTTACCTCACAATGACATGGTATCTCATTGTGGTATTCTCTTTAATTTTCATGATAGCAAGTGATAACAAACGTCTTTTCATATGCTTGTTGGCCACTTGTATTTCTTTTTTGGATGTCTATTTACCACTTCTTCCCATTTTTTATTGTTTGTTTTTTTTTTTTTTTTGGTTTTTGTTAAATTATATGAGCTTTTTGCAGATCTTTGATATCAGCCTCTTATCAGATATAGTATGTGAAAATATTTTCTCCCATTTAATGGGGCATCTGTTCATTTTGGTTACTGTCTCTTTTGCAATTCAGAAGCTTTTTAGTTTGATACAGTCTCAGATGTTTATATTCGCCTTTGTTTTCCTTGCTTCTGGAGATGTGGTCTCAAAGGTGTTTCTGATATTTTTGTCATAGAATGTTTTACCTATGTTCTTTTCTGATATTTAAAGTCTTTTACATTGTGAGTTGAGTTTTGTGCATGGTTATGAGATAGTATTTCAGCTTCATTCTTTTGTATGTGGCAGTCCAATTTTCCCTATCAGCACCATTTATTGAAGAGACTTTCCTTTGAACTAGACTCTTGAGCTTGTAGAGTGCGGAGTGGCAGCACAGTTCATCTGATTTCAGAGCTGGTCAAATGTGACCGTGCCAACTAGAAGGTCTTGAATAGTTTCTTCACTGCCCTGAAATTGGACATGGAATGCACCTCACTCAAAATAATGGTGAGGACTAAATGAAACATGTTCTTGAAGAGATGTGGTACACTGATCTAGTATATAAGGTGAGGTCAGGAAATGTACAATTTCCTTCCTCTCCTTTCAAGGGGACTTCTGACAGTGAATGTTGTCCTTTGTGTGAGTTCTGGTTTCTGATAATTAGTGTTTGGCTTATAATAATATCATTCATATCACACTGAAATTCTAACCCAAGGGGGTTATTTCCTCCACCCCACATTTCCCTTTTATTATGTTGTTACCTGTCCATGCAAAAATAGATAAGAAACAAAACCCACTGTTAAGCAACCTCTTCTCAGTGGGGTCCAAAGGCCAAAGGATGAGATTTGTGAACAGGATTAGCAGTAGGTTGTGACTTTTTAGGAAAAATCCCTTCATTACTATCCATAGAGATGAAATGAACAGTTCCACTGACTTGGGTCCCAAAGGTTGGCAGGCAGGGGAGAGAAAAACTATACATTCAAAGTGATCTAGCAGTACTATTGCAGCCTGTGACTCTGGAGAACTGTGCTTTTCTGAGTAAAATTGTGTGACTTGGTATCAGAACTGTCTTTTGGTATGGCCCATGAGCAGTGACTGAAGCCATAGTCATTGCAGTAAGTGCAGGGACACTAAGTAAATAGACTCAGTAGCATGAGAGAGTTGGTTAGATCAACATTTCAACCCTTTAGCTGCTCCAAACAAAAGAGCCTTAAGAGAAAATGTCAGTGGCAGCTGCATTTGGTGATTTTGATTGGACTTGTTGAGAGACAGGTTACATGGAAGACTGGGGTTGAACTGTGTAGAGACATCATGAAGATAACCTCAGGATTTGGCTGTTAGGTTCAGTTCCCCAGTAGTTGCAGTTGGGCATCCATTTGCAAATCAGTGAAGAGAGATTTCAGGATAGGATGCAAACTAGACATGCCTTCCCCTCGTGCGGTATGTGGCATCATGACACTGAACATGGGCTGGGTGTTAGACAGTCCTCTGTTCAGCCACTCTGATCCTTGACTCATCCTTCGCATCCCCATCCAAAAATAAAGCTGTCAATGCCTACTTTGAGAGAGTATTTTCAGTGGTTCTACTAAAGGGAGCTAGATGCTCTTTGCATCTAGTACAGTACTTATCAAAATCAGCCTTCAGATCCCAACTGCAGCTGTTGCGGTCAACAGCAGACATCAGTACTATGCTGTGAACATGGAGAATCTTGAATAAAAGCCTTTCAAATGTTTTTTGTAAAGAAGAATCCACTCTTCCTTTTTAGGGTATGATTTTCCACTTTGTTCTTTTCTCTCTGTCCTGTTGATTTTAGAGCACTAGTTTCCCCTGACAGAGTTTCTGTGCCTTGTGGGGCCTCGGGGTACAGAGCCACATTTTTTACCACACAGGCAGCTTCCACACCCAAAATCCAAGCCCAATTTTCCATTCATCTGCATTTCTCATACTATTCCTTTTGCACTCCACGGAGGACTAGATGAGAAACAAGCAGGGGTGACAACTGCACTAAAGAGCACTTGCACCATACCCAGAGGGGCATTACCTAGTAGGGGGTGGGAGGTGGGCAGGAGGGGAGCTTATTAGACACTGGTGCTAGTCTTGTAAGAAGTCTCTCTTCCTGGTAATTTTTTCAGGATTGATTCCTCCTTATCTCCCTTATCAGCATGTGCTGGTGGTAGGGTAGGGGCCTGATCTTCATGCTGTTATAACTTGTGTATCTTCTCCTTACCCAGGTTAAAGTATAATAGTATTTGTTTTTTTGTTTTTCGTTTTTTTTAAGATTTATTTATTTATGCACGAAGAACTGGAGTACAGGCCAGAGGTGCAGTGAGTGAGAGAATTGACCAGAGACAGAGTGGGGAGCAAAACAGGCAGGTCTACTGAAATACACTGCTGAGGGGAGCAGCGGGTGAGACAGAAGAGGTCTGCCTAGATGTGGGTCAGCTCCCTGGCTGGACATCAAACTGGTGCTGCAGTGGCTGCAGACAACTTCATAGTGCTGTGACCCAACCCTTTGCACCACCAGGGAGGCTCCCGTAATAGTATTTGGATAGGACCTGCCCTTCAAAATCACTCTTTAAAATCATGAACCAAATTAAAAACATTATTTCACTGAATTGTGCTGTCCTGCGAACTCAGCAAAAACTATTCTAAAGACTAGAAATTATGGTTGGTTTTCATCACTTGCATTACAAACTTGTCAGACAGGTTTGCTGGTTTCTTAAGACCCTATGCAATCTGATTCCTACCTGTGGTAATCAACAAGCCAATAGTATTGAATGAATGGTAGCCATTGTATCTTACTTAGGAAAAATATATCTTTATTAACCTTACCTCTAGAGAAAATGTTGCAGTGAACACATTTTGCACCTTGTTAGAATTTCTGTGGGCTTCTAATGAGCAAGTCTGCTTTGGACCAACGTGCGTCCACATCCCTCGGTTCAGCATAATGTGATTTTAAGTGGCCGCATCATTAACCTTTGAAAAATGGAGGACGTCATAGAAAAATTAACAAAGAAAAACTGTGCCATGGCAACTGCTGTTAGCAAACTCAAATCTCCTGCTGATAAATTATGGGGAAGATTTTGGGAGGTTTTGGTTATTTAACTGAAAAAGCAAGATTTCCATGAATTCTTCATTTCTCTGTTAATCCATCTTTTCAATACATCTTTTGACTGTTTTTTTAAAATACATCTTTTGACTGTTTCTTTGTTGTTGTTTTATATTTACATTTGCTCAGAGAATAGCGTAATGCTTCCCCTCTATCCTTTCCCTTTACTCTCATCCCCAGGTGGTGCATATGAAGTCAAACAGCATCGATTCTTCCGTTCTTTAGACTGGAACAGTTTGCTGAGACAGAAGGCAGAATTTATTCCCCAACTGGAATCCGAAGATGACACAAGTTATTTTGATAGTGCGTACATTATCTGACATAAATCATCATTTGGCCTTTACTTTGTAGAAAATTATCTCTCCATTTTTACTAGAACCAGTGGGTTCTTAAACATAGTGTTCTGTGGATATAGAAACTCATAGTATATCTAAATTAAAAGCTGAATTCTCAGTAATTGGAATTATTCCCAAACATTTTTCTGCAGCTCGGTCAGAGAAGTATCACCACATGGAAACTGAGGAAGAAGATGACACAAATGATGAAGACTTTAATGTGGAAATAAGGCAGTTTTCGTCATGTTCACATAGGTTTTCAAAAGTAAGTGGAATATGACATTAAACCAAAGGGCTTACTCTAAGGTGATCTCCCACTGACTCTTCAATAGCGGGACAAGATTAGAAAAACCATCTACTCTGTTTGGGGAGGGGGGATGGTCTCCTGTACTTAAAATTCCTTTTTGTTTAGGAAACGTCACCACACCTGTCCCCTCCAGGAGTACATTTCTATATTTCACTCTCCCCAGGTTATTATCTTTTTTTTCTTAGAGTTACGGACTTGCATTTGGAGTTATGTTTTTAGAGTACTGATAGCCATTTGCATGCCAACCTTGCCTTGCATGCCAGGCTGGGGTCCCCACATCCCTCCCACCATTTCTTTCATCGCCTAATAAAGAGCATTGAGCTAATTGTGTGAGGAGCTCTCTCCTTATTTTACACAGACTAAAATGCAAAGGAGAAACTCAATTGTTAACCATGGACTGAACAAGTCACGTGACCAATAACAGAACTTTTAAGTTGTCTTTAAGAGACAACAGGAAGGCA
This sequence comes from Galemys pyrenaicus, assembly GCA_019455555.1. Lineage (NCBI taxonomy): Eukaryota > Metazoa > Chordata > Mammalia > Eulipotyphla > Talpidae > Galemys > Galemys pyrenaicus. The sequence goes on from JAGFMF010011684.1 coordinate 7,355,378, forward strand.
GCCTAGTTTTGGAAATAGAAAAATGATAATAAAGTTCATGCTAAAAAAAGAGGACTTTTGTACTGATAGTGGTAAGATAAAAACAAAACAAAGACACCTGATAACCCTGAGTGAAGGGTAGGGCTCCCGAAAGAGTGGAGTGAACCCCAAAGGCTTCCTTTCTCCCTTGTGCCATTCTCAGTATTGGGAATTTTCTGTGGCTGTGGTACTTCGAAAGCTTGCTTTTTCACTTTTCTGTAGTATGTGATTTTAAAGTGTTTTGTGCCATTTTCTAAATAACTGCTTAGACTGCATCTGCCACTCAGCCAGCGCTGCCCTCTTTGTTCTTAGGAATGACAGAGACAGGGCGGGCTTCCCCCACAGGGGGCGATAGAAAGTCTGTCCTGGAACCAGGACAGCAGATGACACTGAGTGCAGGACTAGACCCTACCTGTCCTCTGACCCATCACAGCCTCCCTTCAAGACTCTTTTCTTCCCACTGTCTCCTGTTCTTTAGTCTCCTTTCTCTAAACACAGTAGATTTTAGGGAGTCTCAGGGCCATTCCCATGAGAACAGCCAGTGCTGAGTCAGGCAGTGGAAAATTCTTCCTGTACTGGAATCTGAGCCTCTATTGTACCTTCCGTCTTTCCTGTGGGACAGCAGAGATCAGGTAGGCTGAGGATGTTGGGTTTGCCCAAGCTCAGATCCTCTTCCCAAATCCCAGCACCAACCTAGTAAGCTGCCTATCTGTAAATGTGATTTACAAGCCAAATAAATACCTGATTCATAACCACGTATGCATCTCTCACACATACCCCCAGCACAGAAACCTTGAAACAGTTAATTTATTCTTTGCTTTACACCCAATTCCAATTCATTTGTTTCTCCTTCCCAATCCTGACTTGGGGCTAGTAAATCTTTTTCTCCGTGATTTTTGTTTTCTGATTGACTTCATGGTTAAAAAGAAATCTAATGTATGTGTGCATTGATCCTAGGCCAGGAAGCCCCAAAGTATCTATCACAAGACATGGTGAGAGGGTGATGAGTTCATAGCTCCCCTTTCCAAAAGAAAAGTGTAAACTAGCCCTTCATCTCAGGACTCGAGGAACCAGAATTGGAAAGTATTTTCTAAATTCACGGTCCCAATTTTAACGATAGTCATGTCATACTCTCATGTATTTTCCCAAGATTTGGGGTTTTTTTCCTGACAGACTCTTCAAGAAGACATTAATAAGCTCTGACTTCTTGCCTTCCAGGTTTTCAGCAGTATCGATCGAATAACTCAGAATTCAGGAGAAGAGAAGGAAGACCCTGGGGACAAAACCAAAAGTACAACTCTGCCATCCACAGAGACCTTAAGCTGGAGTTCGGAATATTCTGAAATGTATGTGAAATGCCTGTTAAGAAATATCACAGGCAGTGACCTCCAGAGCAGTGTGTCCTAATCTGTAGGGTGCCTCAGAACAAGCCGGAGGGCTTGTGAGCTTGTGAGTTCAGATTGCTGGGTCCATCCCCTGAGTTTCTGATTCAGTACACCTGGGAAGGGCACAGGCTGGGACTGAGAACCCACAAGTTCCCAGTAATACTTGTTTTGGTAAAGCACTTCACGAAACACTGCACTTGGCTCATCCAAATTCTAAGTTTCTACTTGGTTCCTTCCAAAACTCTCCTGGAACACAGTCTCCTAGTGTGTATATGTGACTTTGTTTTTTTTTGTTTTTTTTTTTAAGGCAACAGTTATCCACCTCCAACTCTTCAGATACTGAAAGCAACAGACATAAACTCAGCTCTGGCCTACTCCCCAAACTGGCTATTTCAACAGAGGCAGAACAAGATGAAGCTGCTCCCTGTCCCAGAGACCCCCACGAGGAGCCAGAGAAACCAGTTCTTCCTCCTGCAGAGTGTGCTCAGGAGGAGACCGAGGTTACCACCCCAGCCAGCACCATCAGCAGCTCCACCCTGTCAGGTAAGCCTCTGGGGCTGGTGCCTGCCATCCAGACATCATCCATCATGCTGAGAAGGGACTACATGCTTGGCGTGCAGGGTTGCCATGACCAGTGCTTTGTGCTGTTAGACTCCCTCTGTGCCCCCCCTCCTTTCTTGTGTGTGGGGTGAGCTCAATAACTGGCTCAGATGTCTCAGGTTACTCCTTAGTGCACCTCCAGTGACAGCAGGGTTCTGACTGGAGGAGGCAGCCTTTCCTTGCACAGCCAGGTTTCTGGGGGATCTTTTCGTGGCAGTCAGAGCACAGTAAGAGAACATATTTTCTGTTATCAATGAAGAGGCATGTCTCGTGATACTGCATCTCCTCAACTCAGCGGGTCATAGTTGCCCTCAGAGATGTTTCACATCCCCTGCCGGGTACAGTGTAAAGCCAGTTTTCCCTCTAGTATTGGAAAGTTTGGTTGTTTCTCTGAAGGAGCTGGTTTTTGTTAAGTGGTCATGTTATACCAAATAAATTCTCTTTCCACATTAGGTTCAGCACAGCAAGGTGCTTCCACTGTGATTGCGCAGGTACCTTCTGTGCATCTGGGATGGAGAGGGGCGAGGGGGTCAAAAAGCCAGCACAGCTCAGAGTGCTTTACATGCGTATAGGAAATGGCTCCATGGCAGACAAAGGTGTCCTTCCCAGTATGGAGGAAGAAACTCCTGGACATGTTTAACTATTTGGGAGGTAGTCAAGGGACTTAGTCCTTTTCTGAGACTGCGCTTTCTAGGTGCCTTGGGTTGGAAGTAAACTTCTTGGCAGACACGTGATGTGTTAGGGATACTTGCCGGCCCCTAACTGTGGCAGTGTCCTCATTAGTTAACCAAAACTACACGTCACTCTGAGCAAGCACTTTTGGTGCATTTAAAGTATTAATTGGTTTATAAAAATTTTTTGCACCACCTACCCTTCTGCAGGGGCAATATGCATTTATGTTTTTTTAAAAAATATATAAGACATGGCTATGGCTTAAGGTTTCTGTAATAAATGTTTTCAGTAACCATATGCTAAATTGATAACCATGAATGATTTCATGCTTTATCATGAACTTTTTCCTCCCACTAACTGAATATTCATAGACACTTAAAAATCATTTCAAGAACAGATTTTACTGGTTGGCTTAATTTCACTAAATGTTTAGTTTTGTGCAACTTCCAATGTGCTTATAATTTTCATGAAGAAAAAATAATACTAGACTTTTTTTCTCTCTTTTCACCTCAGTCCTGCTTCTATGTAGGACATTTCCACTTTCCCTAATTCTATAAAGCCCAGAAAATAGAATGTAGAAGTAGTAGAGAACCTCCCTAGTACTCTAAGATTCCTGACTACTTTTAGTTCATCCTGGTAGTCAAATCAAATAGAGATATCTCAGTATTTAAATATTATGATTACTGAAATATCTCTCTGTTTTTTTAGGTTATTACCTTACTCAGAATAGAAAATATTTGTCTCCAGTTAAAGTTTATTCTTATTACAATGAAGTGTTAATAATCTCTTAGTCTCTCTAGCCTACTCACTATCAGAAAGGTAGGCAGTAAAGGGGGAAGGGGAGAGGAAGGTGTCTAAGCATTTGATTGATTACTTTCATAATTAAAAAAAAAATCTGCCTAGGTCCTGCCATGCATTTTGATTAATAGATTCAAACCACCTTCCTCTCTGTCTCCCACATATACACACTAAAAATAATCAAAGACCTTGGGGGCTGTATAGAATAGAGAGATGAGCAGATATGCTCACAGCCAAGGGTAATTAGGGAATCTGAAAACCGTGACTGTAGTAAAATTAAATCTGTTGATTTTTATATTGCTCCACCATCAAAAAGAAAGAACCCTTGACATTTACAAAACATTAAGGTGACATTATCCACCATTGGTAGAAAAGAAACACACACTTATATACAGTGTTGTGAAGGAGAAGGCTGGAGGGAGGAGGGAGGGATGAGAAAAGAGAACATTGTATATTCTCTGGCATTTAGGGACATAAAACCATATACCTGTTTCTCATTTTTCATGATGACATTCTATTGGAATAAGTGAAAAGTAAAAAGTCTTAGTTTTAGATGTAACACTGAAATGCATCCCAGGAGTTACGTTTTATACTCATCAGCAATCCCATCCAAACCAAACTATCAATCGAGAGAGTTCAAGGGAGTATGTAAATTACCAGAGAGCAAACTTAAATTTTTGAGATGAGATTTTTTATTTGAATGCAGTTTTTATCAAGTCTGTCAGTAATTGATTTCTTTATTTAGACAGTGAATGGAATAGTTATACTGTTCAGTGAGACTAAATCTGGCATATAGAAGTAGAAATATTGTTGATATTTGCACTAAGGTTGTCTTCCTTCATAGGTCATTTGCGTGTCACATAAAATTCAGCGGATCATCTTCTGTGCCTGCAGTGCAGAGGGGGGCACGACTTGTGCTGGGTCCCAGCCTGCTCTCCTGAGTCACAATCTCCCCTTAGCATAGACACCAACTATGGGTCTGTAACCAAGTGGTATATATTGGTAGAGTGACAGAAATGTTAGTTAACTCTAATTAAACCTAACTCTCTCCGAGGCAAACAGTATCATAGGATTTATACTTTAAAAACGTGTGAGCTGGCCTTTCAGAGGATCATTCATAATGCAATTAAATGCCCTGTATGAACTGTGTATATTAAGATGATGAGTTTTAAAGAATCAGGGCCTTAATGTATAGCTTAGAAATAAAAATGAGAGAAGCATTTTTAATGGCATTTAGCAGTGAGAATGAGAGGAGCATTTTATCTTTTTTTTTTTTTTATGAATGATGTATTATCAGTGATTAAAAAAGAAAACGGATAGCTTGTGAAAAAAAGAATAGGAGGAAGCAAAAGGGACAGCCACCCCTTTTTTCTCTGGAAAGCCGACATGTCGCTTCTGCTCAGGAACTTTTATTCTCTTGGCCAGACTGACCAGTGCTTTCCCATTTCTGCATCCTCTTTCATGGTTATATTTTCTTCTCACTCTCTGCTGAGGGAATCATTCACCTTTTTTATTTTTTATTTTTAAAGATATTATTTATGCATACAAGAACTGGCATTCAGGCTAGAGGTGAGGAGGGTGAGAGGATTCACCAGAGACTGAGCCGGGAACAGAACAGGCAGATCAACAGAAATACACTGCCGAGGGCAGTAGCGGGCAAGGCAGGAGGAGTCTGCCACGCCATGTGGATCACTTCCTTGGCCAGCAGCAGGTATCGAACTCATGCTGCAATGACTGTGGGCTGTCTCATAGTGCGTTGCTTAATCCACTGCGCCACCAGGAAAGCCCTCATTCACCTTTTTTAACTCAGAAAAACTCAGTTCAATTGATTAATGATTTATAAAATGAAAATTAAAGAAAACCTGCCTTAGAGGAGAAGACATTTAGTTCCCTATCCAGATTAAAAGCCTGGACATGGTAGTGAGTAATGTCCTTAGTCTTATTCTTTGAACTTCATGAGGAGCTTAGAATGAAGGAGGCCACACGTGTGGAAGTCAAAGGAGACTCTTCAGGTACATTTTCTAAAGGACACACCTGAACCAGGGTGATGTGTGTTCCAGGAGATGACACAGGAAAAAGCCCACATGGGATGAACACATGATTCAAAAAAGTCATTAATAGTATTGCTCACGATAACTGTTAGTGTCATGAGATTGTCAGAGTATAAAATGGGCATTCATGAGGTCCATCAGGTAATATTTGGTTCATAACATGGCTTTTCATGGTAAAGGGAAGAATTATCACTACAAGAGTTATAAAATATAACTTCTGGAAAGTCATTCTTTCCCTAGTTAAATGGAATCATTGACTGAGAATGAGCTAACGTGGTTGTAAGTAGAATAAAACCTGAATGGACATGTCTTTCTTCTCTTCCTCATCTTTTTCAAACCTGCCATGTGTTTTAAATGTTTGTCTGACACCAGATGGACTCGATAATCATGTGGGAGTATGTTTCCCAGTGTGCGTCCTTCCTTTTCTTTCTCTCTCCCTCTCCCCGCTTCTCCTAACCCAGATTTTCCTGAACGTGTTTATTCCTTCTTCTTTGTACAGTTGGCAGTTTTTCAGAACACTTGGATCAGATAAATGGACGAAGCGAGTGTGTGGACAGTACAGATAATACCTCAAAGCCATCCAGTGAACCCGCTTCTCACATGGCTCGGCAGCGATTAGAAAGCACAGAAAAAAAGAAAATCTCGGGGAAAGTCACAAAGTCCCTCTCTGCCAGTGCCCTGTCCCTCATGATCCCAGGAGGTAGAGAGACATCTACTGCATGAACTTGTGTGATTTGTGCATGTGGTTCCCTCCCCTCTCCCCCAGTTTGTAATGCTGACTGAGACATAAGAGTGCTTGAAGCAGTGAGGGGGTGGTACCTGGCACAGCTCTCCAGAACCACTCCCTGTAGGACCGTGTGCTCTGGGCAGTGGGGGCACATGTGGCTACTCTTGCCTCTTTCTGCCTCAGGAGATGAGGCGACTTCCTTCCCACAAAGGCTAACTTCTTTTATTGGCTTTCTTCCTGCCCCCCCCTCCCCAAGTTGTGATAAATTTCCCTGCTCTGAGTAGTTTTTCTTCCCTTGACTATGCATCATTTATACACTTTGCAGAGCTGTTTACAGCATCTCTGTTGGGAAGCTAAGTATAGGTTTTTTGATGTTGTTGGTGTTTTGTTTTGTTTTGTTTTTTGTCATCTAATTAATGGGGAAGTATTTACAGAGACTGTAAGTTTTTCATCTCTGGGGTTGCCCAGTCACAGACAGCTCTGAAATTATGTTTTCCCAACCCTGTCTGTTGAGCTATGCTTCCTCCTACTGGTAGGGAAATCATTTTCTGCCCATATTGGAAAACTGGGTTTACTTATGATTTTGCTGAATTGCAGTATTATCCTACAACATGGTATTTCTTCACCAAATCACAAAGTCAGTGGTGATTCCATAGGCAGAGATGAAATGTACACCCCGGTGTTTGATTCTTATCACTCAAATGACAGGAGAGTGGACAGTTGTGGAGTTACATTGCAGAAGGCTTGCAATGCAGATGTGCATACATACAGACAATACAGACATGTAGAAAAGGGGCTGCTGCCAGCTTTGAAATTTAATATTTGTGCAGAAAAACCTTAGAGATAACGGTTCCCCTGGGGGTTGTACTCTCTCTACCATATTCCATTTTTTTTGGGGGGTGGGGGTGGGGGTAGAAGTTCCTTTTATCACCACCAGACAAACACTCCCTAGTTTGAACGACTATTTTATGTGATGCAGTGGTCCCCACATGGCTGCTATAGATAGGGAAGGTAAGTGTGATGTATTCCAGTTCTGAAAGCTGGTGAGAAAGCAGGAACCTTGTAAGGGCAAATATTCACCTGGGGGAGATAAGGGGAGATAACCATCAGGAGGTGAAAGATTGGGGACCTGGCTTTTTAGCAGTTCAGATTGTATGTGTCCTTTCTTCCTGTTTGCATGTTTTGAAGCTCCCTACCACCAGTTTCCCCTGGCCTTAGATTAGCCAGGAAAAGAACACCAAGGTGCCACATGAAGTCAGAGAGTGAAGGCGAATGGAAAGTGATACTTCCAGCTAGTTGCTTGGCTCCGGACAGGCATAAGAATTGGAAGGAGTGGTAGTTAGTATGCATCCTTTTAGCTCACCGCCGCTGGAGTACTCAGCACGCCTCCTCAGTCCTGAGTAGCTCTGGCAGTTTGCAGTTTGACTCTAACTGAGTTCACATTTGCTCCTCAGCATCTTTTGTTGATTGTTTTCTCAAACACAGGCACACAATTTCACATAACCAGTTAAGATCTGTTTGGATTTACATAGAGGGAGCAGTGCTATGAATTACACATTATAAGTGTATTTATTTAAAAACAAGGAAAATAGAATTGGCATTGTGGAACATGAACTGAGTCTCTCATGAAATTTTTCTATTTCACCTGCATTAGCCTTTTTAGAAACCTTGTTAGAACTGCAGGTAAGATAGGAAGAGAATCAGTTGTAACCATTGACAAGGAGTAATTCTTATATAGAGAAGTTCCAGCTTCAGTGTTTTCTTGATCAGCATTCTTTAATCAGTGCTAGTTCAATAATAATTGCAAAAAGCAGCTGGTAAATTGATACATTGCTTTCCTAGCCATTTGTGTGTGAAAGAGCCATGTTAAAGTGGCTTGGGACAAGATTTGGAGTCTGTACATCTCTTAGGGAATCCTGTAGTCTTCCCTGTATGAGGAGGTTTTTGAATCCATGCATCTGTGATTTGTTTAAAATATATTAAATTAAAAAATCACACATAGTAGCTAATTTTTTTCTGTGTTTTAGCGTAGAAAACAATGAAATTATAAATTTAGAGTATTCATTGAAAAAATGTGTTCAAATGGAGACACTTCTGAAGTTTCCTTGGTAGGAGTCTATTTTGAAATCCATGCTAGTCACCAGTATAAATATATTATTTCTTCTTTACTTTGCTAGTAAAGATGAATGGATTCATTTAGGGACCGTGGCAGAGCTAACATGGTAAGAGCGAGCTGCTTGGGTGTCTCGTGGCCTGCATTAGTTTTGACAACTGGCTCCTTTGTTGCAGATATGTTTGCTGTTTCTCCACTGGGAAGCCCAATGTCTCCCCATTCTCTGTCTTCTGACCCTTCATCTTCACGGGATTCCTCGCCCAGCCGAGATTCTTCAGCAGCTTCTGCCAGTCCACACCAGCCCATAGTGATCCACAGTTCTGGGAAGAACTATGGCTTCACCATCCGAGCCATCCGTGTGTATGTGGGCGACAGTGACATCTACACTGTGCATCACATCGTCTGGGTGAGACCAAGTCTCTCTTTTTCATTCATTTTCATTCAGAGTCAAACTGGAGAATCCACAAATTGAGGCTTAGTTAACAAAAAATGTATTTTCTGTTAAATGTATTTAACAAAAAATGTATTTTCTGTTAAAAGCTGACTTTTGGGACCTGTTTCATTTCCCTTTTAATGCTCCTTTTTTTTATGTGATGGAATTGAATTGTGGAAAAACTAACTCGTTCTAATGATTCTGTCCAGTTTTCATATTTGATTTTCTATCAAACTGGTGGTAGAAATAATCAAAGACAATCCTATTTTCATTCTTTTTTCCTTCATTTTTTTTTCTTTGGGTATTTTTTTTTTAAACTACCTTCTCAAATCACCTGGAATTGTTTAAGGAACTATAGCAATTATCAATGTTTAGGAGGATGACAAAATGGGAATCATAAATATGTCTTTTGATTTCCTAATTTCCTCTTAGGAACTTTGAATCATTTGCTAATTATTTCAGAATACTCTGCCAGAAGAAATAGTATGCATTAAGGCCCGTTTGTTTGCTAACCAATGTATATTCTCCTCTTGAACTTCAGAATGTAGAAGAAGGAAGTCCAGCATGCCAGGCAGGACTGAAGGCCGGAGACCTCATCACACACATCAATGGAGAGCCAGTGCATGGACTTGTCCACACAGAAGTTATAGAGCTCTTGCTGAAGGTATTGCCTTTGTATTATGTCATGGCCATATAGCTGTGGCAGCTACAGAAAGAGCCAGTACCAAGAATTTTATACTCGAGTTCTAGAGTTCACGTCTATGTCCAGTGTGTACACGTTTAGTCTCATTAAGAAGTTAGTTTTAGCTTAAGGTTTTATGTCAAGATAAAGAGAGAGGCCATGAATTCTTTGGCTTTCTATTATAGGGGGAAAATTTTCCTAGAGCTACATGGTCACTTACTAATTTAATTTTGCTTCCTTTTTTTAAAAAAGATTTATTTTATTTATTTTTGCATACAAGAGTTGGATGTAGGCCAGAGGTATGGGGTTGTGGGGAGGAGCAGGTGAGCAGATTCACTAGAGACAGAGTAGGGAACAGAACAGGCAGATCTACTGAAATATACTGCTGAGAGGATCAGTGGGCGAGGCAGGACCAGTCTGCTGTGCCATGTGGGTCAGCTCCCTGGCCAGGGATTGAAATCAGACTGTTGTGGTGATAGCACTGAGACCCAATCTCTAGGCCACCAAGGAGGCTCTAATTTTGCTTCTTTTTCCATATTATAAATGGTAAGTGTTGTCTTTGTTTTATTTTACCTCATATGGTAAAATCTGTTTGGAAACCATCTATCTGAAATCTAGAAACAGTCAGGAGGTTTTATTTTAGTACAGTAGAGGACAAAGCAATATTAAAATGTGGGGTCTGTCTAAAACTTTAGCCTGAGAGTTGGACTTCATGAAAAAAAAAGAAAAAAGTGTGTGTGTATACATACATACACTATGAATTGTGGAAATGGGTGGTGATGAAAATGGGGGATCTAATAATTATTAGACCATCCCATCACACAGGTGAAACTGAATGGAGATCAATTTCTATTTAAAATGTAACCTGATAAAGCTATGGAACAGGAAGATCACAGGAAGCATGAATATGAGAACAGAGAATGATAACCTGCCCTGATCTTTTCAGTTCTTTTATTTCTTTCTCCCCTGTTCTCTCTAGAATATAAAATTACAGCTCCAAATATAGATCTGGTTAAAGCAAATAGGGTGAATTTGAGTTTGACTTTAAGTTTTTCAACAAAAGATTGATTTCTCTGTAGTTAGAAACATGGTCTCTAGTTGTAAGAATATGCTTACCTCTCTCCATGGGCAGTGGAAAGAAATGCAAGTCATCATTTCAGTGAACTTACAACCTGTTTAGGGAAACAAAAAATAAATACTTAGAAGCATAAACACATACAGGTCAGTTGTGAAATGTGCATTCAGACTTTCAAGAGCACTGCTCTGAGGCAGCTACCTTAGTAGAAATTGGCAACAAGGGATTTAAGATAGGGCCCTTGATCTCCAGAGGATGGAAGATATAGGAGATGCGTGTAAGCAGAACTTAATGCTGTAGTGGAGGAAAAAATGTCATGATTTTGGAGAGAACGTTCTGTGAGTGGGGAGAGACATCATGGGGCAGTGACACTGAACTGGAACCTAAAAGAATTTAGGAATTTGGAAGTTACTGCAGGGAAGTGGGTGTGCAAAACTGTTGAAAAATAAATGTAACTAAATGACTTTTCTCTTTCCTTTTCTGTCATTCTACCAACATCCATAATTGTATTCTTTAAAAGATTCAGGATCTGGTCTAGATTCTGGAAGTAGTAATAGAATGTACATTACAAGGTTCAGTGTGTAGTAGTAGGTTGTAGGATAGTTTACTGCTGTTGATTAATTTACAGTATTAATGAGATTTGGCTCTTGGGTTCAGTTCCTGCGGGGTCCCAGGTTGGCTTGTTGTCATCCATTTACAGAGGATGTTCCCCAGACTCGCCAGCCAACTTTCTCATAAAGTCCTCCTGGTGCTCACTGGAGATTGACTGAACACAGAGATTACAGAGCTATGGACTTGGTTGGAAATCAGGTGTGGTCATCTGACTGCAGCCTACAAAAGAGAGCTGGAGTTAATATGCAAGCTGCCCACATACTTTGAGACAGCTGGTATACCCAGAGCCTAGTATAGAGGGGTGTTCCATAACTGTTTATGAAATTGAGAACTGAGTGAACCAAGGGATTTGCCTTTGCGTCCTGTGTGAAAGTTACTGTGTAAAGAACCGAGCACCACCCAGCAAACTTCCGTTGTGTTTCACTCATGTCTTGACATACACGCCATTCATTTGTTGGTAAAATTCTTCCGATGACCACAGTTAATCTGTACTTTGTTTATTTTTGGTTTGTTTGTTTTCCAGCACATGGCAGTTTTATTGAGGGAAGGAAAAAAAGGAGAGACGTGCCTGCATAAACACAGGCAGCCCGTCCTAAAGGACAAGAAGTGCTCAGCCACACTTTGTAATACACAACTGCATGCATAAGAGCTGAGCACCTTAGTTTCATTCCCCATCTATCTGTGATGATGGTCTTTGTCTAAGTGACCTGGAACAGCTCCCCTAGAGTATATTCAATAAGTGGGAGGTAGAACAGGATTGTTGACTGTGATCATTGCCTGTGAAAGTCACCTGAAATGACCCTAGACTCCCCAAGACAAGATTCAGGAAGAGATACAAAGACTGGTGAGGCTGACTGGCTGCTTCTCTTACTGTGCTGACCATTGATCCAAGGATGCCTGTTGCTGCCTCACAGATCTGTCCTTTGTGAGTAAGGGGCCAGGGAAGTTGTTTTGGGTTTTGTTTTCCCCTCTGTCTCTTACATCCAGTCTTTCCAGTTGAGTAGGGAGCACAGGATGGACAGTCTGAGGTGCTATCTATCTGTAAAATGCTCCTTGAGCTTTGCTAGGAGCTCATCTCGACCTTTGGTTTAAAGTATGTGATTTGTTGGTGAGATTTTCATCGTCGTTACTCATTGTACTCGAGCTTTTTAAATTTTGGCATCGGCAATTAATAGGACAAGGGACTTTAAATGACAACCTATGGTCAGACTTGTACATTCTTGTGTATACACAACAATCACAGTACTTTATCACAGTATTTTACTGCTAATAAAATCAAAAGAAATAAACTGAAACATACATCTTTAGAAAATATGCATTTGTTTGTTTTGCCAAGACATAATTGTTCACTTTCATGATTCATTTTATAAAGTCCTTATTTGGCTTCTAGACTTTAAATCCTCTCTTCTGCAAAATGTGAATGCACACTGTATATTTCTCCTAAAGGTGTCTAGCGAGACTTCCTGGTAGAATCAGATGATCCCACTATTACATGTTGCCCTCTTCTGGTTCTGAAGTATCCTCATTCCAGAACCTAGTCAGTGTGTGTCTGAAGTTGTGTGAACATACCGTAATGCATCTTTGGCACACTTAGAAGTCATGGTGTGCTCTGTCACATATCCAAGCAGAGGATCCTGCCACTGGTTTATAATCGAAGCACTCGAGGGGAGTAACCAGTGTAATGAAACAAAGAGGATACAAGGGACTTAATTATCTTTCTAGTGAGCTGTGTAATCATGCAGCTTTCTTCCAAAGCTAACCAGTGGCTTTTGAATGAAGCAAAAGTTACTGGTACCGACACTGGGCCCCTGTGTGCCTTCATTGGGGGATGTCAGGGTAGCAGCTGTCTTTTGGTGTTCTTGGATGTGCTTTATGTACACTATTTCAACTTGCAAGCTACTCTATAAACTCTCACGAGCACCTTAGAAAGAAGACAGCAGAGCTGTCCCAGGCTGCGTGTAGGTGTTTAGAAATGTACTGCACTTTTCATCTTTTGGTTTGTGAACACAGAGAGCATCTTCCACCTCATGGCTTCACATTTGGTCTTATTGGTACCCTCACAACTTCATCGGGAACCTGCCATACAAGCACTAACTTGCTTGTACAGGAAAACTTATCCAGTCATTCAGTCTCCAAGGTCCATGGAGTGACAGAAGCTATGGCTTTTCAACACAACTCCCATCAGCTGTGTGAAGCCCTTAAAAAGTGCTCCTTTAGCTTTGCCTCAAAAGTCTCCTGCCATTGAGGTTAAACACCTCCTCTATTCATCTCTCAACCAGAATCAATCTAGTTATAAGAATTTTGTGAAAGAGCAGAGGCATCTTTCTTCATGCTATACAATGGTGGGTGAAGCCACATTGATCCTGTCATGTGCTCTGCTCACGTGATAATCTGCCCAACTAACCTTAACTTTTCTAATCTAGAGAACTTTCTCCTCAACCACTTAGCTTTTAAAGACAACATTATTTTAAATCCCCAGTGCAAAAAGGAAAGCCCTCAAAATTCTTTAGCCCTTGGTTTAAAATTTTCCTTTCCTTGAAGTCTGGGGAACTAAAGTTAATATACTTAATTTTGCCCTTACTTGGTTCTGAAGTGTCCTCATTCCAGGATCTAGTCAGTGTGTGTCTGAAGTCACTCGAATGTCTTATAATACTGTACCTTTGGCACACATAGAAGCCATGGTGTACTTTGTCACAGATATTAAAATTGGGGATTTCAAATAGCATAATTACTACCATCTCACATATCTGCTGATCCCCCAAAATATGTGGAGATTTATTCTAGCTACCAAAGGGCTACATAACAAAAGGCACATTAAAAATGACAGGTAATAGAGAGGGCTTTACCTAAGAAACTCAGGTCATCCTTATACCCTATGAGGTAGCTGTTATAAATGCCCTCATTTATAGGGTGAAGAAATTAAAGCAGAGAAAGTTAGCAGCACAGCATCAGCTTCTCTGTAGGAAGGAGCAGAAGAGGATTTGCATCTCAGGATGCATCTCTGGAGCCCATGTTTCCTGCTAGAACACCACAAAGTTAGTGCCACACAGAAAGTTCTCTGATGGTCAGTGACTCAAGAATCCAGGTTCACAGGAGAAGGAAATGGCAATACTAGGCTACTATCAAAGTGTTAAACGTAAAGAACAGACTAAGTGTGAACAAAGTTGTGAAGGGGAAATGGCTCTCCACTAGCATGGACAGGGATGAAGAGTTGGGGTATCTTTGCAGGCCTGTGACGGTGCTTGGGGTTTTGTGCCTGGAAAGTGGAGGTGGGTGCTCTTGCCAAAACAATGTACAAAAAAGCAAAAGGGCAGGAGAGCTCAAAGTGCTGGAAGTGCAGGAGTGAGTCGGCAGGGCTGGGGCCAGTTGGTGCTCAGGGAATGTGTGCAAGTTGGCGGGGACTGTACCCTGGAGGCTGAGTCAGGGCAAGGTCAAGTGTGAAGGAAGAGCTCCACCATCACTCACGTGTGCTTTTCAGAGAAAGAAATGTAAAACATCTAGTTCAGTGAGTTCCCCAAGGCTAACTGATATGCTCACTGGGAGCCAGACTGAGAGATGTCAAGCAGCCTGACTCCTGCTAGTGTGTTCAGTTCAGCCAGCTTAAAATAATTTCCCTCCCATTGTGCACTGATTACACAAGTAAGTTAAAGTAAAAGTGAACTAACTGAACATTTAACAGTCTGCTGGCCCCATCTGTTGCTATTTCTAAACAAATGCCACAGAATTTCTCTGATTAGAGGTCCCCATTCTCTAAAAGAATGTCTTGAAGTTAAAGGGACTCACTGACCCAGGTAGCATTTGCTGTAACTAATGGATCCACAAGGTGGCAGTCTTCACAGTCCTCACCTAGGCTTTAAGATTGTCTTTCCAGTCATTTACCATTTTTGTAATCAGTGATGTTTCCAACCAAATATTGGCATCTTGCATCTTCTGTGTCTGCTTTTCCCTTTAGGGTATTATCTCATTTCCATAAGCCGAATGATTGTCCCTGGGGCAGCCATGCTTAGAAATAAAATAAGAAGGGGAACACTAGGAGTAGCTTTCGTAGGAGAAGAGAACACTTACACAGAGCCTAGTGATGTGCTCTGATTTAGAAAGTCCTTTTTAGAACTATTGTATGATGATATCTGTCCAAGATTTATCTCTGGATTTCTTTTATATTTATTTTATACAGTGTTTATTAGATTTTGTTTACCTCTACATTCTTGACATTCTGCTGTTTGGATTGTTCCTCCTGTCTTGTCCCCACACCAATATGGACACAGCAGTCACAGAGGGCGTCAGGCGTGACCTGCCCACAGTGAGTGGGCACTGGTGGGGTGTGGTGAGAGGATCCTGGCTCTGACTTTGAGAAAGAAGAATCTCAGTGTCTCTGAATTTTTCTTATCTCTGTTGCCAGACTAATAATCCCTTCCTATGTCATAGGAAAATGAGAAAAAAAAGCTCTTATGATTTGGTTGTACGAGATAAAGAGACTGTATGTGAGAAATGCTTTAATATTCAAAATGTGCAAATGCCAGATGGAATGTTGCCCTTTTGTAGCTAAAGTTATAAATGCCAATGCCTATGTCAGAATGGGTAGAAGTGGGTTTAGACTCCCAGGGCCCATGTGATAGAACAGCCCCAAGGATCTCACACACACACGTTCTGTGTTTCCACTCAGTTTGAATGTGAACAATGAAAGAATTTTAAGTGAATCCTAGCCACCTTTGTGCCTCTTTCCTTCAAGTAAGCCAAGGTATATAAGAAAAACTAAAATTTTTACCTGGCTTCACGCTATTTGTGAAGAGAAGTCATCACTCCAAATAACCTTCTTTGGGAGATTTTTCTTAAAAGTGAATTTTCTATTTAAGGAATAAATACAGTGTCAGTCTTTACTATTAGATATAGATTTATTTTTAAAGTTTTGACAATTATATAGAGAACATGTCATTTATTCTTTCACAATGAATTTTTTCTCTATTTCAAGTTCAAATTCCATTCTCCTAAAATTATTTTCTTTACAATTATAACAGGTATAGGATTCTATGTTCTTAAATATTTGAAGAACTCTTCATGCAATAACAAAGTACTAAAACTAAAATGGATATACAAAGATATGAACAAATCTTTCCCTGAAGACATACAAATGACCAAAGAAAATGATATAATAAGCAGACTCTTAGTTGTTAAAACATGAAGATTAAAACTTGGTATACTAGTTCCTATAAGATCGTAATGTGTTTAATGTTCATATTCAGTTCTGACAAGACTGTGGTAAGGTAGGTTCACCTGTAGTGCTGTCAGAAGTATAAATTTATACTTTTGGGAAGAGTATAACAGTCTGGACAAAGTAGCTTTAAAAAGCTCAAGTACACCTTGGATTCAGTATAGTGAGTCTAATTACAAAAATCTAAGAAAGTGGCAGAGAATAGGACAATTATTTATTTACTTTAACTCTTATGATAATTGAAAAATAGAAAACAGTAGCAGTAGGGGGATAGTAAGTTTTGATTTACCTGCTTGATGGACTGTAGTTTACAGGCAATAAAAATGGTGTTCTTAAAGACTATTCAATGATGAAAGACAAGTTTGTCAATGTTACATAATGTGAAATTTTAAAAATACATAAAAATGTAAATGTTGTAAGATTAAAGTTATTTACAACATAGGTCAAGATATGTGCATATTTATATGTGCCTGAAAAAAGACCAGCAGGAAATACACTGACATATTACCAATGCTAGCTCAGGGGTAGGCTTCTCAGTGATTTTTACTTTTTTATTTCTGCTTTACTATTTTCTTTTTATAATGGCATAAATTACTTTCCCAACTGGGGAGTGAGGGAGTAGATGCTCCCTTTGTAACATTCATTCCCTGTTTGTTCAGTCCCCTTCAGTCTTAACTCCCCATCCCTTAGTAGTCACTAGGTGTCTTCTAGACATGAGCATTTTAAAAATACCTTCTCTTTGTCTGTCTATTTTTTTCTTCAAGATGGCATGCAGGGCCATCTGTGACTGTGAAAGGACTTGTTTCTCCCCTGGTTGTTCAGAAATTCAAGCAGAGGTAATTGATACAAGAGTGAGGGAGATTAGTCCTGCCCAGCTGTCCCACACGCCCCTCAGCCTGACTGGGAACTGTTTTCAAATCAATCCTAGGGCTTCCCAGCCAGCCCCTGCCCCAGGATTAGAGTAAAGGGGCTACAGACACCAGTGATTTACTTACTGAGTGTGACCTGGTTAAAGAGACTATTTCATACTTGCTGGTGTAAACTTTCCAACTCTGCAAGCTGACAGGTTTTATGGTGATAGAAAAGGAACTTTTTTAAATAATTAAACATAAAAGTCTCATTCAGTTTTGCTACTCTGTGATTTCTAGGTCAAAAGAAAAACACAAAAAAGGAGAAAAAAAGAAAAATAAATCAACCAACAGCAGACAGTCCCTGGGCACATTTATGCTTAATGAATATGGATGAAGATAGCTGTTATAGAATCCTTTCCCTATGTCATACCCGGTGCTAAAGGCTTTACAAACTCTATCCCATATAATCCTCAGATGAACCTTGATGAGATAGGTGTGATTCTGTTGTCAACTTCCATGTATAAGAAATTGAGTAAGAAGGAGGAGGAACAACCTCCCAAGGTCACAGAGGCCAGATTTGAACTCAGTTCTGTGGAGTCTGGAGCCCACCCCCTTAAAGGAACTCCAGGTTTTGTCTCTTTCAGTTTGTATTCTGTCAGGACGTCACCACTTGAAGGATTATGAAATGAAGATCTTTTGTATGTATGTGTTTAGGTATCTTTGTCTTTGCATCTCCTGTCTCTGTTCTGATCTTGCTTTATCACAGTCTTTTCCCTTTAATTCCATTCACTTTTTTTTTATAGAGTGGAAATAAGGTGTCAATCACCACCACCCCGTTTGAAAACACATCAATCAAAACAGGACCAGCCAGGAGAAACAGCTACAAGAGCCGGATGGTGAGGCGGAGCAAGAAATCTAAGAAGAAAGAAAGTCTAGAAAGGTTGGTTAAAACAGTCTTCTTTGTGAGTTGCGAGTATACCTATGTTGCAAGAAAAGTTATTTCTTACTTAATGGAAATGCTTACGTATGAGAAAGTTTCATTTCTCTGTGTGAAATGTTATGCTATGATTCAGGTATATTTCTACCTTAAAGCTCTCATCCCTGCTAACACTATATCTCACAGTGGCAGGATTTACACACATCGTGGTAAGACTTAGACTGCTTTTCTCCATGCATGAGCTCTAAGACAACACCTCCTGCTTTCTAAGCCTCTCACTGCATTCCAGTGGAGTTGCATTTTAGGAACTGGACCTTCAAATGGCTTTGAAGTTGAAACTTACATTTAATAATATCCTTTACATATCTAAAAACAAATGACTGGTGATTTTTAATGCCAGATTTTCTAAAATAATTCTATCTTTAAAGCATCCCAGGGCCCTCCCTGGTGGCGCAGTGGGTTAAGCAACGCACTATGAAGCAAACTGCAGCCACTGTGGCACAAGTTCAGTCCCTGCCGCTGGCCAAGGAGGTGACCCACATGGCACGGCAGACCTCTCCTGCCTTGCCCGCTGTTCCTCTCAGCAGTGTACTTCATTTTCATCTGCCTGTTCTGTTCCCCACTCTGTATCTGGCGGATCCTCTCACCCCCCACACCTCTGACCTGTACCCCAGTTCTTGTATGAATAAACAAATCTTTTTAAAAAATAAATAAAGCATCCTAGTACAAGTGAAAGGGCTTTGCTTTACTAACTGAAAGTTTAACTAGGTTCTTCATCCACCTTTGCAGTCTGGGAAACATCACGAGCAGCTTTTTGTGCGGTCAGCAGACACTGGCAAGTTTTGTGTGTGTGTGCGCGTACGCACAGGTGGTGTGTCTTTGGTAGGAACATTTCTTGACAGGCAGTTGTCCAGAGGTGCTCCCTGCACCGTCCACCATCCTCCTGCTCTACACACTTGGCCCTGATCATATGAAGAGGATTTTTGATGACAGGAATACAGAAACATAAGCTAATGAAGTAGAATGCTTGTATTAACACCAGCACAGATAGTTATATAAGACAGGAAATAAAATTATCTTTCATATGGCCCCAGCTATAAACAACATTTTACAATGTAAAGTGAAGTTAAATAGCAGCTTTTTTTGTAATGAAGTGGTCTGGTTTAGCTCTGCTAGGGGGAATAGAAAAGGAGAAGTGCATTTTGGTCAGAAAGTCCAAGGGGGTTTATCAGAGTTTAATTCTCACCTTCTATGGCAGGAAATCAACAGGTAATATCTGAAACTGAAAAATAGCAGTATAAGCACATGGTTTAGCACTATACAGACAAATGGGAGAACAAATGGGTAAAACTTGGTTTCTCTGGACAGTGAGCAAAAAGCAGAGTAGGGAAGTTGCTGTTTTTCATTGAATGTTTATGAAACTACTTGACTTTTTAACTCAAGTACCCCCTTGTGACTGATTAAAACTAAGCGCACATGCACGTATGCACACGCATTCTGAGGCTGTTGTTAGGTTGGGCTTTATGTTTTTTGACTGTGCTTGAAATCATATAGAGCACACTGTTGTAAGGGGGAACGGTGTTTATTTTTGCTTTCGTGCTCTCGGGGGTGAGTCAGGCTTGTAGCATAGTAAGAAAACTTCATAGAGCCACCTGCACTTACAACCATCTGCAGCTGTGCCTTTTGCTTTAAGAATTGCTCATTGAGCTCTAAATACACATTTGCTTCTGTGGTTGCACAGTATCTGCTGCCCTGCTGATATGATATGCTTCAATTCACCTTTCCCGAGTTTCCTCCAACGTACAAGCTACGTTGTCCTTAGGAATATTCAGGAGCCCACCATGGAATATGCACAGCAAATAGCCCCTCACAGATAAAGCCTCTGCTCTATTTTTCACCGACTCGGAATGGTGCTGATTTACTAAGATGCTGATTTTGCTTCCAGAGATTTGCTTTGTATTGTCTCTTAATTAAATTGTGTCAGTATTTCTGGGGGTATGTATTCAGAGGCTTCCAGGCAAAAAAAAAAAACACACCCTCCCAGTAAACCTCACAAGTAAATAAATGGATAGATACTTAACTATGTTAAATGTTTCCTATTTTCCCAGCTCCTTTTAAAGTGTTTAGAAGAGAAGAAAACCTCCACTCTGTGCTATTAAGTACCTACCTTTTGAAGTCATAAAAAGCTTTCTAACATAAAGTGGGATCCTGCCGCTTCACAGGACCAGCCATCGAATGGCTGTCTCTGGCACAGAGATGCCAGAGATTTTAATACACTGCTACTGGGGATTTTAATCCATGGTATTATGGGGAGGATGCTGACTCTGACCTGTTTTCTCCTGTTTTCTTTCTAGGAGGAGATCCCTTTTCAAAAAACTAGCCAAGCAGCCTTCTCCTTTACTCCATACCAGCCGAAGTTTCTCCTGCTTAAACAGATCCTTGTCATCAGGGGAGAGCCTCCCGGGGTCCCCCACTCACAGCTTATCTCCCCGGTCTCCTACGCCCAGCTATCGCTCCACCCCCGACTTCCCATCTGGTGAGTGAGTGGCCTGGACAGCAAGGGAGACCTGAGAGTTCAGAGTCACTGTCTGAGATTCTGAAAGATGTTAAGCCTATTTCCTCTGAAGGAGAAAAGATTAAGGATGTCTTCTATATAACATAGAGAAGAATATGTAGAAGAGGGCCATAGATAGTTATTTGGACCACTTCCTGTATTATTTTAAAGACAGGAAGTGAGTTCAACCTTGGGTGTATGGGAGGATTATCTGAAAAGCATTCAGTCATTGGTATTAGATGCTGAGACAGTTTCCTGATCTTTACCTGACCTGACTTAAAGTGGTTGGGGCTGGGAGAGTGGACAGAAAATGGGACGTGGCCATAGATGTTCAACATGTTCTGTTTCCACCCACAGGTACTAACTCCTCCCAAAGTAGCTCCCCCAGTTCTAGTGCCCCCAACTCTCCAGCAGGGTCAGGACACATCCGGCCCAGTACTCTGCACGGTCTGGCCCCCAAACTGAGTGGGCAGCGGTACCGCTCTGGAAGGCGGAAGTCGGCTGGCAGCATCCCGCTCTCCCCCTTGGCCCGGACACCCTCTCCAACTCCACAGCCCACCTCCCCACAGCGATCACCGTCACCTCTCCTGGGACATTCACTTGGCAACTCCAAGATCACTCAAGCCTTTCCTAACAAAATGCACTCCCCTCCCACCATTGTCAGACACATTGTGAGGCCCAAGAGTGCTGAGCCCCCACGGTCCCCGCTGCTCAAGCGGGTGCAGTCAGAGGAAAAGCTGTCTCCCGCCTATGGAAGTGACAAGAAGCACCTTTGTTCCCGCAAGCACAGCCTAGAGGTGACACAGGAGGAGGTGCAGCGGGAGCAGCCCCAGCGGGAGGTGACCTTGCAGAGCCTGGAAGAGAACATGTGTGATGCACCTTCCCTGAGCCGGGCCAGGCCAGTGGAGCAGGGCTGCCTGAAGCGCCCAGTCTCCCGCAAGTTGGGGAGGCAGGAGTCCGTGGATGACCTGGACCGAGAGAAGCTGAAAGCCAAGGTGGTGGTGAAGAAACCAGAGGGCTTCCCAGAAAAACAGGAATCCCACCAGAAATTCCACGGACTTAGTGGTGATTTGGAAAACCTCCATTCCTTTAGGCTAGAGGAGAGAGAGAAGAAAATATATCCGAAGGCTCTGGAAAGGTCAAGCCATTTTGAAAACAAAGTATCCATGCAAGAGTCCCAGTCCCTGGGCAGCCTACTGAAAGACGCTCTTCACAAGCAGGCCAGTGCACGGGCCAGTGAAGGAGTGACTTCGGAGGGGGCAGCACCTGGGGAGCTCGGCCAGGGCACCTGTGACTTCAAACGGGCCTCTGCACCCAGCACCCTGCAAGATGGCGCCTGCCCCTCCACCAACAGGACCACTCTCAGGAAGGGTGAAAACACAGAGAAGGCCCCCCAGTCCAAGGAGTATCTCCGCTGTGAGAAGTTAGACAGCAAGATGGCCAACATTGATTACCTCCGAAAGAAGATGTCACTTGAAGACAAAGATGACAGTTTCTGTCCAGTGCTGAAGCCCAAAATGACATCTGGTGCCCATGAATGCCTGCCTGGGAACTCAGCCCGGCCCCTGGGTGGGCTGCAGGAGACTCCACCTGCCTCTGAGAGTCGAGCGCTCATCAACAGTGCCCAGATTAGTGCTGTCTCTTTTGTTCCTCTGAAGGCCTTGACTGGCCGGGTGGACAGTGGAGCAGAGAAGCCAAGCTTGGTTGCTCCCGAGTCACCTGTCCGGAAGAGCCCTTCTGAGTATAAGCTGGAAGGTAGGTCTGTGTCCTGCCTGAAGCCAATTGAGGGCACTTTGGACATTGCTCTCCTTTCTGGACCTCAGGCCTCCAAAGCAGAGCTGCCTTCACCAGAGCCCACCCAGAGCCCCAGCCCAGGCAGTGACGTAGCACCTTCAGTAGCCCTTCTCAGCTGTGGGGGGGAAAAGGGTGAAACTGTGAGTCAAAGAGAGCCTTCTTCTGCCAGCTTCAAGGTGAATAAATCCTACCTGCTCGAGCCTCGGTTCCCCCCACCTAGCCGGGGTCTGCAGAATTCAGCAGTAGCAGTCCTGCCTGACCCAGAGCTAAAGCGAGACAGGAAGGTTTCCCATGCCACCCGGAATCCTGGGACTGTCCTGGAAAGCGACCCCCAGTGGAAAGAGAGTGCCAGCAAACACCTAAACAATAGCCTTGACCCTAAGGCCTTTCCCTTCCTGGGGCAGAACCTCCAGAGCACTGATCCAGCCAGGCCACGTGACCCACTCCCACCTGAAGCTACCCCCTTGAGGGAGAAGGCGGGTCCAAAGGAATCATCTGAAAGGGGTCCTTCCACAGCCAGAAATGAGCGGTCTGCTGAAAAGACCAAGGTCCTCAGGGACCATTCTGCGGAGCTCTGTGCTCCCGAAAGTGCTAAAACCAGTGACAAAGCCAAAAATCTCCCCTCTGTGGGAAGGGACCGTCCAGATTGCTACACACAGACCCAGACCTTGGAAAAAGTGTGGGAGCCTTCTGGGAAAACAAACCATAAAGATGGTCGAGATGAGGGGAAGTCGCTGGCCAGAGAGGATTCCTCTTTGTTTTCGGGGGTGACTCCTTGTGAGAGGGAGCTGAGCAAGGGAAGAAGTAGCCTGGAACCCAAGCCAGAAGCCCCTCCTGCCAAGAGATCTCTGCAGACACCCACAACTGAGGGTGGGAAGAGCGAGAAACTCCCTAGTTTCCCATCTTTGCAGAAAGATGTCCCCAAGGAACTGGAAAGGAAAGAACAGCCTCTGCAAAAGCATCTCAGCAGTAGCTCTCAGCCCCCAGCCATCACCAAAGAACCACCCAGCCCTGCTGTTCGCCAGCATTGTGGTTCACCCAGCCATTCTTCAGGCAGAGAGCCAGGAAACAAGCCCTGTGCTACAGATCTCAGCCCAGGCTTCCAGGACCCTCGCAAGTCCACTGCTGTGCATAGTGAAAGTAGCAGCCACAAGCTGAGGTCTGGCCCTGACGCAGGCCCTGCAAAGTCTAAGCACCTGGACAAGCTCCTCACCTCCCAGAAGCTGACCGTGGGGGCTGCAGTGGGCAAAGAACCTGGTGTACAGCCTCTTGGTGGCCCTAGCCAAGAGGGAAAGGGAAGTAGCAAAAGTGTGCCAGACTCCCCTGCCACCCCAAGTTCCCAGAAAGCAGCCGGTGATACAATTATCCATGGAGGAGGTGGGCCCTCGGTCCCACTACACACTGAAAAGGGACCTCTAGACCCCAAGCTGAAACCTGCCAGTGGTGTGCATCCCCTGGAGATCCTGGAGAAACCTGTGCATCTGCCAAGGCAAGGACACCCAGGAGTTAGTGAATTGGTAGATCAGAAAGTTCCCATTGTCAGTGAAAAGCAGAACCTGTCTCCAAAGCACCCAAAACCATCCACTGTGAAAGATTGTCCCCCTTTGTGCAAACAGACAGATACGAGCCCCAGCCTGCAGGCCACCACCGTAGACCGGAAGTCTGAAGGGAAGAAATGCACAGAAGCACTTTATGTTCCAGCAGACAGTGGAAAGCTGGAGGCCAGCCTTTCCCTGACACACAGCGAGTCCAAGCTAAAAGGCACTGAGAGGCCTACAGCAGCAGGGGGAAAGGGCTTCACAGAGGCTAAGGGCAAAGGCCTCAGTCCCCAGAAACCATTGACTGAAACAAGCAAACCCAGTGGCATGAAACGCTCGCCCTCAGCCACTGGGCAGAGTTCTTTCCGATCAGTTACCCTCCCAGAGAAGTCTCTGAGCTGCTCCTCCAGCTTTCCTGAGGCCAGGCCAGGAGTTCGAGAGGCCTCCACAGCCAGCAACAACCCCTCTTCTGTCAAGGCCTATGGGACCGAGCCCACAGTCTCCATTAACAGGGACCAAAGGAAGTCCCTGCCCGGGGGGGATGGCAGAACCCAAATGACAAAAAGTGACTCTATGCCATCCTTTAGGAGCTCTGCCGTCACTCTGGAGTCACAGCACCCCAACCCAAATGTGGCCGGGGGAGCTGGCCACCGGGACAGGGCCCTCTCAGTCACTGCCCCCACAGGAGAAACCAAAGGGAAAGAGCCTGCCACTGGCCAGCCTTCTCAGACTAGGAAACAGAATGTGGGCAGAGAAGTAACCAAGCCATGCCCGGCGCCAAGCACTGACCGCCCCATCTCCCTTTCTTCTGAGAAGGACTTTGTGGTACGGCAGAGGCGGGGGAAAGAGAGTTTGCGTAGCAGTCCTCACAAAAAGGCCTCGTGATGGGGCCGGCCCCAGGGCAGGACTGGGGTCACCCAACCTGAATGTGTTACTGTGTCTTGACTACCTTTGAAACCAGCACTGTGTGGGAATGTCCGCCAGGCAGAGCCGGGAGCCTCATTGAAGAAGGAGAAAGAAAAAGAATTTGGAAAGCGAGAGAGGACCTTCTTCCAAATGCCTTCCCAGTTGTAACCGGTAAAACTGTTACCAGAGAGTGTTTGTACACAAAGCATTACCTTTACAGTTGAGGGGTGTTGAGGAGAAAGATTTTCTCTGTAAATATCTAGCGATGTGTTTGGTTTGGGATGTAGAGTCTCCACCTTGCTGCTGATCGCATCGTTTACTACAGCTTTGTTTGGGTTTTTTTCAATTAGATTTTTTGCTTTACCACTTACCATAATGTAGTAACAAAGAGAAATGGTTAAAGCTGGGTGTGTGTAAAAGTATAGACACACCCCCATTTGTGTATATACACATCCACACACGTTTTGATGTCTGTGATTGAAAAGAATATTTCAAGGCTGCATTTTTACAAGTTCAAACATTCTACGTAGAGTTAAAGAAGAAAGCAAGCCCTAAATACAGTAGATTGTGAGTTTTTATGTGTATTTTTAAGCAGAAATTTTGATAGTACTGTATCTGGCCACCTATATTTCCAGATCGAAAGCAAGAACTCCTCTAATCACTGCATTTAGAATCCTCCTCCATTAGAAATGGCCAGAACAGATGGAGTTGGCCATTTCATTTCACGGTCATCTTAATGGACATGTTGATCCTGGGTCCAACTGTCTGTAAGGCCAGTTGTCCTTGTCTGTGGGTGTGTATGTCAGTCTTCACCATAGGTAGAGCGGGGGCTGTGAATGCACGTCACCTTTATTTCTGTTCTCTTGCTTTTCCTTCTTTTCATGCTCTTAAACTCAGGCCTTTATGCTGTGAGAGGCTTGTCCAAGAAGCACACATTTCCTAGCAGTCCTGCACCAGCCCTGCTTCTGACACGAAAGGAAAATTGCTGGACACACATGAATCTGCTAGTACTTAGGTTGAGTAATAGGCATCAGGCATTGGAAGAGGTTTTAAATTTGCTTTTTTGAGGAAAAGAAGGGGGGGGTGGATTTTGGCATCATAGCATATATATTAAGGAATAATCAGGACATCAGATACATTTTAATACATAGCTGGGGCCTTATGTTGTAGATGAAGCTTGCTGTTTTTAGCAAGCTCCTGGGTTTCACATTCATTTCTGATGCATCGAGTAGCTCCACACATTTCATAATATGATCTCTTTATTTATATGCAAAAAATTACTGTATTAATAAAGAGCATTTTTGTAACACAACGACTTGTTGGAGCTATTTGGTGCTTGAATGTGACTGTCCTTTTTACTTTTGCTAAGCCTTATTTAAATTTTGTATACCATGAATATGTAGAATTTGTCAGATCATTTTAGTGCTGAGGGGTTTCTGTTTGTTTGTTTTTTTGTTCCAGTTTTCCTGGTGTACTGTAAGATGGCACTTGCTGACATAAGTACTAAGGCACTAAGAAAATACACACAGATAAGTATTTATAAGATGCTTGGGATCTATAGCAGATTTTTTTCTTCTGTTTTGTAAGAGAAAAAAAAAAATTACCAATAAACACTAATCCACCACCCAACCCCCTCAGGGATGGTTAAATATCTTCAAGCTATAAAATTATTCATCCAAGCACAGCATCATCTTACAGCCCTGTGGGTTGTAAATCATTTAGTGAAGCTGTAAACGCTGCTTCAAAAACAAAGGCGTAACTTAACTGCTTGCTTGTCCTTCATTGTAAAATGAGTTGACAATGACAAAAAAAGTCTCCTCCTTCCCCTAATTTTTTTCCCATGTAGTTTCAGCCATTCCCTATCACTATGTGGTGAAAGTGTAGGAGAAGAAACAAATACTTTAAAAAACTTAAATGAGTTTCAAAAATGATCTCAACATTTATAATTAATATCTGTGTCTGGCAGTTGTCATAGACCAGTCTGTCTGCACTCAGACATCCAGACTGGTCTACGGGGAGGTAGTTCATGGTTTACAGCCTTTGCTTTTTAACTGTCCAGTTTCCTTTAAAGCACAACTAGCTGCTTGTTTACAAATGATATTTTTATGTATATTTTGTATAGTGTATTATCATTTTTGCCAAATATGTTTTTGCTTTCTGGATGAGTAAAGAGTGCTTAAGGTTGCATTCATGTAATAACTGTTTGTTGTTGTAAACCTCTCCAGTCAGCTGGTAGAAAGTCTCCTGTGTTCTCTTTGGTCAGTCTCCTGTGATTGTAAGATGTGCTCCTCGGTAGTACTCCCAGCTGTAGATTTACCAGCTTAAAAGTTTGTTAGGATCTGTGCAATAAAGTGTTTGCAGTCTTATTTTCTCTAAGAAATTCCCCCATGGATGTCATACTTGTTGTATATTGAACAAATATTTATACTTATGCAGTTGCATAACGTTGAAATAAAAATTTAGCATGAAAAGATAATGAGTAATAAGTTTTATTCCCACCTACATACATCCTCCAAAATTTACTGAGCATAACTCAAATGTATGGGAAAGTATGGGCTTTTGAGGCAACTGTTTTTGAAGTGGCATGGATTGCTCATTTATTTTCTTGTACACAGTCCTGGTCTCTTATTTAAGATTAAGTCTTCCTTTAATGACTTCCTGTGTTTTTTACCGGCCTTCCCCTTGCTTGCAGGATTTGCCAACTTCCCTACAGCCTCAGGGAAAGTGGTGTCCTTTCTCAGTGACACCACCATTGCCAGTTTTTCCCAAACCCTGCTCTCTCAGTTACTATTGTGTCCCCTCTCTTGTTTTCCTCACCTCCTGCCTCCTCCCTCTCAGAAAGACTTTTCCTTGATATTCTTTTTCCCTCTTGCTTTATACACTGGAAATTTTCAGGTCTTCATATCACCCCACACTTACTAAAATCTGCTTTCTGTCTACCACACAAATAAAATTGCTCAAGTAAATGTCACCAGTGAACCCAGGCCCTACTTTTCAAAGTCTCGCTCAAATAGACCATTCCCTTCCCTGACACTTCCCTCTCATTCTCTTCAGACTCTTTTACTTGATTTTTAAAAAAATCTCTTTTGAGGATTTCTCTTCTATTTGTCTCCTCAAATACTGGTGTTTCCCGGAGTTTATTCTCAGTCAGTTAACTCTTCCTTCCCGCTCCTCGGTTTCTTTCTGTGCCTCTCTCCTCTACCTAAACTCCTGTTTTTCCCTTCACATCTGAATAATCAAGTTCCATTGATTTCACAAAATACTCTTAAGTGCCCTCCACCCCTCCTTGCTATTCCACTACGGCCAGTTCATTTACTCTCAATCAAAGTCTCTTTCCCATATGACTTCAACAGCCTTATAATTAGTTTCCTTTTCTCCACTCTTTCCCTTTCTGTTCTGTTCTTAACAATGACCCCAGAGAGATGTTTCTCAAATGCAAATCAATCCCTGTTACTACTGCTTTAAATCTTTAAATAGCTCCTAAGTATTTTAGGATAAAGGCTAGCTCTCCCTTGCTGGCCCAGCCATCTCCAGCTCAGCCTTCTTGCTGGATGTGGAGGGAGCCTTTTGTAAAGGCCTGGACTGGCCCATGGGTCCACCCTCTGTACTCCCTTATAGAACTCACTGTATTGTTTTAGAATCATCTCTTTCTATGTGTGTATCTTCTTTATTAGATCCAAATTCCCTCGGTGTCTTTTGTGTATTTTTACTTCTAGAAGCAAGTACATTGAAGATATCAATATATATTTGCTGAACTGAATTGAAGAAGGAAATGTTAATATTAGTTACTATCCGTGGCGTGTTCACCAGATCCAAGTACCACACTGTATGCTTTATGTACATTTTCCCACATGACCTCAAAATTCCTTGAACCAGGTCTTGCCTCATCTTACGAATTATGAAACCAAGATTCAGAAAGCGATTAAGTGACTTACTCTAGTGATTGGCAAGACTGAACCTTGAGCACAAGCAACCTGATCGGAGAGACTACCCCGTGACCCTCAACCATCAGACTAGAATTGCCTCCTGCCTCCCCTGCTACTCTAGGTAACAGATGAAAGGGGGGCAGAATCCTGGCTTGATCTCTTTGCCACTGTAAGCTAGAAGTCACAGCTTTGTTGAACCTGTTACAAAGCAACCATTCTGCCTCAGGCTCAAGGTCTGGTTGGAAGGTCAGGTGGCTCAAACCCCCAACCTGGAGTCATTAGCATCAGTTCTCATTAAGAAGAAGAAGGAAAAAGCAAACATGCAACATTGTCTCACTGTTTTGGGGAATTGTGTACTCCCAAAGGAAAAATTGCCACGTCTTACAAACTCACAGGCTGTTGGTGGGACTGTCAATCCCAAAACTGGATGCAGGTAAGCACTTCAAAATGAAGTCCTCTGTACACCTGTGACATGCCAGCCAAATCTGTTCAGATATGGGAAAAAGCAAAATCTGACGCATATGGTTGGTTAACTAGTTACTGTCCACAGCTTTACCAAAAAATATATAAAGCTGAAAGCTTCTAACCAATATTCATTTGCTGTTTGATCAAGCACAGCCAGGAAATGGCTATCAGCAGTCAGGGGGTGAAGAATGAAGATGTTCGTAAGGCCTGAAGCAAGAATGTTGTAGCGAACAAGTCTCCATCTGTCAGGCTGGCATCAGCACATCCTCTAGCTCTAACCTGTCCAAATCAAAAGCCTTTGTCTGAAAGTTCTGACACTTTAGAATACATACCTTGTGTTAAACAGTACCGGCTGAGGTAACTTCCAGATTTGAGGCCTGTCCACTTTGGAGACTGGAGGCACTTCCTGTGGATTCCCAGCTCACATCTGGTGATGCAGAGCTACCTTGGCTAGAGGAGCCTGTGTTCCTCCATTTCCTAACCAGTTCAAGTAAGATGCTTGGAGAAACTCAGTTCCCTCAGTCTTCAAGGAAAACGAAAGAGCAACCGATAAAGTTTGTATGTTTAATGTTTAGCTACATTCCTATAGCTGTATCTAAGCAATTGCTGCTAACTATTGTTTAATACTGCCTGGTGAGAACCTTCCACATTCCATCCATTTTCCTAGCGATTTTCAAAGCATTTTCCCTCCATAAGTAATGTAATAGGTAAACATTGTGGGATTTCTTGGGATACATATGAGAACAGAATTTGTATCTTGGGATACATATGATTACTACCATAAGGCCCTAGAATAGTTGTACCTATCCATACTTCCATAAGTAATGCACAGAATTCCTATAACCCCACATCCCACCTATACCGTTATACTGGTTTTCCTTTTCACAGATTAATAAATGATCTTATTTTAAATTGTATCTCACTAGTTGCTAGTAGAGTCAATATATATACAATGTTGCTATCCCACCTAAGGACATGGAATATCTTCCCACTTCCTCAGATCACCTGCTAGTTTAATCATTTGCTTATTGTTGGATATTTAGGTTGTTTCTGAGAACAGCATAAAGAGAAAGACCCAAGCTACTTAGATAACCCCTAAGCCAACAGGAAGGGAGGAGATGAGTGGATGCCCTGGTGACCACCTGTTCTCTGCTTACCTTTGCAGGATCTTCTACCAAATCTTGAACAGATTATCTTCATATGGGAAAGACAAGGAGAAGTTGTTCAATGAAGTTCACTGCTTCATCTTTCACAAGTAGTAATAGCTTTTAGAAATTATCTGTACATTCCTTTTTTCAAGACCCACAGTAGTTAATAAATGATCTCCAATTGTGAATAGCTAGAATGGACTGAGAGTGGGTAGGGGTAAGTGGGAGAATAGGATAGTGGTTAAGGAGCAGCGGTGTGACCTGAAGTGGCGGCATAAGACACTAAAAAGCTGCCTGCCAATATTTCTTACCCTTAAATTTGAGGACTCCATAGCCTTTTTATCCCATTTTTCTTGGAAATTCACTCTTTCAGTATATGGAGTGGTTCTTCAATTCACTTGACTCATGTTTCTCCTATTGTTTGATTAAATAAAAAAGATTAAGGCAGGACTTTACATGAAATCATTTCACTGAAATTCTAGAACTAAATCCAGCCCTCAGGATGGCACTCAGGAACTGTTTTTATAGACTCCCTCAGGTGATTCTGTTGGAAAAAAAACAAAAACAAAAAAACAGCATCTGGGGAACTCTGGGCATCATATTGGGATGAACCATTCCTCTGCGGCCTTCAAGCCAATTCCCCCCATTCTAACTCTGACATATCAGACATTTGATTCTGGACAGCACTCAGGACCCCCAAGTTGTGACTTGCTTCAAAAGCACCACATCCTCTCTAGCTGTAATTCAAGTTTATTTTCTGTTTAATACTTAGAACAGATGGAAAATAACACCAGCCAATACTCTTGCATCCTAAACTGATATTGATACATGAAAACATTTAAAAATCCACTTATTTCATATTTTTATAAACTTCAAAACTTGTAAAGATAATTCTTGGGGAACTGGATTTTTATAAACTTCAAAACTTGTAAAGATACTTCTTGGGGAACTGGATAATTAGGTATATGTTATGACAATTTTCTTTCTTACAATTTTCCAGATACCCCTGCATTCAAGCCTGTGCTATATTCGGTTAACAGTGATGTCTG
The DNA here is from genome assembly GCA_019455555.1 of Galemys pyrenaicus. Taxonomy (NCBI): domain Eukaryota; kingdom Metazoa; phylum Chordata; class Mammalia; order Eulipotyphla; family Talpidae; genus Galemys; species Galemys pyrenaicus. The sequence continues at coordinate 7,386,921 of JAGFMF010011684.1, forward strand.
CCAGCACCAGGAAAAGGTATCATTTGTGCCCAGATTGTGAGAGTTCCAACTTAGGCAGAGAGTCCTCTGTAATGGAGGCCAGTCAGCTTTTATTGACTTCAATGCTATTTTCTCCAGTTCACTTTGAAATGCAGGGTCAGCTCACTGAGCTTCAACACACAATAATAACACATTTTTATAGGAATAGCTTGTCAGAGCAGCAACAACATGAGATACATAAAACCAATAAACACACCATGTCTACAGAGTCTATCCTAGTATCCAGGATAAAGCAATAAAATTGACAGCAGCCATCAAAAAGCTCCCTTTCTGACTTTGTAGGGTGAATTTACTGTTGCTTGAAACAGAGGAGCTGTCACAAAGCCTTAGATCAGTGTGCAGTTATAGGGTAGCATGTTGCCTTGCATAGAAGATGCACATCCTGAGATATCCTGAGAAGGCAAGACAGACTAGGGACAGGGACCCTGCTGTTTTTGGTGTGAAGAGATATTCTACAGAATGCTTTTAGCTTTTCAGTCACACAGTAAATGTAATGGAAGACAGGATGGGATGGGGTGGTAAGTCATCAGTTAGGATTTCCTATCAGTTTGAAACCTTATGGCAAATTAGAGCTTGAATTTGCTAGAATACACAGGGAACTCCGTGGGTTGGCAATGCATTGGGTTCGTAGGGTGTGAATTTCCAAATCCTATCTTAACAGGTGGTCATTTCTAATGAAAATTTGAAGAAAAAAAGTCATTAAAAAGAGGGATGAGCTTTCCATGGAATTATTTGGCTGAGAATCCAAGACTGACCCTGATCCAACAGGATGTCACAGGACTCCAACAGAATTCCTGGGAGATGAGCCCAGGAATCCACTTAGTAAAGATCTCCTGGGTTTCTCTGGTGATAAACATGGGGAAAACCCAGAACACAGTGGGTGAGGTCTACAGGTAGTGAGTTTGGATGTGGAGGCATAACGAGGGATCAGAAAATAGCAGTTTTTAAACAAAAATATATTTCTGATATGACCCAAGCATGTTGTGGAATACCACTGGAAAAGAATTCTCTCATGGAGCTTATCTCATGGGAGAAGAAAGTAATTTAAAACACGTAATTCCAAACCGATGAAATAGGGTGTAGGGAGAGAAAATTGGGTGTGTCACCTTTGTTCTAGTGGATTGGGAGGGTCAGGGAAGAGCTTCTTTCAGAGAAGGCAAAAGTGCAGAGATCTCAGGGGTCTGTGAGAAACAGCCATTTGGTGGTGGAAACTGGCCTTTCCTGGGATACAGAGGTAATGAGGATTGGCCCGCAAGTTTCTACTCTATTATTAAGTACCACAAATAAATCCCTCAACCTAAGGGCTAACACATTCTGATTGAAAAATAAAAATTTACAGGTTTTTTATTTATTCGTGCATATGAGAACTGGGGTACAGGCCAGAGGCCTGGGAGGTGTGGGGGAGTGTGAGAGGATTCACCAGAGAGGGGAGCAGAACAGGCAGATTGAAATACACTGCTGAGGGGAGCAGCAGACAAGGCAGAGAGGTCTGCTGCACCATTTGGGTCCCCTCCCTGACTGGGATTGAACTGATGCTGTTGTGGCTGTGGAAGCCCCACAGTCTGGTGCTCAACTCTTTGCACCACCAGGGGCGCCCCTAAATTTGCAAGTTTTTACTGATATCCAAAGAAGAGAAGGAAGGACATGTGCCTGCATGCACCTGCAGTGTGTTGAGAAAGAGAGAGACTGATTCTGGGTTAGGCTGGTGACTTGACAGGACTCTCTTTAGGCAGGAGGGGGAGCTTGGATTTTTCCTGTAGTAGGAACTCACTGAAGGGTTCTAGGCATGAATGTGTTTTTGTTGTTGCTGTGGAGAGAATTGACCCTGAGGCTGAGAAGAGAAAGATGCGAACAAATGGGGAAGGTGGTGTGGCAGGGGCTGGGCTGACTTCAGGGTGCTGCTGCAGTGGGAGCATTGTTTCTGAGTTCCCCAGGCTGCCTGTGATGGTCTAGCTACTTCAGAGCAGCACTTCAAATCCTGGAGGCAGGAGTACCCCATCTCATTGCAGGTCAGGGTACTGCATATCCTTCCACTGGCTCAGTGCCTGACAGTGGGTGCACACCCTGTGTTATTTAACAGAAGGAAGGGAAAAAGAAGTAAGGAATAAAGGAGGAAAGCACAGTGGGAGAAGAGGGGAAGAAGGATGGGGAGAAGCAGCAAGGAGAGAAAAAGGCGGAGGGAGGGAGGGACAAGGGAGTATAGTTATACATCTTTACAGTCACCATTAGGAATATTTCTCAGTTTCCAGAGTGATCATCTAATTTGCTATGAATAAATGAGCAAAGTTAACAAAGGGAAAATAACTATGTGTTCTGTTGCATTTCAGCCAGGCAGCATGCAGACTTCACAAAGATGGTGACCCCTGTACAGGAGGGGCAGGGACATTGAGATGGAAAGTGTCAGGATGAAGGACTTTTCCTAACTTGAGAAGGTTGGGTGCCTGACCCTGCCAAGCCAAAGTGAGCTTCAGGTCCCTAAAAAAGGGGAGGGTTGTTCCTCCCCTTATATATATACAGCTGGGAAGCTGCCTGGTGAGGGTTCTGCTCTGCCCACATAGAGAGCATGGCCAAGACTGCCTGCCATGCCTTCTTCTGCTTGAGGTCCTGTCTGACTCCAAAATGGGTGAGAAGAGTCCTTGGTCACTGCCAGACTAGCAACCATCACCAACCCTGCAGCGGCCAGGCTTGGCCTTTTTTAGAATGATGCCCTTGTCAGCCCCGGTAGGAAGCATCACAATTGAGGGTGTTCATGTGTCTCAGTGTCCTAAGACCTCCAGGCACTTTCTGCATTAGCACTGCCCTTCCAGGCTTCTCTGGTGCTCCCCAGGAAAGCTCCCTGCTCAGGCACACAGCTGGCATTCACGTTGATGAAAGCCATCAGTTGTGTAAGGTAACATTTCCTTAGTGTAGTTCTCTGCTTGCCTCCTCTAGCCAGACCCAGAGGGAGTTTCAGTGCCCATTTGTCTGGGCCATCCCTCTGGCTTTGAAGGGAGAGGATACCTTTGAATGTCAGGAGCTGGGAGTTGGCAGAACAAGGGTGTTTAAGATCTTGAACATTTCTCTCTGTTTCCAGAAAGTACAGGGAAAGCAGATGAGCACTTTTTTTTCTTTTTTTTTTACGTAAAAGTGAGATAATGTGGCTGCTGAGAGACCCTCAGTAAACCTGGGAGTTAGCTGGAAATCCCCTCTTCTCACCAGTCTTCAGGGTGGCAACAGGGCAATTAGGTAAGGAGCCCATCTGAGGTGCTAAATTTAAGGGGCACCAAAAAACACAGTAGTGAAGGTAAATATCATAAAAGTCAAAAGTAATGCAAGCTATTTGTAGTGAACAAAATATCAAATTGTAAAAGGCAGGAGAGTATCACAGATTTTTCCTTTTGCCTCAGGTAATGCAGCACTGTGAGGTAGTGTAGTGCCTCAGTGCAGCACTGTCGTGGATCTGTCATAGCTGGACTTCTTTTATATTTACCATGAATTTGGGGGAATTAATTTTAAGTTTTTACAATGTGTTTCTTTGTCTTGAGTACTGACTGTTTTGGTTCTCCCTTAAATTTTTTGCTTAAGCTGAGTGCCCCTCTTTACTATTCTAGTCCCCATCTTGCATCCTTGATGAGTTCATCTGGGAACACTTGGCCTCCCATCTGGTACCACACAAAAAATTCCCTACGACTAGTATGGCATTTGCAGTAAAGGCTTATGGATTCACTTCACTATTTGTTATCTTACTTGTCCTGGGGATACAGAGGTAAAGGGGAGTGGTCCTCAAGTTCCCACTGTGTTATTATTATATACCACTTTAAGCCCTCAGTCTAAGAGCTAATAAATTCTGATTGCATATTAAAACTAATCAATGTTTACTTTGAAATCAAATCAGTTTCATAACTATAATTACCATCTCTAGCCTAAATTTAATTATAGTACTTACTGAGGTTTTATCAGTGCAGTACCTGAGTTTGAAAGCGCACTGCTCTCTTTTCCAGCAATGCAGACTTCAGGTGAGGGAACCTGGCATGAGTCTGACACATTAGGTCTCAGGGAGGCTAAACCATGACACAGTCAGCTTTCCTGTCCACGTTCTTTATTTGCATTCAATGGCTCTTCCCCTGTAGTCTCTGGGAAAACCTTTACTGATGTACCTAACACCCACAGAAACTGCTGCTTATTGTGTTCCTGAGAGTAAGCACACAGAGTGATCATTCTACTCATTTTCATTGCAAATGTGTCACCTCAATTTCTGACTCAGGTGAATAGGCTTTTGAGAGCTGGACTGGGAACCAGTCGACCATTATCTCATGGTTTCTGTGGGAAAGATGCTTTGAAGGACCAGGCACCCAAATGCAAAGAGCATTTAGACCAACTGTAAGTGAGAATCTAAAATGGGAGAGTGAGATCACCAGTCAGATAGGCCCAAGGATTGAGGAAAAAAGACCTAAGACTTGGTGAGGGGTGAGGGAGGCCAGGGAAGGAATGGGGTAGGTTGATTGGTTATTTATTTATTTTTAGTTATTTACACCCTAGGGACTTTAAAGACATCTAAGAATGAAAGGGGTTACTGAAGTTGATTTCATGGCAAGATTAATTGCTCAGTATCTTCTTTTAAATTCGTTATGCTTTGGGGCCTCCCCAGTGGCGCAGCAGGTTAAGTAATGCACTACCAAGCAAACCACAGCCACTGCAGCACAAGTTCGATCCCTGCTGCTGGCCAGGGAGGGGACCCACATGGCACAGCAGACCTTTCCTGCTGTGCCCACTGCTCCCCTTAGCGGTGTGTTTCGGTCAATCTGCCTGTTCTGCAACTCTGGTGAATCCTCTCACCACCGTGCACCTCTGGTCTATACCCCAGTTATTGTATGCATAAATAAAATAAATCTTTAAAAAAATGAATTCATTATGTTTTCATTTAAAATAAGCATAGAGGGGCCTCCCTCGTGGTGAAAGGGGTTAAGTCACAGTACTATGAAGCTGGCCACAGCCACCGCAGCACTAGTTCAATCCTCAGGTAGGGATGTGACCCACATGGCGCAACAGACCTCTCCTGTCTCACCTGCTTCTCCCCTCAGCAGTGTGTTTCAGTTTATCTGCCCCTTCTGCTCTCTGTCTCTGATGAAATCCCTCACCCACACACACACACTCTGGTCTGTACCCCAGTTCTTGTATGCATAAATAAATAAATCTTTTAAAATAATAAAACAAGTATGGAAACTTTGTACCCTATAAGTTTCCCATGTGGCTACATAATGAGAACTCAGCCTCAAGCAAGATACCTGAGCTGTGGGAGAGTCAGTGGGGTGCGTAAGCACCTTGGCACTGCCAGATTAGGGGAGTAGATAGTCTCCTTTTTGGGACAGGGTAGAAGGCTTCCAGTAGGTCTGTGAGTGGAAGGGACGCTCCCTTAAGGTTATTCTCCTGGCCTACATTCTCTCTCAACTCCCACTTAAGTAAAGGGCTCTGTGTCTCTCACAGCATTGACTGGTGCCTCTGGCCCTCATCAGTTTACCTGCCAGGATGGTTTGCTGGACTCAGGCAAATCCCCACCCAGCTCCAGCATCCAATCTGAAAAGTCTGGTCACTAACAGATGACAACTCATCAGGGCAATTTTGCTAAACACATTTATTTGCCATCTCTAGAAACCTTTAGCTCTAAATGTGCTCGTATTTCCTCCTAAAAAGGAATTTAATTAAACAAGTGAGAAGAAACATGAACAATAATAAAAGTAGCACAATAAGGAAAGTTATCTCGGGAGTAATGACACAGGACAGTTCTACATCAGACAGCCTAACTCCCCTTAAATATGGGGGGTTTGCACACACAGTCTCCTCAGAGCCCTCCAGTTTTTGCAGGTTTTCTTTGTACCATGTTATGAAGTGAATATTTGAACAAGTGCAATCCAAGGGATTGTGACTTAAATTGATGATGTTTTGCTGCGACAAGACGGGGAGGAGGTGTGGAGGGACACTGCTCAAGCTGTTGGCACTCAGATTGAGGTAGATCCCCTTCAGGTGGCTGAGTGCCTCGATGCTCATGCCTGTCAGGTTATTGTGGCTTAAGTCTAAATGGCTTATATTTTGAAGACTCTGAAATGCTTGCTGTTCTATGGAGAGGAGATCACAGAAGGATAAAATGAGAATCTCCAAAGTGCCCACTATCTGAAGTAGATTGGTGTTTGGGATGCTCCCATCTGGAAAGCGATTGCCCTGGAAGTTCAGATGCCGGAGATCCTTCAAGCCTGCTAGCAGGTACTGGTTACTAGTATCAAGGTGGCAGTGAGAGAGATTCAGAACCTGCAGAAGGTCGAGATTTTGGAAAGGACTTTGTGGAGCATCTGCATGCAAGTGAGTAAATGCCAAATCCAGGACTTCCAGGTGAGGACATTCCTTGAATGCCTTACTCAGTAGATAAAGGGCCCCATTATAACTCAAGTTTAGGTATTGCAGGTGGAGCAGGTTTTTGAGCTGCAGATGGCAGCAGTCAGAAGCCTCTATGCTACTGTGACTTAAGTCAAGTTTCTGCAGATCTTTTAGTTCTTCTAAGCAACCAACACCAAGGTCAAGTTTGTTCAAGTTGCCTTTGATGTAGAGGTCAGTAAGGGATGGGAAACTGGCAGCACTGATTTGACACAATTGGTCAAAATGATTTACATTGAGAACTAATTTCTTGAGAGATTTCATACCCTGAATCCCAGAGGGTAACGTTTTCAAGTGAGTTTGTGTCAGATCCAATTCCTGAAGCTGAGTGAAGCACCGAAATGTGGCAGGTGAGAAGTCAGAGAAATGGTGCTTCTGCAAGTTGATACTCTCAACAGACATGTCACAAAGTCCCTCAAACATGGCTGAAGTAATGTCTTGATCAATAATGTCCTCAAATGTTCCTAGCCAGAGAGATTGGGTAGTAGAGTTCTGCAGACCAGTTAATATAACAGACAAGTTAAGAGACCCTCCAAATTTCAGGCTTTGGAAAATTTTTGAGTGGAAAGCCCCATGCTCAATGCCTTTAATGTCATTGCCATTGAAGTTAAGGCTCAGGTTGGTGGCCTTCAGAGCATCCATGTCCTCACTGGAAAGGTAGTGTATGGCATTATTCTGAAAATCCAGTACTTTCAGATTTTGTGTTGGGAAATTTTCAGGGAACTTAATGGAGGAAAGATGGTTGCCTCCAAGATGCAAACTTTCTAAGTTTTCCAGATTGTGCACTGGAATAAACTTAAGATTAGATATTCCTGTTTGGGTTAAGAAAAGATGCTTCAGTGACATGGGTCCAGTAAGTGATGTCTCTGCCATGAATATGAGGGGGTTTCCAGTCAACGTAAGAGTGTTCAACTGATGATGTCTTTGAAAACTGTCTTCATGTATCCAATTAATCTGGCACCTTAAAAAGATAATAGTACTTAGCAATAATAATTAGGAAACAAAACTGTCATGTGACCGATATTAATAGTGTCATCTTTTGTGTATAGTAAAAACATTGTATGTTGTCATTCAAAGATAAACGCTTTCTTTGGTATTCACAGATGGGCTGTTGTAACAAATAGCTACCTCTGATTTAAATTTTTTCACAGATAGCTTTGTCACTTTATGTCAGAGTTTAAGAGGTTTGTGTTTGGAATCTATGCAAAATCAAACTATAATATTTTATGTAATATAGAATGTGTCGTATATAAGTAACATGATAATTAGCATATGACATCGGTATCATCCTGGGCAAGTCACGGTTGAATATCAATCTCTGGTTGAAAGGTTTTTCACCTATAATCTCTCTCTATAATCTTTATATAAAACCTGGTTTGTCACTTATAAAGTATAGAAATCATGATTACTTGGTAGAGTGGTTGTGAATCAAATGAAATATATAAAAATATTGCATATCAATATGGAACTCTAGAAGTTCAGAGAAACACATTTTGGTATTTCACCCAAAAATACTTAATAAAACCCCATCCCCAAACACATACATACCCCTTCCCTGGAGACCAACAAAAGTATTTCTTAGAAATATGCTGTAAAAAGAAAGCTTGAGTCTGTAGTCTGGGGTTTAACAAGCCCCAGGGAACAGTGGCAGAAGGCTTTGGTTTGAATTTAAACAGGTGATCTTCTCAAAAATCTGTAATCCTTTCAGTTGGTGACTTAAAAAAAGAAAGCTCATAGAGGGAGGCCTTGGGAATATGTGTTTGTCTTGGTTCTAGGTACAATGAGAACAAAAACAGTCACAAAAAGAATCCTCTGAGATGCCCTAACCATAAACTTCCACTCGTGAAGACTGTGGCCTGATGGAGCTTATAGATTCTCACTCATCCAAGAAATTTCTAAGGGCATACTTTGGAAAAAAGAAAAGCAGTTCTAGAAAGGAAGATGAAAAGCAAGATGGAAAAATCAGCAAAGAGAACAGAAATCCTGTTGGTAAAGTTAAAGAAACAATATTGCAAAGGAATAACAGTAGTGTCTAATTCACGATCAGATAATATATAAGGAGTGGAGAAGGGAAGGATTTTAGAATGTATGAGGTCATATTTTTATCATTTTGTGAAAACAGCAGCCAAAGAAACAGAGTCCTCCAATGAGAAGAGCTAGCCTGGCCCACTCACTGTTTAAAAATGAATGTGGTGAGACTCATTTCACCTGCGAATGAGACACATGAAAGGAGAAGGCAAGTAAATTTCCTTGGGATATAATAGCTAGGTTGATCGCTGTCTCTCTTTGAAAGGGTAAGTCTTTCTCTCAGGTAAGGTTTCGAAGCATAGCACACATTGTCTTGGCTGGAGTGTGGTGTGAGGTCACTGGAGGGCTTAAAAGGCACTGAGTTGGAAGTCAGGGAAGTGAGTCCAGACTTCCTTTCGCTGTGACTGTAAGCAAACTAATGAAATCTCTATGGACCTTCACTTCCTTATCATGGGTTGGATGTTGTATTTGCTAGGCCTACCTCACAGGGTGGTTACAAAGTACTGTGGGGGTGACTGCACTCCCATTTTGCAGATGCCTAAGCTGGGAGGAGATGGAGCTGCTGTGAGGGATGCAGACATCATCCACAGCACTTTCCCCTCTGAGACACACACACACACACATACACATACACACACCCTGATTCCCTTTTGTTTTCTTTATTTTCTTGTGATAGTTTTGCCCACTGTTTCAAGCATACTGGTTCAGTTTTTAAGATTCCTGATTCCTCCCCTAAAACCAAACAATGAAATGCTTTTTCCAGTTTGTAGGGAAAAAAGTTAATAGGTTATGTCTGTTTTCCTCCTATAAAATTCTCTTAAAATGCCATTAAACAATAAAAGCTATGCTAAACTGTAATAGATATGACATCTGATTTAGTGCCAGTTTTGTTGTCAATATTCCTTAGAATTTCTTGAACAGTGCTGCTGACATAATCTATTTTGATAATAATCCACTTTCCTCTCCATTGATTGGGGTAACAACCCATTTTCCTCCCCATTGATTGGTGTTTAATTAAATTACATTTCATCTGTATACAGATATTTCAGGGGAAAGCATTTATTGTAGGATAAGCAGATTGTTTCTGTGCCCCAAAAGGTCATGGAAACAATTCAAACTTAGTCATTTGTTTACATAAGTAAAACATAAAGCACACAAGGAACTCAGACACATACCTGGTTAAATCCAAAAAAACAAGATTTATGAGTCTGATGAAAGTTGCATTTTGAATTGTAGGCAAGAAATTAAAACCAAATTCCAAAAATTCTGTGGTGTTTGGTAGATTGTCAGGAATTTCTCTGAGACCTAGATTTTCACAGTTATATGTCATGTTGGCTTCTTTCTGATGAGAGAAACAAGGTAAATTAATGTCAGACATTGTAATTTGGTTGACTATCAAGCAAAATTATGTTTTATCCTTTGAATACATGCATACAATACATACTGTGACAACCCCAAAATGACTTACACAAAAGTATTCATTTTAGTATTTTTTGGTAATAGCAAAAGATTGACAATGAGCAGATTACCAATCAATATATGACCAATTGACAAAACATATGTTCTTGGAACGGGAACTTCCGTGGCTGAAAATGGAATGAATCAGTTCTGCATTCACTGATGTGGAGTGATAACCATATTCAAACACAAGGTGCAGAGTGTATATGTAATATATATAGCATATAGGATGCTAATTTTGTGTAAGAAAGGGATGTATTCTCTATTATTTGTAAACAAACCAAAAAAATGGGGAAAAAAACAAAACTGATTTTCTTTAAGGGACGTAAAGGAAACAGATAGAAAAGCAGGGATGGAAAGAGACAATAATTTACTTTGTCCTACAATATTGATTTTCGATGCATGGAAATGTTTTATTTCCATTTGAAAATGAATCAACTCTAGATAGGCATCAGCAAACTGAGATAATCAGACATTACAAGACTTTGTGATGTGATGTAATGTGAAGTACACAGTACGTCCGATCAGGTGTTGTTGCCTATCCCTCCTGTCCTCAACAGCAAAAAGTTAAACTTGAAACTAATCAAGGTCTTCACTTTCAGGCTCCAAGTGATATAAGTTAAACAGAAGAACAGTCAGCCAAATTCAGAAGGCAAGGCATTGTATAGTACCGACTGCATTTCGTCGACATGTGAGTGTTGGGGTTAGTGGAGAGGGGAATGGGGCCAGGACAGAGACTGTTCTTGTTAAAAGATAGAAAGAGATGGACAAGACATAACCAAACAATAACACAGAGCAATCCATGTTTAAGTTCTGACTGTAATCAAGCATTTGAGAAAAGACATTTTATAGATGATCTGGGAACTTTGGGGACAGGATATTAAGGAAATGTCAATTTTGTCAAAGATATGAGAAATATTCTTTTGAGATGCATAAGAAGTATTTAGGGTAATACCACATGATGTCTGGGTTTTGCTTTAAAATACAATAAAGGAAGCAAGATGCTGATGGTTGCTGAATGCTAAGTGATTCATAATGGAGGTTCCATGGAACTAGTTATTTTTGTCTCTGTTTAAAAATTTTCCTGTTATGTTTAAAAAAAAAAAAAACTAGTAGTGTGGCACAGACCTTAGGTCATGTGTCCTTGTAGTCTGGAAGACTGAATCAATTTTGAATGTCTGCTGGCTACTGATAGCTGACCCTAGTATTGGGCACAGACTCCAGATGGGTCCAAAGGACCTCCTTATGCAAGGCCCGGGAAAGACAAGTATTCAGAAGTCCGCCAGTCACTGCTTGATAAATGCCCTCATTCAAGTTTTATATCTTGGACTAAGTAAATATGAGGAGTTAGAAATGTATGACTTTTTGGTCATCATTTATCTAAATGTTGTCTTATGATGAAGTTTAGTGGGGTGGGTTTGATATTTTCCATGAGGAGTCTTCCAGGAAAGAAAAATGATCTCTAGGGAAATAGTTGGGGGCCAGCTCTCAGATCATTCAAGCTAATGTGATCTCAGACAACCTTCCAGGCCCTGCCTTCCCTCTGGATCTCACCAAGACAGTCCACTGATACTGCTCCAGCCTGGGCCAGTCCTGCCTCTTCAAATCAGATCAGGAGCTTTCCTTACCCTGAGTGAAACAGCAGGTTTGCTTGTTAGAAATAGAACGTTGCACACATCCTCCTTTATTCTAGAGTGTGATGTTTTAGAATATCACCATTTTAACTGCAGTTCCCTTTACTCACTCCAACTTCTGCTTAGTGGGCCACTTTTTTTATAACTACATTGAGCATGCTTATTTGCAGGAAATTGCCAGTTTCTTCCATATTTTGACAATATTAAGAAAGTCGCTGGTGAAAATGCCATAATTATATTTTTTGGTAACTCAGTCTTCATTATGTAGACCCAGTGTGCACCAAGCACTGTCACAAATCTGCATAATGAACCTGAAATGCACTCTTCACTTTTAAAACTTAGATTTAGCTGACTGGGAAAATACGTATGTTGCTAGACTCCTCTTTGGTGCCTGTGAACATGGAAGATTTGTAGCTGCTGCCCTTTAGCTGATAAAGTTTGAATTAGCTTTGTGGAGACTTTCTTTTCTGGCTTACTTTGGCATAACTGATGTCCCATGCCTTGGAGAAAGAGGGTCTTTGCGTTGTTCTATTCTGACCCAACAGCAAAAGGGCTGAACACTGATCATCCCCTCTTTCTTCTGAATATATAAGTACACACGACACCCGCATTATCCTCATGTGTGCTAAACACTGTATTGCAGTAATGTGATTCAGAAAGGTAAGAGTCAAGGAAGAGCTCAACTGAACCAGTGAACTGAGGAAACTCCTAGCAAATAGTAAGGCAGGGAAATGAAATAATTTGTTTTCAACCCACAGAAAACTGAGCACCAGGGCTAACACTACCAAGGTGTATTGGCAAACCCACCATCACCATAACACTAACTGATCTCCAGTAGTGTAGAAGGTGCATTGAACTCTCTGCCCTCAATTCCTGGGAGAAAGAAGCAAATGATGAGGACTGTAGCAAAGAGGAGAATTTATAAAACCAAAGACTGTTTAGAGACTGTCCTGGGCTCCTCCCATTGGCTTTTATAGTCATACTCCCATATAATCAAAATGACCATTACATATGGCACTCCAAAGCACCACATGCTCTGGAATCATCTAAGCAACATTAACTTGCTTTCAAACTATTGTATTTTTCTAACCAGGAAGTACACACACACACACACTCAATCTTATTCTTTGTTAAGAGTAAATTGCGGGTATCATGACATTTTACCCCTTCATCTCCTAAGAAGTACAGTGTCATCATAAAATTTGGAATATTTAATATTGACACAACATTATTATCTAATATATAATCTATATTTAGATTTTGCCAATTGTCCCAGTGTTGTTATAGTGATTTTGTCTTTCCAATCCAAGTGACTCATTGCATTAATTGTCCTGTCTCGTCACCTTTAATTCTTCAGCCTTTCATTGTCTTATATGGTATTGGTTTTGACTTTTGCTTTAAAGAAGGTAGGCTCATATTTGGCAGTGTGTCCCTTATTTGGGTTTGTACCTATCCTCAGGATTTGATGTCTGTTATACTTCTTTGATAGAAATACTTTAATGTGAGGTAGTGTCTTTCTTGTGGCCAGGTTTCACATATAAACTTTTTGAGAGTGAGTTCTGAGAGCATAGCACAGATTTCAGGACAGCAGAGTGAGAATGCACGGGAGAAGACAGGATGCTAGAAACAAATGCCGGGTCCCCACAACCAGGCCACTGCAGGTTTGCCCTGGGCTGGGCCTGCTGCCAGAGCCACATGTTCAGCAGCCTTTCCAAGCAGACATCTACCTCCACTTCTGCAGACCTGACACTTTCTCTGTGTTCCATGTGACAGCTTCCTAGAAACCCAGTCTTAGATTCTAGACCTTGCTATGAAGTTTGTTTTTAGTCATTTTCTGCTTTGTAGACAGGACCCTTCTTGATATGAATCCACGTATCCAGAAGGGCTGTGCCAGGGACATGGTACTCAGGTCAATTGCTTCAGGGCCGCCTCCACCCCAGCTCAAGAATGCTTTCTCGGGCCTCCCTGGTGGCGCAGCGGGTTAAGCAATGCACTACGAAGCAAACTGCAGCCACTGCAGCACATGTTCAATCCCTTCTTCCGGCCAGGGAGGGGACCCACATGGCACAGCAGACCTCTCCTGCCTCGCCTACTGCTGCTCTCAGCAGTGTATTTCAGACCATCTGCCTGTTCTGCTCCCTGCTCTGTCTGGTGAATCCTCTCACCTCCTGTGACTCTGGCCTGTACCCCGGCTCTTGTGTGCATAAATAAATAAATCTTAAAAAAAAAAAAAGAATGCTTTCTCAGGGCTGACTGTACCCTGATATTTTGTGCCAAACACTTTGCTCCAACTCTACCTTGGAGTTGTGGCTTTGTGTTTGCATCCCTCTCCCTCCAGGTATTCATGTGCATTGTTTCCATCAGGATCTTATTTTGCTTCATTCTGTTGTATCTCTTACTCCCTGCCACCCCACTGTATTTTCTCACCTCACAAGTGTGGAAATCATTTTCTAATTTAGAACTCTTCAGGTTTCCCTCAAGTGCTGATCCCCACCTTTTCAGATGTCTCATCTGCACCTGCACATGCAGCAGCCACCCTTCCCATGCACAAGCAGTCTGAGACCCTGAACCCCAACCCTCCCTTGTTCATCACTGCTCTATCCATAACTAGCTGTTTGACTAAGCCAAAGCCCACAGTGACAATTGCTCTCTGGAAGAAAAACAAACCCCTCCCAAAGGGCAAAGTTCATTTGCCTCCTCCAGGCAAAGGGCATTCCAATTATATGTAGTTCAGTTTCTGTTGGTCTTGAGCCAGACCGTTTGGGTTTACCTCCCAGCACTCAAGCACCAAATTGTGATCTCTGAACCTAGTTTTCCTCAATTGTAGTTTGAGGATAATAACCCTTCCTTTGCAGGCCAGTTCTGCCGATGAATGAAATAATGTGTGTCAAGCACTCAACAAGAGGAGGTATCATTTAGGTGGGCCATTATTATATCATGCCATTGTCTAGCATTACCAGGAAGCTCTGTATCCTTGAACTTGGAGTTCTCCTTCCTAGGGACTAAAGGGCTTTCTTTCTCAGTGGTTTTCACTCACGACAACCCCATTTGAAAGGTAGAAATAGGGCTCTCGTCCCAAGCAATTATTTGATAGTGAATCCAAAATGTTACCATTCCAAACCACAGAATACTGAATTCCAGCTGTGCCTTGTCAGCCTCCAAAGATTTGGTCCTGGTTCTAATTTTGTTAAGAGAGAGAGAGGACACACAATGGAAGATTCCATGTGGTTTGTTTATGGATATTTACTGCAATATTTTAAAAACTTATCTATATTTGGAAATTTTTTTCCAAACAAAGCATCTCAATAAAAATTTACCTTGACTGCTACCTTACATCTTATGCAAAAATAAATTCCAGATGAACTATACATCTAAACATGAATCCTAGAAACTGATAAAGTACAGGAAAATAACAGTTCTGGAAGAAAATACAAAATATATATCTTGATGGCCTTGGGGTAGTAAGACATTTCTTAAATAAAAAGGAATTCACTGAAAATAAAGGAACAGTAATAAATCAAGCTACATTAAAATTAAGGACTTCTGTTCCCCCAAAGATAATAACATTTTCAGGACACTAGCAAATGGTAGTGAGGCTGAGGCACAGTCAAAACTCATACACATTGCTGATGACTGTAAATTGGTAGTGTAACTTTGGAAAGCTATTTGGCAATATCAGCTGAAGTTAAACATGTGTGTACCCTTATGACAAAATAAACCCACTCCCTGGAATACCCCTGATACAAATATGTTCATTTGTTTACTAAAAGACATAGATAAGCATGTCCAAAATAACAGCATGCATAATAGCCCCAAATTTGGAAACAATGCAAATGTTCATCAGCAGCAGAATGGATAAGTGCAGTGGTCACTGACACAACAGAATAGCATTCAGCAGTGACATGAATGAATGGCTGCTGCACACAATGCCATTAGTAAATGTTGTATGTTTAATATTGAATGAAAGAAGCCAAACATGAAAAGAGGTCCCATATAAATAAAATTTAAAAACAGGAGAACTGATCTATGGGGAGAGAGTTAGAGCACCCATCTCTTGGGGGCGAGTAACTAGGAAGAGACAGTGTTGAGGAAGCTGGTGTCCTTGATCTGTGTGCTGGTCACTTGGGCATGGGTATGGTGAGACTCATTGTTTTCACTTAAGTGAACAGCCAGTGGGACAGTTAGGATGGGTGAACTTGTCTATATGTGTGTTTTGTTTTTTTTTTAAGATTTATTTATTTATGCATACAAGCACTGGGGTATAGGCCAGAGGTATGGGGGGGTGGGTGAGAGGATTCACCACAGACAGCAGGGAGCAGAACAGGCAGATCAACAGAAGTACACTGCTGAGGGGAGCAGTGGACACAGCAGGAGAGGTCTGCCGCATCATGTGGGTCCCCTCCCTGGCCGGCAGCAGGGATCGAACTCGTGCTGCAGTGGCTGCGGTTTGCTTCATAGTGTGTTGCTTAACCCACTGCGCCACCAGGGAGGCCCTATATGTGTGTTTTACTTCAATAAAAAGGTGTAGGGTGTTGAGCTCAGAATGGAGCAAACAGGAATGAAACCTTGTTTTCAGGATAGGGCTTAGTAGGTGAATTGTGGTTACATGAACATATATATGGTATGCAGTCAATTGTGCTTAAACTCCAGGGAAAGAACAAAATGAAGACAGGAAAGGGAAGGGGAGGAGAAGGGAGGGGAGGGAAGGGGAGAGGGAGGGGAGATAAACTGGGATGCTTTGCATTTGAAGAGGTGCTAAACCCTAATCAAAATCTTCCTCTCCTACCATTCCTACTTTTATCCCACTCATTTGCTGCCACCAGATTGCTCCCCAGTATTCCCAGATAAATCAGGGCTCAGTAAACAGCATTACAAACTTGCTGCCTAGAAATATATGATAGAAGAGGTAATGGGAAATCTAGATCTAATGTTAACTTAGTAGGTCCCAAGGCATTTTAAAATCAGAATCCTTCCAGAGGAAGGGCTTCCAGGAGGTACTGTATTGAAAAGTTTCATCTCACCTGACTTATCCAAAAAGCTGTTCTAATTGCAGCCTAGAGCCAGGCCTAAGTAGGCTGGGAACCTCAGGAGCTCTCCTGTGACCTGAGTAGCAGGGAAGGCTCTGGAACAGGCAGCAAAAGGAATAGGGCACTCTCCCTGCCTCTCTCCTTTACCTTTTGCCAAATCAAAAGACATTTGCAATATGGAATCAGCAGTGCTGGCGCCTGGTGTTCTCAGTAGTTGGTAGAGTAGTTTAGTGTTTTCATGGGCTTCCCAAAGTATCCCAGCCATGTGGACTTCAGAAGAGCCAGAGATTGGCAGTTATGTGGGGATTTAGGAGTTGAATTGGTAGAGTGAAGAGTAGGATGTTGAATAGAGCCTTCTTCCCAATGAGCTGGAATTAAATGGAAATATCCCATCTGAGGCTGTTTCCAGGAGATGGATGGCATACCTACCTGGTCACTGAGGATCTGATGCCCCACTCCTACCCTCTTATCATGCACAACACGGCTGTGTGAAGTTGATCTTCCAACTATTAGGGTTAGATTGGATAATCTTCTAGGAGCAGGTAAAAACCTGTTATTCATTCACCCCTCTTTGTTGTGGGCTGAATTATGCCCCACCCCAAATTCATAATCTTAATTCCATTTCCTTATTATGAGTTTATTTGAAGACTGGATCTTCAGAAGGTAATTAAATTAAACTGAGTTTATTAGAATGGGTTCTAATCCAGTAGGATACTGTCTTTACAAGAAGAATAAATTCAGACATTACACAGACAGGGTAGACAACATTCAGCAGAGGGAGGAGAGAGGCACAGCAAGCTGATGAGAGAGATCTCAGAAGAAACCCTGTTGACATCTTGATCTTGGGCTTGTCCAGATCACCGGGGTGGTCGCCAGTACTACGAGAAAATGATTTTCTGTTGTGGAAGCTGCCCAGGCTCTGGTATTTGTTATGGCAGCCTGAGACCAACGCCACCTGCCCAGCCTTAATCTCTCCCAGGCCCCCTCCATGTTAGTGCATTCTGACCCCTTCCTATACCAAAGTGACAAGATTCTGCAACTTTCTGCTCATAGGCATTTTTCCAGTTCCAGCTGTTATTTTGCCCTTGTCTTACAAGTCTGCCCTACTCCTTACCATGGCTCCCAAGAGCTACATTTCTTCATCTGCTACTCCTGTTTCCTCTTCTTCCAGGCCCAACATAGGAAAGCAGCCTGTCCAGCTACCAAAAATTATGGTTCCTCCTCAGCACAGCCCTCAGCTGCAGGCAGTGTGGTGCTGCAGACTTCTGGGTCAGTGGAGGAAGGTTGAAGCATGGAAGAAGAGCACAAGACACAGATGCCCTTCTCGTTTTTCTCACTACCTCCTCCATGAACTCCCCATAGACTGAGGTAGATTATTAAGGTCCAAAGAAGAAGAAGACATTTGCTATATTCTCAAATATTAACTCCTATAAGATAGTAAAACAGATGGAGGACTGTTCAACTCGAGAAGAAAGCCAGAATTATTGAGAGGGATAGTTCTAGGCTCTAAAACCTGGCATAGATTTTTCCAGCTAATCCAGGAAGGACTGTTTGTTGGAGTGGCCATGAGCTGGGGTGTGGGACAGGTTTGGGGTCTGCTCTTTGCACTGAGATAATGGATTTCTTTGTCCAAGTTAGGATTTTGTGGGGGACTTGTTTAACAAGGAGGAAAATTCTCACCTTTCCTTATAAGAATCTACATGATTATTCCCTGATTGAGCTCTTTTGTTCTTTTTTTGCAATAATAATAATAACAAAAACAAATCTAACTTCTACACACCCTTTTGTCCTTTTAAGGAAATGGGGCACTTAGATGTTTAGGCTCAGATGGGACAAACATGCTGAATCTCAGAATTTCCAGGCAGTTTAATTTGGATAAAGACAAACAGTTTGGACTTACCTCAGTGCACGTCTGATTCAAAGAGGTGATGGCACTATAGCTGGCAGAAAACAGCAGTGTCAAAAGGAAGCAACTGACATGGGGAGCCATCACAAGACAGATGCCACCCCAGCCTGGTGGGCCAGTCTGCTGTCTGGAGCGGTCCTCAAATTGAGCTGTGATGGTCTCGGTGATTCTGCTCACAGGGGTAACCTCAGAACAAAAAATGCTGTTTTCTGCTCAGCTTTTGTTGGTTCTGCACTGCAAAAAGGGAAGTCCCTTTTTGCATACCCCCCATCCCTGCCAAAAATAGCAGAGGACCCAGCCCAGAATGGTGTAGTGTGTTTCCTGGCAAACATGAATCGGTTTGCAGCCTTCTTGGTCTTGGTCAAACAAACGTTCTGTGTGACAGTTCTCATTAGGCCAGTGTTACGTGTCAGCCAACAAGACAGCTTCCAGGCCATTGCAATGAGAGAGGCTGTGGAAGCAGGAAACCATCCTAACAAAGTTGTCGTGAGTAACCAGGAGAGAATCTGGGGCATGTTGCAATGCAGAGCACTCTGTGGAGGACAGATAGAAGACCAAACCCTACAGTGGCACCTCCTAGATGGGGAACTCAGCTGCTCTTTGCACAAATACAAGGAACAGGAGGGCTACAAATTTATCCCTTGACCTGGTGGTTCAGGCCTGCTAAAGAAGCTGGGGTGGAATCTCCTTCTGGTTCCTTCCAGCCTTCCCAGGAGGCACTGCTATATACAAAGCAATATGGCTAAAAGAGCAAGAGTTAGGGATGCCAACCCTCATTTTTCTTAGAAACAGTTTGGAGAAGGACAGCAATTACTCATTATGGTGCAAGATGAGGCATTGGTTAAAGAAAGGCAAAGCTCAAGATTTTCTTAATAGGCTGAATTCAGCTATTCAGACATTGACTGTTCTCAGCCCTTTGGCATATGGGGGATACTTCTTAGTATATGAGTTCATAATGACTTGACATACTACCACTACTGAGTGCTGTATTACCACTGCTAGGATAGTGATTCTGGCAGCTGCCAATTTAGTGAGCACTTACTGTATTTCAGACATAGGCCTAATTTTATATATATGAATGTATAAATTTTTTACACATAGTTTATAAAAAAAAAATGCTGTCATTTCCCTGTCTTTAGAGATGTAGAAACTGATGCATAGACAACTAGATAACCTTTCCAAGGCCACACAATTAAAAGTGGTGGATTAAGCTTCAGAACCACACACTCTTCACTGTAGAAACTATGCTATTATTCCCCATAGCTTATGGGGAAGGAAGAGAGAGTAAGTAGAGTGAAGAAAAGAGGGAGAGAGTAGGTAGGATGAAGAAAGTTCTTCACCTAGAGATTTCAGTTATTAAAAAGTGATCAAGAAACTGTCCACTTGCCACTGTGCAAGGATTCTACAGATATTTAGACTTTTCTGGTCACCCTTAAAAAGCCATCTGAAGATGTGTTTGTCAAAACCCAGTCTAAAACCCAAACCAATGACACACTACCTTGCTTTGGAGGTATACACCAAGGTGTAGTGGGAAGAATTTTGGACTGGAAAGGTCTTGTTCTAAGTCTCAGATCCACCCTTTGTCAGCTGAATGAACATGGGTAAGTCATTTCACTTCTCTGAGTTTATTTCCTCATCTGAGAAATAAATCAGGAACCCCAATTGCTGTTTTACCTACTTCAGAGGGTAATTTTAAGGATCAAACACGATCATATATATGACAATGTTTTCTTAACCTTAAATTTCTACATACTATGAAGAATGTATATGTGGCAAAGACTCCTCTTGAGTAACCAATACCAATGTCATGTAAATATCACTCTCACAAATTGTCTCCTGCCCCAGAGACTTTGGAAAGGCATATTACTTTCCTTCTTAAAGAAAGGTTTGATGGCTCAGTTAAGGCCATGAGATTCTGTCATTTTCTGAGACCACACCATTTGCATTTGATTTACATATATTTGCATAATGAATTCAAAAGACTCACTGTAAGTGTATAAGAGTAAAAGAAAATAAATGAATATGAGTGACCTTCTGCCACAGCATTCAAATCAAATATTCAGGGCATAATACCCTGAAATATGAAATAGATTAAAACTTAAACTATTGCAAACAGATGGGAAGATAGTTTTTAGAGTTTGAAGGCAAGAATGGAACCCTTATTTGGTCCCAGGTTGTAAAGAATCTAATACTCTTAAAGGTCACTCTATTCACCTGATTTTCATGCTTGGCTTCTCTCTTCCATACTACTGATGCCACCCCTTTCTATAGACCAAAATATATATGCTACATTATCTTCCAGACTGTTTGGAAATGCCTCAGGTGATAGGAAACTTACTATCCCCCAACAAATTATTTTGGAGAATTTGCACTATTTAAGATTTTATCTTGTACTAGACCACTAATAATCTTTCCTCCAACTTCCCCACAATGGCCCTCATTTTCTTGGATCAATAAAACAAGTTAAAGCCCTTTTATATGTGCCATACCTTTGGTATTTGAAAATAGTTATTATGTTCCTGAGTCATTTCCTTTCTACATTTAAAATCCTCCAATTTAGTCAGAAGATCTTTATAATTCTTAACTGTTTATTTTCCAAATCTCCTAGGAAAAGCACTGACTTGAACTCTAGCCTTGGCCTTGCCATTAATTAGTTGTGTGTCACTGTGACAGTCTGTATCTTAACTTCCTCATCTGTAAAATGGGGGAGTTGGTCGGCTTATCTATAAGCACATCATGTGAAATGCAATTACTCTATTTGAAAACAGTGGTTTCCGTTTCACATGAAATGGCCATTGACTTGAAACAATAACGTGGAGTTATATTTCCTTTGAGTTGGCAGTTATTCTTTCTTTCCTGCTCCAGGTGATCTTACCCCTTGTTGGCAAACATAAATTGAGAGGGTTGATGGAAGCAGTGGGCTTCATGAGGACTGCAGTCTCAATTCATTTACAGTGTTGCTAAGAGATGGGACTGGCCTCATTCACTGAAAGAACTAGTTCTTGCAGAGATACAGAGAGGGGGAGATGAAGAAAAGAGAAAAGTCACCTGAAACTCACTTGCAGTCATATCAATGGGGAAATACAGATGTGTGAACTCCAGAAATTTTCATATATATTCTTGGTATATTAGTTACATAAAAATCCTAACTATTCTTGGTAGTGGTCTATCTTTTACTCCACCAGGTTTCCAAGCATTTCATCTCTTAGGGCAGCTGTCACCCCATGGCTGACCCCATAAAACTGCCCTCATGATATCTGAGAGGCCTCATTTCCCTGTGTTTCCACCTGATTATAGCCAGGCAGTGAGGATGGGCCCTTAGATACCAGTGTGGCTTTTCAAGCTCATACTTAGCAGTCACCCAAAGGCTAACTTACTTCTCTCACAGGGTGTACAAACCATGCTTTTGTGATCCAACTTTAGTAAAGAACTAGATGTTTAATTTCCATTATGGTTTATGGGTATTGGTTAGTGTTAAACCACCTTTCCCCCCCTCTTCTGTATATATAGTTTCTGTTCTGCTTTTGGGTCATGCTTGCCTTCCTCTCCACCCTGAGTAGGTTACAGCCACTTGCATCTAAAATTCTGCTTCAAATTGAATATTCTAAAAATATTTATTGTCAGTTTTACTCCTCATCATTATAGTTCTCTATATCTATTTTTTTTTACCAAATTATTATCACACAAGGTTCAAAGCCATAAAAATCAGAAGTAAAGTCCTCTTCAGACCCCCTTCCCTCTGAGGGTGGGATGCATGTAGGCACTTTGGAACAGAGCCCTCAGCCTTCTTGTTAAGCTGCTTCCCTGCTGCCTTTGTAACTGATGGTGCTTATGAAGTCACCAGATAGAAGAGCAAGTGGAGTTGATGGCGCTCTCCCACTGGAGAAAGGACATTCCTGTCCTCATGTTCTGCCTGATTTTGAACTCAGCTGTGTTAATGGCTTCACATACCATCCTTGATCCTGCTGTTTCAAAACGCAATGTTTTCCCTATTACTGATGGCACAAATGCCAACACCACCACCTACAAAGCAGACCCGGTACGCGACATAGCCAGTTTCCCTCCAGAGCACAAGCCTTCATGGCTTCATGGGATAGGGGGACATGTTCCTTTCTAGACCCAGGGTCAATTTGCATTTCCAGTCCTGTTTCCGCTTCTTCCAAGATGTGGATATTGGAACTATCTACTCCCTGGAGTCTGTTATAATGACTTAAAAAACTGTATGATATTATGACATTTCTCCAAATCTAGGTTTCACTATTATCTGTGGTCATTGTGTTATACATATATGGTTCTGGAAAATTATGTAACATTATTAAAATATTTGTCAAGTTAACTTCAGTTTGACCCTATGCTCAGTGCTATCCATTAATTTCTCTTTTCTGGAATATTTTATAAAACTAGTCATGTTGAAAGTATCCTTAGGGTTTTTCTCACAAGCTTTAAGTAAATATGGTATTAACAGGCAGAAGGGTATGGGAACTAGAGAGTGGGTCTGGGAATTGGGTTTCTGAGATTAACTCTCAACTCAAATAAAGTGGCCCTAATAGTACTGCATAAAAAGCAGAAATTTGAAAGCTAAAAATAAATTTTAAAACAATCCAACCTAGCCATTCTTTACAAATGTAAAAGAACAACATAAGTCTGTCATTCCCAGGAGTTGAGATTAACACATTATACCATTCTAGCCCTTCTGGAACATTTTTCACTTTCTGTCTCTTGTCAGGCTCTTGAGCATCACATTAGACTAAATTCCCATAGCTCTTTACAGAGGAAAATGGAAGGAAAGGTTTCTCAAACTAATGAAGAGGTAGAAGTCAATGTCAAAAATGGCAATGTGAGGTCCCTTCATTTCAGTGAATATCAGACCCCCCTGCTGGTATGACCGGAAGCATTTGTCATGGGCAGGATGGTGGTCATGTGAGGGCAGCTTTTGTTTATTCCTCTCGTCTGTGAGCAGTCCTGAGGTCCTCCTGTGAGTAGCATTAAGAGTAAATGGGAGTTCAGCAGCCTTTCTGGGGGTTCCATCTGCAGATCCAGCTACCTACAAAAACTTGGACGAGTCATGAGCCTTGTCAATGTCTATTAGAGATAAATACCATTTCCTTGCTAACTTCTCAAGAGTGCTTCTGGAAGAAGGGTAGCCCATTAATGACTGTGAAGAATTATCTATTATTTCTGGTGTAAAGATTGTGGGTATAAGCTGCTGCTCCTTCACCTTTATACAGGTCATTTATTTATTAGATTTTATTTGTGAAATATACAATTTTTTTTGCAGTGATGTGCACGGTTCTTTACAGTGATGTCCTATCCCAGAGCCATGATCTGGCCCTGGGCCACACTGCCTCTCCAGAAACCCCCCTGCTTGTAGCGGGGTGTTCCAAAACTCCAACCATATGAAAGGCAGTTTGTGTGGGTGGATATCTCAGCTCTTAGGTTTCCAGTTTGCAGCTCTTAGCCTTTCCCAGTTAGCAATGGGCTATAGGGTTTTTTTTTCTGGCATGCACTTGACAACCACATTTTCATAGGCTAGAATGGGTATTTGGAAGAGATATCAGCCTTAGAAATTTAATCAGCTGGGCCCAAAGCAATCAAGATGCCATCTGGACAGACTTTGACTTCCTGCCTAGAAGATAAAGACATCTGGACTTAGTAAATGCCAAGGACACGCTGACTTGGTCCCCAGGCCTGTAGGCTGTTCCTCATTTCATGTGAATGTATTTTCATAATTGTGCAGGATCTACAGCACTGAGACACTGCTGGGGCTGCTGAGTGCCTGAGCGATGGACCACCATGGGCTTCCCTACTCACAACCAGTGAGCACTGTGGGCCGTCTCCAGTGCTAAAGAGATGGATTCACTGCAAAGGCCACTGTGAATAGTCTTCTGTAATGACAGAGCAGGAGGTGGCTGCCCCAGGTCCAATTTCTCATTGTAATTAGGGCACACCATGACTGCTGATTGTTAAGTAGGCTGAGAGGAAATATTTGTACATACAAAGAAGCTAATTAAGGTGGCTTGCCAGGTTTGCATACCCAATCAATGCTTACTGCTGCTTCTTCCCATGAGGGTGGCTCTCTCTAATCATGTAAGTTTTGAGCAGCCAGATGTATGTGGGTGCCCTGGATGGAAGACAAGGGGATTTGGAGAAGAACTAAGGAGGTGAAAGTAAAAGAAGGCAGCTTTGCAGGAAGGACTTTTATTGTGGCAAAGTCTGAACCCTTGCTATTATTTTCTAAATATATTTAATAGAGATGGGTTGACTCTCATTGACTAGTTTCTGCTCATGTTATGAGATTTATTTTTATTTGTTTATGCATGTAAGAACTGGGGTGTAGGTCAGAGGTACAGGGGGTGAGAGGATTCACCAGAGACAGAGTAGGGAGCAGAACAGGCAGATCAACTGAAATACACTGCTGAGGGAGCAACAGGGGAAATAGGAGAGGTCTGCTGCACAATGTGGGTCAGCTTCTTGGGTCGAGCTGCAGTGGCTAGCAGTAGCTGGCAATAGCTTAATAGCGCTGAGGTTTTAACCCCTGCACCACAAGGGAGGCTCCAACTTCTGCCCATTTTAAAGCAGAGCTTGAGTCTCAAGAATAAATGCCCATAGTCACTGAATTTGGCAGTGCTGGAACCAAACTTCTCTCCTTTTACTTCCCTTTCCCACAGAGAGGCACTTGTTTGCCTGAAGTAGAAATCCTGGTTCCCATAAAGGACACTAATAAAGTCTATTTTAAATAGCTGATTTTTGCTTCTATGAGGTTAGAATATATTGAAAATTTGCAGATTTTTTGAGAAAGATTTGCTAGGCAAGGTTTGGAGACCATTAACATTTCAGAGTTTTTAATTTCAAAATTATGAAGAATATTTGACTATACCCATTTAATAATTATTACTGTTTCTGCCTTAAAACAAAACAAAGCCAACATACTTATAGAGGAATTTATTAGTTCAGATGGAGATAGAGGGAGAATTGTTTAAAATCTTGTAACCTCTCCAGTGTCTGTGCTCAGGAAAGGCCTCTTTTTCTCTCCCTGTGGTTCTGACAGGTTGCTTTTCTTTTCTTGCATGTCTCCGACTTCCCTTCTATTGTATTTCCTTATCTGCACATCTTTAACTTATAAGGGCTGTCTGTACTTTTTTGCTAGCATTTGGTTCTTGCTTCAATTGCGGCTAACTTCTTGTCCTCAGACTTTCATATTCCCTTTCATTTTTGAACTCCCTCCATTGGCTTTTCATTGTCTTTTCATTCAGTTGGTCCCTTGTTTGTCAGAACTTCTTTTCTGTAGACGAGACCATCACATTTCTTAGTGTCTGGAAGGTCCAGGCAACACCATTTACTTTCTCTTCTTAGAACTTTTGTTTCATACATGCCCATTCTTCTGAGACTTTGTGGGGTTGCTAGATGCCTGAGGGGTCAGCAACTGCTGGTCAGAGAGGAAAGCGGACTCTGATTTCAGGGCCAAGTTGAGCCTGATCAGTGGGATGTGCTGGTGAGGTAAGTCAGTGAGTGGGCACATGGGTGGCCAACAGCTCAGGCAGCTCACCTCCAAGATGGCACACATCTAGATTTGAGGTTTTCTATTTAAAAGGAGAGCCTTGTTATCTGGAGCCTGTGGACAAGAAAATAGAAAGCTATGAACTTGTGGGTCTTGGAATTTTTCAACGAGGGAGAGAGAATACATTTTGTATTGCTGAAAAAAACAGACGGGTATCCCCTGCTTTTCAAAAGCTACTTGCTTTTACTAAAAAAAAAACCTTACGTTTGTATTTGTTTTCAAAAAGCTGAGAGAAATTTGAACAGGATTTTTGCTTTTACAACAAAAGCCAAAATGCAAAACTAGTGTTTAGTGTCTGTTTTGCTGTCACCTTAGTTATGGTTGCTTTAATCTCTATGTGAAGATTTTTTTTTCTCTTTATGTTGATGTATGGCTTATCTTGTCTTCCTAAAAGTCACCCCCAGTACCCAAAAGTGAGGTATTCCTGTGAAGCCTTCCCTAAGACAAAGGACTATGCACACGCTGAAGAGCAGGAGTGGCTGGCCAAGTCTTCCTGGGGGCCATTTTCTATAGGCTACACATGTGTGTGTATATGTATAGTATATCTCCTGTCATTCCTGCTTTTACTGTATGGTAGTATTTTTTTTTAGATTTCATGTGTTATTTGGAAGTTTATTTTGGGGTTCTGGGAATGCTCTAAATTTACAAAAAAAATAGTGGTAATCACTTCATTTCATTTCAAGTCCTTTGTCTTAGGGAGGGCTTCACAGAAATACCGTATTTTGGGTATTGGGGGTGACTTGTAGCAAGACAAGATTAGCCATACATAGACATAAAGGTAAGAGAAAAAAAATCTTCACATAGAGATTAAAGCAATCATAACTAGGTATGAGGAATTGTTACAATTGTAACTTTAATTCTAGTATAGTCTCTCTGGAACATAGTTTCTGTTGTAATTTACTATTAGCAAACAAACAGAAGAAGAAGAAAAAGGAGAAGGTAAAGGAGACTGAGGAAGAAGAGGAAATCCCAAAACTCCCTTTTTTCTTTCTAAATACAGTTTAATTTGTTTTAAAGAAATCTGCCATTAAAATTTAAGTTTATGTAATTGATATAAATGTAATAATTTATATAAATTATATAATTTATTTTTGTTAGTCATTTATGTAAGTAATTTATACAACTTATTTTATGAAAGGACGCAGTTTATTTGTGACTGTACCACATCATAGAATTCCTTTAAAGTGTAACCAAATCAGCATTTTAAAAAAAGATTTATTTATTATGCATATAAGAACTGGGGTATAGAACAGAGAGAGGTGTGGGGCATGGGAGGATTCACCAGAGACAGAGTGGGCGGCAGATCAGATGGATCTACTGAAGTACACTGCTGAGGGGAGAGCAGGAGAGACAGGAAAGGTCTGCTGCACCACCTGTGTCAGCTCCCTCCCTGGGGATCAAATTTGTGCTGCAGTGGCTTTGCTGCAACTGAACCGCTTGTGCCACTAGGGAGGCCCCCAGCATTTTTTGATGACAGTATTTTTCAAAATTTGACTACATGTATCTGCAGGGTAACGTGAATCTGACTTACAACAAATGTTACATGGAATATTTAAGAACCAATAGAAAACCTAATACGAGACCAAAAAAAAAAAAAGTTTGCTTCAGGTGAGTCAGTGTCAGAACCACTGTTGGGGTTGACATAGAATTATCCCTGACTGTGTTTTTGACAAAAAAAAAAAAAAGAAATGTACAGCGCAAGACAAGGCAATTCTGTGGTGCTTGGAGAAGTGAACTGTGATGGCAATATGGTGTGCTAACGTGGGCTACGACTAACCTGCCATGACAGTAAAGGCTTAGGATAGGTTGTTCTGGACTTGCACCCCCAGGTCTTAGGCTTGGTTTCTCTGCAGGCGATGAAGTAGGAAACTGGGGACTTGGAGTATTAGATTTCCCCTGGAGTAGCTTGTGGCCAACTTTCTATGCGGAAAATCACAGGAAAATAGCCTGAACCTTGTTCATAGTTCCAGAAACTATGCTCCTTGTGTGGGGTTGGTGCTTTTTTCTTTATAGGTTTATACTTTCATTCCTTCGTAATGTAAAATTGGGATTGAACACTTAAAAAATATGACTTAGAATGCCAATTGTTTAACATCTTAAGAAGGGTGGACAAATAATTTTTTTTCTTGAGAAAAAAAAATATCTAGCATATATAGTATTTACTATTTCCCAGTACTAAGTATTTATAAACAGTATCTAATGTTTTTTGATAACCTCTAAGTAGTTATTTCTGGGTAAAGAAACACAAGAAAGCTATGTAAGTTGCTTAAGGTATGTGGCTAATATAGGGCTTGGACCTAGGGAGTCTGGCACCAGAGATAAAATAGGGAAAAGAAGGTGACAGTTCCAGCATAGTTCTAGAAGCTAGAGAAACACAAAACTAAAGAGCCATAGATGAGTGAGTTCACATTAAAGGAAACACATTTCTTCTTCTTCTCCTTATTGGTCAGTTTGGCATAAGAATCTCTTAAACTGGTCAGGAAGTCTGGGTTTTTGGCACCGAGTGGTGTCAGCTTAGTTCCTACACAGTAGCCAGCTACTGGTATTTGAAAATGTAATCCTGCCACCTAGTGCCCACTCTCTGAATGTCACATAGATCCTCTAGCTATCCAGTGTTGAAATCAGGGTTGCCTTTCTTCCTGATAGCTCTCAGAAGTCCCCCTGCTCAGAGTCTCCATGTGGCATTCCGCTGCTGGCATGTTTGCTCTGTTTTAGTCATGCCTGGAGAATAAAAGCCAAGTATCGTTTCCCCACAACAAGAAGGTGCTTGGAGTCCAATGTATGTGTCTCAGGAGCATCCCATGTGCCACATACTGTGAAAGGAAAGATGACTTCAGTCAAAGTAGTAAATCAATGATATCTCAATTAAATTAAATACACACACACACACAGAGCCCCTTGCTCCAAAAAAAAAAAAAAGACTTAGCAAATTAACTCTTCAAGGAGAGTGACTGTCTCCTGCCCAGGATTTCTTTTCTACCCTAGTCCTTTATACTATACCAATCTTCCTATACTACCTCAGTGACCTGTACTCAGCCCCCCTGTATAACCTCAATCCCCTGGAATGTGATAATTGATTTAAAAATGGGCAAATCAAAGGAGATTTGTATGCCAACAATTTAAGATGAGGTAGAGCCTTCTGAGAAGTTGATGTCTGAAAGATGCTTGAAGGAGCTGAGGGAGTGAGTTAGGACCATGTCTGGGAAGGAGCTCCCCAGTGGGAGGATCTGCATCTGAAGAGTTTCCTGTGGTAGGAGTGGGCCTGGTCGGTTCAAGGAGGATGAGAAAGCCAGTGTGGCTGGAGCCAGTGAGTGTGTCTGAGGACAATGGGGGAAGAGGGCCAGTGACCCTGAACAGATTATAAGGCCTTGTAAAGCAGTGGAAGGATCTGGCATCATTTTTTAAAAAAAAGATTTATGCATACAAGAGCTGGGGTACAGGCCAGAGGCGGAGGTGAGAGGATTCACCAGAGACAGAGTGGAGAGCAGAACAGGCAGATCAACTGAAATACATTGCTGAGGGGAGCAGCAGGCGAGACAGGAGAGGTCTGCCATGCTATGTGGGTTCCCTCCCTGGCTGGGGATCAAACTAGCGCTGCAGTGGCTGTGGAAGCTCCACAGTACGGCGCTCAACCCCTTGCAGCCCCAGGGAGGACACAGGATCTGGCATCTTCTCTGAGTAAGATGGGAGATCCCAGATGGCTTCCAGCTGACAAGGGACACTGTCTGAATTACATTTTAAACCACCTCTCCAACTGTTGTGTGGATTGTAAGGAAGCAAAGTTGGAAATGAACCCTGGGAAGTTATTTCAGTAATAGACAAGAGATACTGGTGGTTTAGACTAGGGTGATGGCAGAAGGTGAGAAATAGACAGATTTGTAATAGATTTTCAAAATAAGGTTAGTAGCATTTCCTACTGATTATGTGATTGTGTGTGGGGAGAAAGGGAAGAGAGAAAGAGAGAGAGAGAGAGAGAAAGCACACAAGAGAGAAAGAGAGAGAGCAAGAAAGCTATCAAGAATGACATCAAAGTTTTTGGCCTGAGCAACTGGAAACTAGACTAAATTCAGAGTTTTGTCTGTAACTCTTACCCAAACATCTTAATTCCCTAAAGTCACTGGAACGATTCAACAGGCCTGAATTTTCCAGACAGTTGCACAGAGTTGTCATCCATCCTTCCCTGGAGAGTGTCTGATCCCTTCCCTAAATGCATGCCCCATCCTCTCCACATCTGCACGGGGACTTGATCAATTTGCCTTCAGCACAACGCTCAGCCCTCAGCCCTCACTCCATCTGTGACACATAGAATCTCCTTGACCTTCCCCTCCAGGTGGTCGTACTGAGCCTTGCCACAGTGTTTGAGGGTGTCCTTCTGATCCTCAGCTTTGCATTCACACTTAGGACTCTAGAAGGCTGACCTGCTTCTTGTTTTGTCCACAAAGCTTTCCTCTTGTTTTAGGTTCAGAACAGTGAGGTCGTTCAGTGACCCTTAGATCTCTGGGGCCCACGTGGCTTGGCCAAGTGCCCCTTTAGCTAAACCATGCCCTGTTCACTCACCTCTTCCTGGATTGTCTCATCGGCAGGGACGCTGAGCTAGTCTATGTGACAGACTGGGTAAAAAGGATATTCTGTTAAGAAGCTGCAGCTGTTAGGAGAGGCAGCTCATGTGCAGTTATGTGGATGTGCATCGGCTGTTGCACGACTTTGGGAAATGTTTTGGAGAGTCAGTGGGAGAACAGTTGTCTGTATAGGCCCTGTTTTGACCCAGTCTCTCACCCTCCATAAGCCTCTCAGCGAGTAACATGAAGGGGTCAAGTATCTCATGTTTCTGTCTCCAGGAGAATCAGGAATGCCAATGTGATGGTGTTTCTCCCAGTTTTCAGTTGCTGGCTGTGTGTGTCTGTGTGTGTGTGTGCACATTCAAGTCCATGAGCCTATATGCATTTGGAAAGAAAAGTCTTCTGGGGGAATGAATTGAAATAGACTTTCAACTCTTTGTTCTGAAAGGTCAGTATTTAGTTAAGTGACATGCTTTCCTCCTAAATGCAGTCACAAGCTCCCCAAATCCATAGATACCCATACTCAAAGAACTCAGTATTCAAGGAACTTTTCATCCTGTCTCCCTCTCACTCTGCCCCCCATTTATTGGCTGGCATGGCAAGGTGATTTTGGGTAAGTTGGCCATAAGCAGCAAATTTGAGTCCCCAAAAGTGAAAGGCTTATCAGGTCATGCAAACAAAACAGGAAGTGCCGCCCAACTCCCTGGTTAGGGAACTGAAAATTGTGAAAACAGGGCACATGTTCTTTAGAGCTTTCAGTCAGTGTTTTCCAACTGCAAACTGCTTGTGTGGGGGAGGGAGAAGAGGGAGGGGGAGGAGGAACAGAGAGCTCTCCAGTGACCTCTCAAAGACACTGGAACAAAACCTTGTCCTCACCCTGATTAACTTCTTAATTATACCTCCTGTTACTTTTCTACTCAGAGAACTTTTTCAGAGTGGCTGGGACAGGAGCCAAGGCAAGGAAGTCTCTGTACTACCTTCTAGAAACACATGGTGACCTAATGCAGAACGGAGCCAGCTTGGGTGAAATTGTTTGGGGTGTCGATTCAATACTGCTTATTATATCTGAAAGACTCTATCTTTCCTAACCATGTAATCAAAATGAAAGTGCAATAAAGCATTTCTTTCTCAGTTTTCCAAAAATGGCTGTAGTAAAACCCACTCGAAGGCATTCCTCTTCTATGTGTCATTTAGACTCAGAGAAGATGGGGATGACTTCAGTTAGAAGAGCTTGGAATTTGGGCACACTAGGGGGTGAGGAGACAGTCAGGTCTGCAGTCAGCTCTCTCTGAGAATGTGAGTTTGAGAAAACACCTTTGAATTCTGGTCCCACAGAATCATAATGTTTTCCTGGAGTCTAACTGGTAAAACTCTTACGTGCTTGGTGCATCTTTCTGTGAGGTGCATCTTTCTGTAAATGTGTTCAGCATTTACTATGAGCCAGGCACTGTTATAAAAGCTTGGCATATGTCCATTTAGATTTACAAGTTACTGAATATTGTTAACAAAACTAAGGAGGGTAAGAATGTGCATTGTATTCTTTTGTTTCTATAAAAAAGTATTAATAATATATATGTGAGGGAAAATTTCTGGAAGGGCACCCATGAAGATGGTATAGGTTGTTTTCTGGGAGTCTGAGGGACTATAATGTGGAAGGGAGATTTTTCATTCAATGCATTTGTTTTGTTTAAATTGTTTTTGACCATGTGGTATGGATTCCTATTTCAATAAAAAATACTGTATCAAAAAAATTCAAGGGAGTATATTCCAATATAATTTCAAAAACCTCTGCATTCAAAAGAGAACAAAATGAAAGCTTTAGAGGTTGAGGCACCTTTGTGGATCACATGTCATGTGCTGAGTCCTGAGTGGGACAAGCCTAAGGTACTGCAGTGGATGAAGTAATGGGAATATGAGGAGGCACCGTTAAGGGGCACTCACTTGAAACAAAGGCGCTTGCTATCCTAGTGACTAGCAATAGTTCTCATCTCAAACTGGAAGGAGAAATGGCAATAGTAGTTAAAATTCACTTGACGTGAACCAATGTCAAGTTAAAGTGAGGAAAGTGGGTACCTGTAACTTGCCCACTATGAATTTATCATTTACATTCCAAGGTCCAGATCTGCAGCCTGAAGGACAAGCAGCCCTTGCTTGCTTATACTACTGGCTTCAAACTAGCAGGTGAAACCTTCAAAAGATGAAATAACTGGTAAACAGTTTGGTTTCAAATTTGGTAGCAAGTTTCTTTCAGATAGCGACATTATATTTGATGGCTTTCAAGAGCTGACAGATTTTCCGGAAGAGCTGTTTTCCTATTTTGAAATACACTAACTAGACTGGAGAAGAAAGAGACCTAGGACATTGATGACAGAGCTTTCCCACACTTTTCATAGAACTTTGGAAGGTCTGTCACCTGACACAGGGCAATATGCTGGTAACAAACAGCAGTGAAGAAGGCTTTCACAGAGCAAAACAAAGCTAAGTTACAAATATGCATCCTCGATTTGGAAACTTTTATTCATCACGAATAATGTTTTGGGGGAACAGGAGTAACTTAATTCTTATTTGTCCTTAATTTCTAACAATGTGTGATAAATTTTTTAAAGAGCATTAGCAAAAAAAGCTGCTGTAGCTAAATTAGCTAAATAATTGACAAAGCGATTGGTGTAAATTACTAGCTGTCTCTTATATTTGCCTAACTTGGTAAACCTTTGGTTTTGAGGGGGTGGGGAGGATGATCATGCTCACGACTTGCCAACTGATAGTTATATTCTAGCGTAGTGTCCAGCATGGCGTTACATTCTCTTATTTTCAACTTCTGATGTTTTATCGCTGCATTTTCTATGAAGTCAAAAGCTGTTACCATCCGCTACCTGAAGACCACCACACCTACTCATCACTGTAGAGACCTTTACGAGAACTAGGCTTCATAAAATATGAAAATAGGGGTACTGCGTCTGTTCATATCAAGCTGTCAAGCGTTGTCAACTAGTTACGACAGTTTAGGACAATACTGCCTTACGGCAGGCAGTTCCTTATAAGACGGAAAGACTTGCGGCAAAGAACGCACGGCGAGCCTCCCGACACGGCGCTGTGGGCCGAATCCAACCAGAAGAGGTAATTTATTTAATATTTAAAGACTATTTGACAATACTTAACGAATCAAGTGAACTGTCAATCATTTTTTAAATGTTAAATTTCACGTAACGTTCTACATTCCAAGCCCAGGTCACCTGGCTTCCCGGAGCGCAGGCTCCTCTGGGACTGCCTATCGCCGGGAGCCCGGCTCGCTGGGCTTTGGGACTTGGGAGGGGTTGCCCCCCAACTTTGCCACAGCTGCCCCTCGTGTCTGTCACTCGTGGGATCAGTGAAAAAGAAATGCGTGTGTTAGCGCCCGGAGACTCGCGCTCAGTCTGGTGTTGCGCAGTGGGGAGGAGTCAAGTCCATACCTGAGACTGGAGAAGCTGGAGGAGGGGAGGGGGTGACTGATAAAACCAAGATCACCTGTGGGAGCTGAGGAGCCAGGAGCTTGGAAAGGAAGGGACTTCTGCTTTTCAAGCAGCAGCAGAAATGGCAAGGGGGAGGGGCAATTTTGTGAAGGCGAGGGCTGCATGTATGAGAAGAGCCGGAACTGCTCTGTTGTGTGGCAATGCCAGGAAAGTGGGGTTGAGGTCAGGGTGGGACACGTATAGCTGGGTGGGATTCTGGGTTAGGGTAGTAACTTGAAAGCTTCCTTCAAGTGGGTTTTCTTGAGATATTTGTCTTATAGTCATTTTGTGGTGGTAAATGAAGCTGCCTTTCTCTTAAAAAAATTCATACCTATGCTTTTAAATATAGTCTACGGCCATACCACCCTGAACGCGCCCGATCTCGTCTGCTTTTAAATATAAGTGTATATTAAGTGTATATATAAAGTGTATATATAAGTGTATATATTAAGTGCATATAAAGTGTACATATAAGTGTATATTAAGGTGTATATTAAGGCTTATACACAACAAGTGTAGCTTAACATTAAGACTTAATTGAAATGTCTTTCGCCTCAGATGTTTTTGGGAGTGGTAGGTACTCTCATTTACTAATTGAGGAAAGACTACAGGATTAGTAAAATTTTGTTCAACATGCATTTATAGGTTCTTTTCTCATAATAGTATTTCCCATTTTTCTTTAGTTATCTTTTTTATATTTCCACTAACACAAGCCTTATTTTTAAAATTTTATATATATATTTTACATCTTTCTTCATTTTTGTACAATGAGTACTTTCTCCTCTCAGGTGCAGTCCCCATGAAATTCCCATCACTAATTCACCCATGTCCCATCACCATAGTCCCTTGTGTTCTTTCCACCCGTTTTATTCCTTTAGTTCTCTCTTTTTAATGTTTTTTTCCTGATGCAGAAAACTGTCACAGTCATAGGTAAGTGCTTCAAATTGAGTTAATACAACCCGCGCCCCCCCTTTACTGGTAAAGAACACTATACCCTGCATTCTGCAATTTCTGCATTTTATTTGCTCTTTGATGACCTTGGCTGTGCTGTTAACTGATCCCAAGATCTGTGACTCATCAGTCTCTGGGCCATGGAACTCACTGAGTATACACAGGGAAAAGGAGGAGTCATGTGGGATGGTTTTTAATATACATATTGTGGAAGCCAGGAGTGGGCGTGCATCTAGCCAGTTATGTGAAGAGTTTCCTGTGGAACACTGTGTCCATTGGCAATAAACAGATGTATTCCCATGTTAGTTTAATGCAAGTTTCTGATAGATTGGTGCCTGTAGTTGGTAGCAGTACAGAAGAATGATGCATTTCTTTGTGTGGATTTGGGTAGAGCTGAGCCTGCAATATGGAATCAATTTGCTGTTGTTATAGAGGATATGAAAGGTGTTTTCAAGGCAAACAAAAGGACCTCTACAACTCAAAGAGGGTCTTGCAGATTTGTGTCAGACAGATAAAGGGAAAGACCAGAATGATTATTTCAAGAAGTCTACGGGTGAGCATTATTGAAATGATGATCTTACCTCTCTTGCCAAGAAGTGGGCCAGAATCCATCGTGAACTGATGACCTGGAGTGGGGAAAGGAAGGACAGGAAGCTGTAATCAGATTTCAGATAGCTAGCCAACTTAGTGATGTATTCATTTTATTTTTATTTTTTTTTTTCGTTTTAGCAGTTTTTAATGAAAGTTGTATGTAAGACTACTTTATTCCTGCATCTTCTCAATTGTTTCTTCCTTGTATTTGTCCTTTTCCTTTCCTACTTGGCGAGAGTTGGCTTTGTGTTCTAGGATCTTTTTACGGTCTTTGTCCAGCTTTAGTCTAGTGATAACCACCTTACTGGGATGAATGCCCCCATGAACGGTTGTGCCATTTGCCTTCTCCCGCTGCATTCATTCAATGTAGATGACTTATTTCTTCCTGTAAACCTGGACTACTTTGCCAATTTGCTGTCCTTTATAGTGTCCCCGAACAACCTGAACTTCATCATCCTTCCGGATGGGCATGGAACGGACATTGTACTTCTGCCTCAGCTCTTTGGAAAGAGGGGAAGACATGATCTTCCTACGAATGTGGGAAGGCGCATTGAAATGCCTTTTACGATTCTTGCTCCGGTCAGAAGTCACAAAGGGATTGAACTTCATTTTGGCCGCTGGTGCTTCAGCTATGGCCACAAAAGGGAAAAGCGATGTATTCATGAGATATTTTAAAAGTCATTTTAAAATACAGTCCTATAAAATGATAGTTAAAAAATGTTTCTCTATATGTGTGAATTACTTGGAAAGCTGTGATTGTTAACTTTCAGGTAACTAAGAACACATCCCTATTTCCACATTGTCTTTGGTCTGATATGAATGTCCAAATTATGGTGCATTTGTGGCACTGCACAAGAATAGATTTCTTTTTTTTTTTTAAATATTTATTTATTTATGCATACAAGCACTGGGGTACAGGCCAGAGGTGCGGGGCGGGTGAGAGGATTCACCATAGAAAGAGCAGGGAGCAGAACAGGCAGATCAACAGAAGTACACTGCTGAGGGCAGCAGCGGGCACAGCAGGAGAGGTCTACTGTACCATGTGGGTCCCCCCCCCGACCGGCAGCAGGGATCGAACTCGTGCTGTAGTGGCTGCGGTTTGCTTCATAGTGTGTTGCTTAACCCACTGCGCCACCAGGGAGGCCCAAGAATAGATTTCTTATGTGACTGAATATGACACAAAACTTTAGCATTTGTTTTAGTTTTTCTATCCTAACTGAGTAGCATTGGTCACTCACATGCTGAAGAATGGTGACCTATGAGACTATAGTTAAGTCTTGTTAAAATTGTTTGGTCCGCATTCACTAACATCTAAATAATAGCATCATGAGCATAAGATTGTGACCATTCTTCAATATCACTATGTTTGAGTTTCCTATTTTAAATGGTGGTGGGGTAAAAGTTTGGATGGGGTGGGCCAGGTAGTCTCCTAAACACTTTCCCCCTTTAAATATTAGGGAGCATGTATGTGTTCTCTGATAAATACTATGGTATTTATCATACTAGTATGATTAACTTTGAGAGTGCTAAAAGATAAACTCTGGCATAGTAAAATGTTTACAATTTTATTTGAACAAACAGGGATTCTAATTGGGCAGAAACAAGGCAGAGGTAGTTAGGAGGTGGTGTTAGACTAGGAGGGAAAGAAATGAAAAGATTGAGTTATTAGTACCTTTTTGTGATTGGTTGTCCATAGGCTTTGATTTCATAACTTTGAGGCACTTACAGGCAAGGTCAGATTTGCTAATATAAGCTGCTGAAGCACCTCGGTTTAATGGCCTCCCTGTTTTAATTAATTTAACCAATATTACAAGAATAAGACAGTAACCCAAACTTCTCCAGTTGGAGTTTATATTTGTTTGGTTTTTATTAGGAGAGCTAGGGCCATTTGTAGCATTACCTCAGAAACTCTTCTGAATTCCAAGAAGACAATTGTAGCCAATTGCATGTTTAAAACTATAATAGCTAGAATATACATTTTTAAATACAGTAGAGCTATTTAGAGAGCACAGAGAGACATTGTATAATCAGTGCTATGGTATATTTATTCATACTTTGTAGAATTTAGGACATGGTGTTACTACTTGAAATAATTCTGTAGCTCATAGTTTTTGCTTCTTTGTTTTGCTATGTGTTGTGAGATGGTGCCGCTGTCCAAGATTTGGTATCACAGGCCCATGAATGGTGCATGACTGTTCTGAAATGACCGCACCCTTCAGCCCCTGCAGGAAGTGAAACTTTTGCTGGAAAACGCTGAATGAATGCTATGGGTCACAGTTGTGGTTTTCCCTATTCCTTTATCTTTTTGGAGTAGTCAGTCCCTAATCTCTAATTGCTAAATATTATTGATTTTAGTCCTTGATTTTAGTGTGGGCCATAATAGAACTCTGGGAGAAAGAAAACCTAATTCCACCTAGATATCCCCTTCTACTAACCAGAAACCCACTTCCCAAACCATTATATCTTTTCCAGTGAAAGGGTATTGTTCCATCAGGTACATGATTAGTATCTTGATGTGATGTCTACGATATTACTTGGGTAGCCCAGGTTTTTTTTTTCTGTCTGGTTCCACCTGAGCCACTCTGCTTGTACTTAATGAAACTCATAGAGTGGTTGGTAAACTCTGGTTTCCTGATACTTAGCAATGAGGCTCCCTTTCTTTGTGTGGGCACGTCATCTGAATTGAGTAGTG
Organism: Galemys pyrenaicus; assembly: GCA_019455555.1. NCBI lineage: Eukaryota > Metazoa > Chordata > Mammalia > Eulipotyphla > Talpidae > Galemys > Galemys pyrenaicus. The sequence goes on from JAGFMF010011684.1 coordinate 7,425,257, forward strand.
TAATACTGTCATTTAGTCAACTGCTTCATTACTATGTATCATGGAATACCGGCTTCTATTCTAGAATGAAGAAATCCTTATTGCCCTTCATTTCAGAAATGGAGTCTAGAAATTAGACAGGATTCTTTCTCTAATTCTGTGGGTCTGGCTTTATATACCCTGATAAGTTCCTGGTATCTGATCTAAAAATTTATTTTTTAAGCTACTGTGGACTCTGAATAGCAGAAAAACAACAGGATGAGTGTAGGTATGTCTGTGTCTGAGGGTGTGAGGGAGGAGGATGGGGGAAGAAAGTGAGAAGGGAGTTCTGAAATACAAGTTTATGAAAAGACTTTTGGTAATTTTATTGAATTTCTGTATAGAATATATAGTTTAAAAATCATTGCACTGTGTTTTAATATATTGCTTTATTAGTCCTACATGTGGCTGGGGTGGCGGTCCCACATTGTTTCTGTAAGGCTTCCAACTATGTCCCAGACAAGAGAGTGACTTACTTCTCTGCCTAGGGTCTCTTGGACAAGTATATGGTGAATGAAAAACTTCACTGTCACCAGGAAAGCAAGATTATTATCCCTGTCTTTCAGTACTCACATAATTGTTGATATCCTGTTGTTAAATTTCTATAGCATTACTTTGAGTGCTTTATTACAATATACCTTAAGAGGTACATCCATTTTACTTTCTGACATCATTGTGAAGATTCTAGTCATTCCACTAAGTTTTGACTCCTTAAGTATAAATGGCTTCTGGACACGAGGCTAAAGACACTGAGGGCATAGCAACATGGTGCCAGTGGAAACTAAGTTTGATTTCCTGTCTTCCTAGTCACTGTATGAATGTGAATGAGCTAATTTTCCTTCTGATGCTCAGTTATGAGTCTAACTGGAAAAATGATACCTGACACTTAAAAAAAATAATCTCACAATAAGTATAGTTTTCCATGAAGGGAATTTTAAATATATTTTTATTATTATGACTATCCCCTCACCCATTCAAAACTTCATTTGTCACCTGATTTCAGATGTTTTGGCCATTTTCACTTAGGTTGGGCTGACAGAGAAGTCAAGGCATTCGTTCTTAAATGATGTAATTTCTAAAATTAGCCTTGTTATAAAGTACTTGGAAAATATTGATTAGAAATGGTATGGGGGAACCATGCTGGATTTCTGATCATGAGGTGAGGGGACATGGTTAATATTTCAACATGTTAGCCGTAGATTTTTCATATTATTTATATTTATTTATTACAATGAGGCATTTCCTTTCTATACCTGATTTATTAGGAGCTTTTGTGGATTTTGTCAAAGGGTTGTCATTTCTAAAGATGATTTTATGAACTTTTTTCTCTGTTAATGTGCTAAGTCACACTGAATGATTTTCAAACTTTGAATTGACCTTGACATCTAGTTTTTCATGAAGTATTGTTTCATTTATATATGGTTGATTTTTTAGTTGCTGTTATTTAAAGGCTTGCACCTCTGTTTATAAATGATATTAGTTTATGAATTGCTTGTGTTATCTGTAAGATTTTAGGATTAGACTAACTCGAGATTTTCTGAAGAAGTTGTATATGATTAGTTTTTATCTTGATGTGTTTTTTTTTTAACAGAGATTGTAAGTTTAATTTCGGACAAAATAGACGTCACAGTCAAAACACCAGATAAGTCAGAGGGGTATAACATAGTTGTGAACTTATTTGCAATCAACAATATAGTCTTCACATAAATAAAACAAAAACCTGAACAAGTACAGATGAGTAAATAAATTAACAACAAATGTAGTTCAACTTTAGCATCTTCTTCTGAGAATTGGCTATCTAACAAAGAAATAAGCAAATATATTTGAGTAATTGGGTAGCATGCCTTTTCTTTTATATAAATTTATTCCCAGCAAGGCTAGCAAAAAATATACTTTCACGTGCACAGGAGATAGGACTTGACAAACTATGAACTCAAACTAACCCCTTTAAGACATCCCTACATTGGCATTTAAGGCTCATTGTGGGATTAGGAGACCTGTTGCTCTTGATGTAATTTTTTAATAGTTAACTCAGCCTGCAACTTTCTCAGTGGTACATTTTTTTAATTGAAAAATTTAATTTCTTTAATAGATAAAGTTGGTAATTAATACAATTAAACTATTCAGTAAAATAAATTTAATAAATAGAAGCATTTAGACTTTCTTTTTTTTCCTGTATTTTCTAGTTTGTATTTTTCCAGAAATTTGTCTGTTTTACTGGCAATTTTATTTGTTAGCACATTTTCCCATCATGCTCCACTAATATCCTTTCAGTAATGGTTGTTAATAACTTTTAATAGTCTCTCTTGCATTCTATATTAATACCTTGTGTTTTCTAGTTATTTTGGATTATCTTGGTACAGATTTTCTAAGTTTATTAATATTTAAAAGCACCACATCATTTATTTTCTGTTGTTTTTTCTAGCTCATCAGTATCTGCTCTTATTTTGGTTGGATAATTCATTTGTTTGTTATCTAATGGAGTAGATGTCCCTGTGTTGTCATGATAAAGAGGAGATTTGGAAAGGTCACATGCCTTGCCCAGGGTCACACAACTACCATGGCTGATTAGGACTTTGGACCTACTTGATTGCTGAGCCTATGAGCTTTCCACTCTACCATGTTGTCTCCATGCAAAAGTTTCTCTTTGAGTTAATGGATTTGATCTCTTATCTCCATATTTTTTGTGTCCTTCCAGTGTCACTCATATAGAATGTCCTCTTCATTTCCTCTATCAAAAGATATCCCTCCTAAGTTAAGTTTCCATTAGACCCCACAACTCCTATTACTAGCTAGACCTTTCCTGACATTGATGAAACTGTGTCATTGCAGGTGTTCTGGTTATCACAAGTCTCCAGATGAGGCCTAAGAGCATAATTTTAATCTTAAAGATACTACAACTAATTAATAAACATTAATTAACTTGAAAACAGAGAATTAAGTTACCATGGTCTCTCGTCATTTATTCTGAATTCCCTAAAGCATTCCAGGCAGTATGAAACAGCATATGTAACATCATGCTAGATATTTTGTGTACATTAATCCTTTCTCCCATTTAATAAAACAAAACAAAACACAATGAGGACTATTATTCTTTTCCAAATTCACACAGTGAGAAAGTAGTAGCTTTGACTACATATCACCTTTCTCCGATGCTTGACTTTTTTCTACCATACCCATCCAACTTTTTGCTAGTTGTTTACTCTATTAATGACCAGATACTTGTTATATTCGTGTAGAGGCATGAGAATTAGCACTGAAATTTGCTCTGACTTTTTTTCATAGAAAAGAAAAAAAGAGAAAAGAGAAATATCTATAACAGTAAAATATACATATTCTTACACATTTCAACATACACTGAAAAAGGTAAATTTGATAAGAAATTTTTCACTAAATTAAAAAGTGAGACCGTAATAAATGAAAACATCTGAAGTCACTCAGTTTTTAAATGTTTTAAAAGTAGATAACTAAAAGTCCTGAGTCAAATCCCAATCTACTTCTACTCCCTTTATTAACAAGTCTTAAATGACAATCTCAAGACGATCTGACACATTTGTAGAAAAACCCCTAATGAGTTAAAGATCTCTGATGTGTGTATATAGTATAACAATTACACATCTCTATGTCACTTTTCATGTTATATATATTTTTTGTCTCACTTCTGGATTATAAAGTCCCTGTGTATGGCAGGCTGTCTAAATAGTTGGAGACAATCAAAAGTGACTTGAGGTCATGAGAGGAGACATCCATGAGTAACTAGAGAGAAAAATGAAGAGGACATGGATGCTTGGTGGGAGAGACTGATTGTATAAGAGAGAAATAGACTCTGTAGCCTCACTGTCTGCTTGCAGGACTTCTTATTTAGGCTTCAAGCAACCTCAGATGTAGAGATTACAGCACTAATGTCATTACCCTTCCCCTCTACCACGCATGACACTTGGCGGGGTCACAAGACATCAGTGATTTGCAATGACTCCAGGTTGGGGTGGTATTCAGGCAGATATTTGTTTTTTGAATAACCAGACAGGCTGTCTCCTGAGATCTGACCAAAACTGGAACTTGGAGGAGAGTCAGCTGGCTTTGGTTCAAACCAGGCAAATTAAAACAATGCTAACAGCTAGGGGAAGGAGCCTTAAGACCCTGTGAGAAATGCTTACTCACCTTCAGCCCAAATTCTACAAATTCTTAGCATGAGTATGCTCATAGCCTGAGAGTCCTTCTGGATTCTCTTGCTTACAAATATATGAATGCAGGGTCTTCTATGGGGAAGAATAATGGCTGAGCATTTATAACTAATAATATTAAGTGTTGATACAGCCATGTAGACATGCCACAGATTATGAGTAGAAATCACAGAAGCATATTTCACCATATATAAAGATTCTTAGGTTGCAGAAAATTAACCTAAGCTGCTTAGAAAAATTATAATGTCATTTTTTGAGTGCCCACCATGACCAAATGATTAAGCACATCTAACTGTGGGTACTGGGATGAGTGAAGAAGATAATTTCTCTAAGAGGTAAATAAAATGAAGTGGACAATTAGCAAAGACAATGGTCTCTCCTTGCTGTTCAGGCAACAATAGCATATGGTTTGTTAATACTTTGTTAATGCTTTGGAACAAGTGGTGTGTGAATACTAACAGCAGCCCACCTTGGCTCTGTGCACCTGGTGTGTAATCCCTTGTGTGTTGTACAGTCCTCTTTTTGGGTGGTGGCAGTGGTGTTATCTGGAAGCACAGAAGCCAGGCTAATTCTGTGGCTTCTCTTGTCTCCCTTTCTCATATGCACACGCACACGCATTTGAATGAGGGAGGGCAAGATAGAATATAGAATGTGGTTTGACTTTCATAGCCTAAAATGAGAGCCTCTTTGTTAGTGAAAAGCAAACAAAACAAACTGGCCACAGGGTCAGCATGCTCTGGAATGCAGAATTGTTTGTCGCCAGTCAAACAGTCGCCTGATGTTGGGTTTACATAATGTTTGAGCAAACCGAAACAATGAAGACATTTACCATTAACTCTAGGCCTGAGCCATAAAATCAGGATAGGGAAGATCAGGGTCACTAATTCTGATCCTAAGGCCTCAACAAATAGCTCTGCCTAGGGCAAGGTAGCTCTGTAGACATAGTTGTCCAAATTCATTAAATACTTAGGGATTTTGCCAAATACGGTGGCTAGGAGGATACAAAGAACCAAGGCTCTTCATAGGTATGCCTTCTAGAACCCACCTGAGGTCTGACTGGCAGGCAGAGAAGCTAATAATGGTGAGGTGTCATTGCTAAAGTATTTTTAACCAAAATGCCTGTATGAGTATAGCAGAAGGGAGTGCCCAAGCTTACCCAAGGAGTCAGTAAAGGTCCTCAGAGGAGGTGCTTTTTGAGTTGAAACTTGAAGGAAGAGTAGAGGTTTGCCAAGACTACAAACTGGAGGTGATGGGGTAGGAGCAGAGGTTTGACCGGGGAAGGAGGAGCAAGTACAAGGCATGAGGAGCATGGATATTCTAGAAACTAATGAAACAAGTTACTGTTGCCAAAGGTGAGGTTGGGAGTGGCAGAAGATGAGGTGGGAAAGCGGTAGTCAGATTGACAAGGGTCTTGTGCTATTTCTGGCTAGATACTTATGTTTTATTCTGTGAGGGCAGGGTGCCAACAAAATATTTTGAACTGAGAGAATGAATTTTCCATGTCTACTTCTTGGAAAGATGAGTGTAATGATTTTGAGGAGGACATGTTGAAGGGTAGGTGATGGGAGGTGGTGACGTTGGCTTATGTGAGAAGGGAAGGACAAGTTGGCAAGGAGCACTCAGACTGGAACACACCGAGGAGTGATGTGTAGTTAGGCACAAGTAGATTGCTAGAGACCTTCACAGGCAGCTGTGGGAATCTCTTAGGGGACAGTGGGACAGCAGAGTAAGATGCTTGATTGGCTCTAACTCTAATCAAATGCCAGACTTGTGGACTGGCTGTGGGCAGCCCTAGGCACTGACCTGGTTTCTGGGAGCCATTCTCCATTTCAGCGGTGGCTGCAACACTGGTCTAGGGCCTTAGGGGCTGGAGAGCCAGGATGCTTCTGCTCTGAGGATGGCCCTGCTGCTTTCCTGCTGCTCTGCTGTATCTGGAGCACAGAGTGGGTCTTTAACAGTTGTTGATTTGAACCTAGTACTGATATAGCAGCTGGGGATGTGGCAGTGAATATATCACACAAAATCGCTGTTCTGGAGGAGCGTACATTTCAACTGGTGACATAGGCATCAGCAACCCCTCCTGACCCCTCCAGTACTTAGATGGCAAAATATGCTGAAAAGAAAAAATAAGGTGGAGAGGGTAGTTTGCAATTTTAAATAGAATGTTCAAGGAAATCTCACTGAGTATAAAAAGACTTGCAGGAGTTGGTAGGGAGGGGTGGGGCACTGATTTAGATATGTGGGGAATACCAAGATTCAGAGCCAGGCCATGGAACTGGGTGTGTTAGCATATTGGGAAGCGGCAAGGAGGCCAGCTGAAGGGAACTGTGTGAGGGGGAACAAGTGGGGTGAGGGGCTTGTGAGTAAGGATGAGCAGCCTTTGTTGCTCATGGTGAGTGAGGTGGACCCCATGCTGTGCACCTTTCTTCTTTTCAGCAACAGCTCACTGGTGCTAAGGGTGAAACATTCTGGAGACACTGGGCCCAGACATAAGTAATAGTCAGTGTCATTGAAATAAGTGGTGATAGGATTGCTCTATATCAAAAGGGCGGAAAGAGTTACAGCAATCCTGTCTATTGCCTTAGTTCTTGGGATAAGCAGGGGATTGGGTTGTGGACTAATATTGGATTGTATTAATATGCTTATGTTGCTTAGGGTAATCATTTTATTAAGGTTATGTACGAGAATGTCCTTTTTCTGAGAAGATGCATGCTGAAATATTTACGAGTACCAAGATATTTACATCTTTTCAATAGATTCAGCCTCTACAAACACACACACACACAGAGACACACTCTCAAATGGATATACATACAAAGAAAATGCTAAACTATAAACAAATGTGGCATTTAGGGGGCTGGTATATAGATACTGGTTATACTAGTCTATCAACTTTTGTCTTAGGAATTTTCATTTTATGAAGTTGGAAAAAACCCTATGCCACAGTCCGTTTATTTTGGCTCTCACTTGGGTCATTATTTATTCTCATGAGAGTCTGCCTGGCTCCCTAGTCCATCTATTTACTTTGGATCTGAAATGTTTTGCATTTGGAGACCTGAAGGAGACACAGAATATAGGGATATAGATGGGTGGCATTCCAAACTCTTTTTGGCTGGTATACCCTAATAGACAGGAGTGTGAGTCAAAGGATGTTGGATGCCTCACAATTTTAAAAAGACACTTCTAGGGTATGGGAAGGGCAAAGAAGAAAAGCAGCCTTGGAGAGGCTAATTCCTCTCTGGAGTGCGTGCTTCTCCCTGATGTCGAGGTTCTAAATTATTCCACTGTTTACCTGCTGCGTGACTTGACAAAAGGGTAATGTGATTTAGAGACTCAGCAGTCATCCAGAAAGTCTATTTCCAGTCAGGCGTTTAGCAGGCATGGCCAGAGGATTGGACTCTGGTGTATTAAATCCCAAATTTAATCCGGGGGCCAAGATGTCTGTGAATAATAGAAAAGCTCAACTGCCCTTTGCATGGGTCACATCAATTCCATACGGTATTTTCCACGTGGAAGCAACAAATAGTGCATCCAGAACACTGGATTTAGCACCTTTGAATCTCCTGATGAAATTTCAGCATATGGTTAGGATATGAATTTTATATCTGCCAGCCACATGAGACAGAAAAAATTAAGAAAAAATAAACCCTGGAAAAAGAACTTTGAATTCATAGAAAAATAGGATGTAGGTGGAAATACATAAAGGGTTTCCTAAAGTTATTTGCAGCATTTTATTTGCTTTAAGAAAGTCTTTTGTTTTGCTTTGGGAGTAGCAATAAAAGGATAAAAGTTATTTGAAACTAACAGGGAAACAGGATGGTGAATACTTGTTAGGTGTCTGTTTTCGGAATAGTCATAATAGTAGCAGCAACTACTACAGAAGTTACTGTTTATTGAGTGCTTACTCAATAATAAGCACTTTTCATGTTTAATTTAGTCTTCATGACAGTCCTGTGAAGTTGCTCCTATTATTATCTTCATTTTTAGATATCTGAGAAATTAAACTACTTTCTAGGTGGTCACATGACCAAATTAACAGAGATGATATCCTGTTTCTTGAAGTAAGGTGAATAAAACAGTAGCCTGGTTTTCTGATCATATTTTTATTTTCTTCTTTCTCTGTGGCAAGGTTCCCTTTGCGGGATTAGGGTATATTGAAAATGCTGGTCTCATGTGCTCCTTGCAAGCTAGGTCTCTAAGTAGGCTCTTTAGAGGAGTGACTCCTAATCTGTGACTCTGCACTTGGAACACCAGAGGTTGATTGTTATCACTAATAGTAACTTGTTGAACCATGTCTTCTACATACTTCACAAGTATTTCAGCATTAAAAAAAAAAAAACAAACCATATTTAAATAGTGTTGCCAGACAGCACTATGTTATATGTATATATTTCAATAAAAGTCTTGCAAAACAGCACTTATCTTTTCGTTTTATTCTATTTCATTTAAAAGAGGCTGAGGAATTTAATATCCTGATAAGTGATTTATAGTCCATTGTTTAGAAAAACACTTCTTTAGCTCATTTTAGTTTTCACAGTGATTTTTTGAAGTCATTTTTAATATCCATTTCTAGAAGGGAAAATGGAGTTAATTTGTTCAAGCTTATACAAAGAAATTAAAGTCTATGACTTATACTCCTTTTCAAAACAGATGTCAGTTATTGAAAAATAAACATCTTTCCAAATTCCCACGTGTTTAGTGAATTGTTGGTGCTCTGAATAAACACAGTTTTGCATGTGTGGATCTATGGGCTCTACGTCTCAGTCTAATATTTGCAGATGAGGGGTGATTTAGAAAACTTAAGTATTTCTAAGTATCTCTCAACTCATGGAACTTTTTTTATTATGTGTATTTTCAATCAGTTGATTAAAAAATTACAACTTCTCATTATATGGAAATCTGAGGAATTCTTTGACCATAGAGGCCATTTTAACTTCAGCACACACACATTTTTGGTAACCCTGATTTAATAATTTTATTCTATGTTAAATAGATTTTCTTTGGAAAATAGAAATAGAAAAGGTGTCGCTCATCCTCAGGTCTCACCATGCTGTCAAATTGGGCCATGGTGCAAAAATAGATAAAGGCCTTGTGCAAAGAAGAGAATGAAAGAGTTTGGGGAGGTTGGGTGGGGGGATTGAACAAAGCTGGTGGTCTCTGCATTACCTCTTTAGAAGTGGGTCATATTTCTAGCCACCCAACACAAACGTCACTTACTGTAAAAAGCCTGGCAAAGGGAGAAGTGGGCATATTTGTTTATTCTGTGTGATTAGGAAACTAAGGCTCAGCAAGTTCCTTTTTCCATTATGTTCTTCTCCTGGCTCCGTGTCTGTCCACAATTTCAAATTCTTTACCTGCCTCTTGTATTGGCACACAAATTAATTAAAGGAGCTTTAGAATTGCCTTTTTGATAAGTTTAATTTGAGAAAGTCAACTTTGTTCATTGCATGTCCATTGTTCACAGTCTCAACAAAATTCTAGATGAATGATGTTTTCCTCACTAGGGTTGGGGAAAATCTACATTTCTGAACTAAGTCCTTCCATAAATGTCCTGATTTATCACTTTGCTTCGCAGAAGTTAAGTGCCAGGGAAGTGACCAGTGGTTTAAATTATCTCTAGGACTGCATTGTAAAATGCTATGAACACTAAATAATAAATAACAGACGTGCATTTTTAAAAAAAGTCTCTGCTTTTATGAAGGCTTACAGTGGATTTCATTTAGTCTTGTGTTTAATTTAGCCCTAATGTCCTGTACATTTACAGAAAAGCATATTAATACATGTTCTGTGAATTGAAATGTTTCCTAGAGCTGGATTATTTTAATCTTGTCATCACTAAGATACAGAGATTTTAATTTACCTCTGAAATTCCTTTGAGAGGTGTAAACATCTTCCATGATGTTATCAAAGTTATCTTAAAGTAAATTGACTAACTCATCATTTTAAATAATCTTTCCATATTTTGCTATTGTCCATAGAGTGGATTTCAAGGTGCTCGGGATGGGATTTAGGGTTTCATTGTCACTGGCTCCTGCAACCTCTTTGTAGCTAGTCATTCCCCGTACAATATCTTTGTCTCATTCTTTCTCAAGTCTTCTGTTTTCTGCTTACATTCTGACTTCTCCAACTTCCATAACTTCATAGGTGTTTTATTTTACTATCTTGCTTTTTCCTGGAAAACTGTTGATCCTTTGAATCCTCTAGGCATCACCACCTTTTTTTTTTTTTTTGAAGACCTACTTTATTTTGACTTCCATATAGTGCTCTCCATCAAACAGTAAAGAACATCTGTCCGCATTCACATATCAACTGTACCATTGATCTGCATGGATTAAAATGGCTTATCACAGAGTCGACATTTTCATTGAGGAGAACAGTGTCTCCGTATCTTTCTTCCAGGTACCTAACATATGACAAGGGCTCCTCCGATGTTGGATGAAGGGATATTATGATCATGACACACTGGGAGGTGGGAGTGGTGACCTTTAAGCATTGCACACTATGGCTCACCTTTTGTGCTCTTCCTAATGTCCTTTGTTTGCCTGTTGGTTCTAGCCATCCTTGTGACCACTATGTGCAGTAACAGCCTGCCAACTCCTGGCTTGTTGATACTGTACTGCACAACTCTGACTTTCTGACCTGGGCTTCTCTGAAACTATTGCTTGCAGAGCCTGCGTTAGCCATTCTGCTCTCTCCAACACTGGATGTGGGAATGAACTAAATCTATGGAACAATGATAGGAGTTGGTGTATAAATACCTTCTCACTATATTCTTCAAGAAGACACATCAAGAACTCATTCGAGAAGTAGTTCACCACACCCCAGGAAAACAGCCATAATTACCCATTCTCGTGACTAGCTCAATAAAAGGATTGACTTCTTCTTTCAGTCAGTTTAGTTCTCTACTCCTGCTCCTTGGAATCACTTTCGAAAAGAAATGATCCTAAGCTTTGATTTTGGAGAAACCCCACACCAAGACAGAAGCTGTAATTCAATCAGCTTCCCTATGTTAATTTTTTTTAGACCGAGAGACACTTGGAAACGATTTGCAAGTCTCATGAAGTAGGCACTAAATAAAGATGGTGTGGAGTACAAGTAAATAGGATTCATCTACTACGTCATATGCATGTGTTATGAAGTATGAAATATTTTGTGAATTATGCATTCTTTTCCTTCAGTCAGAAGACAGACTCAGACAGTTGCTTAGTTTTGTGAAAACACTTCCCCATAATTCTACAGCTGTGTCTTAGGTGGTAACTGAATAGTGGTGTTTTGATCACAGCTCTGCAGATGGTGAGGGCCTAGCCATAGCAGCTTGTTCTGAGCAAGTGCTGAGGCCCTAGAAGACACATGCCTTTCCCGTAGAAGGTCATTGCAAGGAGCTTGGGTGTGAAACCTTATCTTATATGAGTGGGCTGAATGACTTGCTTTGCTCTGTGTGTGTGCGTGTGTGTGTATGTTTTTTTAAAGCACAAAGTCTGGATTCCAATCTAATTTTAAGTATAATACTCTGGATTACAAATAGAAAGATGACATTTATATAAAATGGGCAGTATTGGGCAATAAATAGACACCAGAAACCCCCTGTGCATTATCATATACTTAACTTACAGAATTTTTATATCTTTTGCAACTAAAAGATACATGGAGGGTCACTCAGAGCTGGAGAAGTGGGCGGTTTCAAACAGAGCCAGGCCTGTACCCCAGACCTTTGGAGTCTCCTCATGGTTTTCTCAGTACAACACACTGCCTTTTCTTAGTCCTTCTTTTTAACCAGGGTTTGGCAAACTTTTTCTCCAAAGGTCCAGATAGTAAGGAGATAGTAGATAATTTAGGTTTTGAAGGCCAGCAGTTGATATTGCAGTTACTAATCTTTGCTATCTTTTTTTTTTTAAAGATTTATTTATTTATGCATACAAGCACTGGGGTACAGGCCAGAGGTGTGGGGGGGTGAGAGGATTCACCACAGACAGAGCG
>JAGFMF010011684.1:7437485-7452488 GCA_019455555.1 Galemys pyrenaicus
CCTCTCTGGCCGGCAGCAGGGATCGAACTCGTGCTGCAGTGGTTGCGGTTTGCTTCATAGTGCGTTGCTTAACCCACTGCGCCACCAGGGAGGCCCAATCTTTGCTATCTTTATGTGAAAGCTGTCATAAAAGATACTTAAATGGGTAAAGATGGCTGTGTTTCAAAATAGATTGCTGATCTTTGTTTTGTAGCTTGGAAGTCATGGAAGTTTCTGCTTGACTGTCACCAAAAGGCTACTAGGCACTAGAGAGTGGAAGCTGCTCTCCAGCTCGTGAACGGATGGGCTGTTGCTTCATGGCTCATATATGATTGGGCTTCCGTCCATGCTTGTGTACGGTTAGACTCTAAGCCAGCAGCCAGGAAGCATGAGTTTGGCACCTACAGCAGTCTGGTTTCCAGAAGGAATCACACATTGCCTTCCTGTGCAGATAAAGGAACAATTGTACCACAGGAGAACTTACTGGAAAGTAATGCAGGGTTACCAGGAAGGAATTCACTTCTCAGTAACAGGCTTCAGTCTGGTTGGGGGGTCCCCGATACATGGAAGGGTTATGGGATGGTATACTAGGTTTTGGTGATTTATGTGGCTGCTCAAAACTTCCTTTCGCATTCCTGTTATTTTGTCCTTTTCACAAATAAGTATAGAATCCCCCCTCTATTTCATGCATGTTGTCATCTGCGCATGCAAAGCTTTTGTTCATGTTAACCAAAATCTCCTGTAGATAAAGATTGTCTTCTCTCAATCTCATTTTCCACAAAACTTGGCAAAACTTAATTATTGAATGCCCTTCCCAACCCCGCTATTTCAGGGACCTAAGCCCTAGAATACAAATGTCTTATACAGAAGGTATGAAGCTATAGAAGACAAATGTCTTCCACAGAAGGTCAAAGGTCTTTATTGAAAGATAAATATCATCCCATAGTCGATCAATATAAGGAGCTTGGATGAAACCCTGTATATATTGAAAAGATCAGCGCACTAGGTGAATGCTATGGTGTGTGTGTGTTTTCACATATACATGTTTGCCTGTGTGTTCATGTGTGTGCTTATCTCTCTGTGTGTATACATTTGATCTTATACAGGAGGTCACCTTCCCTTGGGGCTTCTATGTTCAGGGAAAGTCCTTCAGTAGCCTTGGTGCTTCTGGTTATACTCATGAATTGATATTCTTTCTCTAGCCTCATTCTTAAATCTTTGCACTCTTTTCCTCTCACTTATCACCATGCGAATCCACATCATGGTCTGTTTCAAAGCTGAAAAACGTCAGGACTTTCAATATCGAATGAAATTTTTGATAATTACCTAATCCTTGAAGGAAGTAATATATTATCTGTTTTGACCCAATTGGTCAGATTTGCTACTGGGCATAAGATTCTAATGAATATCTAAGTTGTTAGAGTTGAGGTGATTTAGGAAAAAAAGAGATCATACATTGTTAATATTATTTTCCTCAGGTAGCATTCTGGCCCCTGGGAAAAGAATCTGATAGTTATGTAAGAGGCAGCAGAAAGGAGGAGGAAGGAAGAATGGAATATTTGATTATTTCTTCATACACATCCAATTCCTTTAACACCTGGTTATGGTTCCTGCTGCTGTGAGAAGAATATCAATGGCTTTAATTTTCTATTGTTTGTGGCTGGGAAGCATTTGCTGTTCTGAGCTGCCTGCTATTCAGGGATGGGTGGATGTAAGAGGAACACTCTAGCCAAAATGTCTTAAATCAAGTTAACTATCCCTTTAAAACCCATGTCGGATGTCTTCCCTTCTCTTTTTGTTTCTTTTTAATATATCTTATGTTGATCTTCTTCTACTCTTCTTTCCCGTGAAGAATAGCAGTCTTCAGTGTACAGGATCTACTGTGTGGCTCACATTGTTGCTTTTTTGTTAGTTTTTTAATGGTCTACTTTGCTTTGATGAAATCCTTATCTTCAGTAACACTAATGCTGAGGAATGATTAATGAGTAGAACTGAAAAAAACAGCTCACAAAATAGGCGAGAAAAGGTGGGGGACGAGAAGGGATGGGTGGATGGTTGAATTTGAAATGGATCATTACCACAAGGTGGTGCTGTTAAAACACCCTAAAATCAGGATTAAAAACAAAACAAAACATGAAAACTGAAATCACAAAATTAAAGAACCTTTTACATAGAAAATACTTTATACCAAAAGAATAGGGGATGCATGCTTGTGTGTGTGTGTGTGTGTGTGTGTGTTAAAGATGTAATTGTTTCAGGGAAAGTAAATGTTTTTGAGAACAGTGATAGAATTGTTATTTGCTTTTTGAGGGATGTCAATACTCATATAATTGCAATATTATGTATTTTTAAAAATTGGAATACAATATATTTACTCATAGATCTTTTCTGAAATTTTCTGTAGTGTGACTTTGTAGACATCAGGATAATGGGTTAAGTTTACAATTCCTTAATCTACTTTCATTCTACATAGAAAGCTTGCACACTAGGGACATTTGTTTGAAAACAATTAGTGCCCCATTAAGGGAAACATGAAGCCTCAGGGTCTCAGATTTTCTTGACTGCTTTGGGAACTTGGCATGTGGAAAGTTGGTAAATTAATACTTTGAAAATAATTCCTTACTTTAAAACATGTTGTCTATTATGTAATACCCTCGATGCCAGTACCATTGTCTTTAAAAGTGAAGGTTTCATTTTGGTGTATTTTGCATGTGCATAGGATATAATTTTACTGAAGGGCAGAGAGTTAAAAAAGCTGATACTTTGAAAGTTTGTACATTAAAAATGGGGTGCTTATAATCTTATGCTTGAAGAAAGGCCAGGAGAGGGTAGTGATCTAATATTGAGTGAGTAGAGTGCCCAGAAGTTTAGAATGATGCTCCCTTATTTCATCGCCATAGCAACTCGCTGAATCCCACGATATTCATCTCCATTCTCAAGGAGAGGCTCTGAAAAGTTAAGTAACCTGTCAGCTGTGGCAGAATCAGAAGTTGAGCCCAGAAATTGTTTGCGAGAAAAATGCAGGGAAGTGAAAAGAGTAAGGGCTAGATTGTCTTGCAATTTGTGTTTTAGATAAAACCTGCTAGATAATGTGAATCTTTTGAAAGAAAAATGGAGAGCCCTGCTCTGTTCTAATGCTTGTTGTTCCCACAACCAGATGAGATATATAGAGAGTAACACACACACACACATTTATTTTTTTACATTTTTAATGTAGTTTTCATCAACTACTATTTCATCATAACTATAACATTTTTCCACCATGTATCAAGCAGGACACATGGAAAACTGCTGAATTTTTTATAATCAGGGAAAAGCTGTGTAAATTGATCATGAAAATTGTAGTCATAATGTCTCCAACGTAATTCATACTACAGAGGCAGTGATCCAACTAGAAATAAAAATCATGGTCTAGAAATCAACAGGTCCTTGCTTAGGGAAATCTTATGTTAATGAGAATAGGTAATTCCAAGGATGGTGATATAGACTTAATAACTTAAGATACTAAGTCTATTGCAATATAAAAAAATGCCCATTATTATTTTGAAGCATTTGGAAGAACTATTTTAATTTCTAAATGATTTATATTTAGGGAAGTCGTTTTTAACTTATTATTTTTACAGTGGTATGTCTGGGTCCATCTGGGAAATTATGTGGAGGGAGAATTTTTATTTGGGGGGGGATGATGGTATTTGTGGAGGAAGCATAATGGAAGAAGTGGGGTTAGTCTAGGTTGTTATGGAGTAGCTGGACTATGCCTAACATCTATAGGACTTTTGTATTTGTAGAATACTGAATTTTAATGTCAAGTCTTATTGTGCATTGGGGATATTACGTGATATATTTAGGATAGTCCATTATATAGTCATATTTAAAGTCTAGATATTTTGATGATTGAAAAAATCTGAGAATAGTTCACCTGTGTCCTTTGGTGAGCAGCACTGAATTGAATATTTGAGAAGAAAAATGTCATTGCAGGTCTCAGAGAGATGCATCACAAAGCTATTGTGCTCCTAATTTGGGTTAAAAAAAATGGAAAGAATCTCATTTTGTGGTGACAAATCTTGAACCAGCTGGAGACTGATTAATATAGAAGTAAGAGCAACTAAGGAGCATTTTGACAGAAACAGAAGACCTGGGGTTTATGTTGAAGTTTCTAATTATGTTCTCTAGTAGTTCTGCAGCATTGATATTTATTTATTTGTTCCTTTGTTCACTTACTCCTATATATTGAGAAGGGATCTGAAATGCCCACTGGAGAGAGAGAATCACAAGATTTGCATGAACTGACAGCTGCAAGACTTCTTTGTTGATGACAAAGGTGTGCTATTTATATTCTAGCCCATTAGTTCTGTTTTCAGGACAACATCATTGGTGTCGAAAAAGTGCCACCTGCTTGTTATTGCAACTGCACTGTTGCCATTTGCCTGTTTTGCTAATGATTTGCTGCAGTTGAAACATGGTGTGACTTGGTCTCATTCCCAGCTCCTGGAGACCACAGGGAACACAGACAGGTACCTGCTTGATCCTCCAAGGCTGCAGACATTCCTCTGTGCGCGTGGTGTAGCACACTCTACGCGTCCAGTGTCACACCCACGTTCTCTGACTGGCCTCCTGTGGAGGGTGTGTGGGGTGTGTGTGTGGGGGGGAGGGTACACTCGGGGGAATTTTGTGGATTTGGGCTCAAGGTCAAGCAATCTAAGTGAGACCTTAAGAGGCTTAGTTTTAGGAATATTAAAAAGTCTCATAAAAAAAATTTGGAGGGTTGGTTAGCAGTTGGTTTATTTTAGTTAGAGTTGAGTCATGCCTTATCTTTGTATTATCATTAATAAATTTATCATTTATCATTAATAAATTATTTCAATATGATATTTCAAATTTTTTCTTAAAAATGATAGTTTTCCCCTGAGAGTGAAGAATTGCCAAAAATATAGCAGAGTCCTTGGTGATTTCCTGTGGAAGATGCCTTTTGCATTACTTTTTGTTGTGAGACTCCATTTTTCCTGAGTATGGAGAAATAACAGAGGAAAAGGGGAAAGTTAGGGAATATGAAAGGATACAAGGTCAGGAATTAAGCATTTATTTTTGGGTTTTAATTCAGGCATATTATTTTGACTGACCATTAAATCTAATCGTTAGCTGACCAAGTATTTAGTAATCTAGTCAACATGAACTTGAGACAATGGCTTCATTTTTGAGATTCACATACACCAAAAGTAACTGTTGGAAGAAACCCCCAAATGTGCATTTATTACCAATTTATTTACTTAAACCATCATTTCATAATGGAAATAAAGTGGGCTGCATCAGAAATAAATATACTGAAGGAATGTTGTAACAGACTATTGAGAACCTGAAAGAAATGGGTTAGGATAAAAGGCAGATGCCAACTTAAGCAAAGGACTTCAAGTTGATTACATGATTACATGAGGGCTTATCACCTAGGACAGGCCAACCTCCTCTCTGACTGCAGGCCATGCTGAATTCAAGTGTGAAAGTACCACAGAGAGAGCAGTAAGGAACACGGAAGCCTTCACTCTGATGCTGATATTTTTCATCACTCCTTCATCACTCATTTCACTCTCACTATCACATATATGATAGTGAGACAGTTGAATATGGTTCATTTATCTGTATATAGCGTCACCATTTTTTGAGAATGGGACAGGTAGTCTTATTGGTGAAAGGGGGTCAGAGTAGAAGCTTAGCACCCTGAAGCTGAGAGCCAGGTCGGTTACCCAAAGACCAGGAGACAGCTGTGTGGAGGTACAGAATCCTGACAATGACAAGCCTTATTTACACCACAGTTTGGTTTTTATTCTCCAAATTGTTTTTAGTATATGAGGATTATGAAATAAAAGGAAGCCGAGGATTTATAATTGCTTTGTAGAGAAATATGTATGCTTAGTTCTAAGAAAAGCAAGAAACCTGGCAAGTGATGCCCTCTTCTTACAAGAAGATACAGATCATTTTATTTGAATTTAGCTTTAACAAGATTGTTCTAATAGGACCAAACTAAGACACAGGGAAACAAAAAATTCATGTTAGCATGATTTTATTTCACAGTCTTTTGCAAGCTTTCATGGGTCATGTTATGATGCAAAAAACAGGTGTCTGCAGATGACCTGTGGTGTCCTCTCTGGCCTGCTTTGACAATGATTCAGCTGATCCTAGGGGCTTCTTGTTGCCAGGAGGGAATGCTGTTCCCAAGCGCAACCTCTCACAAGATGGGTAGTTGTTTTTTTTTTTTTTTTTTATCACCTTACAGGGTGATACTGCATATGTCTTGTGATCTTTGGATGCTAGATAAATGACTTTCATGGATAACTCTAGAAAACAGCAGGTATCTAAACCCAGCTCATTTAGCAACAGGAATCTCTCTTTACTTTCTTTAACAAAGCCACTTTTTACCTACATGTCTTTAAAAAAAGGTATAGGGAAAAGGGGCTTGAGATCCCATATTGCCCCTTATTCAGTGGTGTTCTCTGGCCACCTTTCCATGGGGGCAGGAGGTGGCCTGACTTCCTTTACTCTTCTGAGTCTAGCTGTACAACCCGCCAATAAAAATAAAGTCCAATCCTTAACCTATTTGTTGAGATTATGTAGTTTCCTCAAAGGTCTGTGTGTGAGTTGGCAATCCCCGAGACCTACCTTAAGAGCAGTTGTTCTAAAAGCAGCTGAGTTACAGACTTTCATAGCCCAGGTTTAAATTGTGACCCAGAGATAATTTGAATAACATGTAAGAAAATGTCATTTTCTTCAACTTGGAGCTAATTGACTCTTCTTAGGCACCACTATAACTTCATAGGGTAAAATGCTCCCAGTACTTAAATTCTAATCTTATTACTGTTAATTGTGTTGTTCTCTGTAGGTAAGTACTAAGTAGGCCATAAAATAAAGTATTTATGGTAAGATAGTCTACTGAATCCTGTGTGGATGGTCTCCTCAACACAATCACTGTCACTAATGATTATTTATCCAGCTCAGACTGGGTGCTCGGCCCTAGTGGCTACATGCTGAGTAAGTCCTAGCTTTGGTAATAAATATAGGTTCTAAAGTCATGAAAACAGTAAAGCCTTATGCGATTATGCAAGTGTTAAGTCATCACTCACTTATTATTCTTTTCACTGTTGTTTTTGTAGTTGGAACATTGGTTAATTCAATTCTGTTCTCTGAATTGAACTTTAACCAGTATTAGTTTTTGACAAGGAAGGTCATTGCTCATGAATGAAAAAAGATAATAATTGAATTGGTTTCACAAGTCTTTTAAGCATTGTGCCTGAATATAGTAGAACCTGTTTTTTTTTAACATGTTTATTACATAGAGTCAAATAGGTCACAAGTCCATAATGTCCCCTAAAACAGAACATGTGCTAATAAATCAAAGCCAACTATCACATTCATCTTGATTATGGTATTGAGTGTTGTGTACCTACTACTATAAATATTAACAAGTTTTTTTTTTTTAATCTTGAGGTAAAAATTGTGAATCATTAGGGAAATAGAATACTGAATACTATTTAAGTTGAAATGCTATGCAAAGATTGACAATTCAATAACATTTTCACAATTATGTATTATAGGAATATTTGTGACTTAGGTTCACTTTTAACTACTGGCTGCACAGAACTGTATTGATCAAAATCTTTGGTTCAAGATATATGTGAATCTAAAATGTTAGTAGTATCATAATGAACACTTACAGCCCATGGCTGAAATTCCAAACAAGGACTTCAAGAAAAATAACAACTCATACTTGACTCTTCATGGTATTTCACCTGTTTTGCTCCTTAATGTTTATTCTGTTCTCATTATCATCACAAGTATTGTTTTCTTGAATTGAGCAATGCTTTCAGATAGATTTTTGAAATGCATTGGCTATTAAATTTTACCTTCGCAGGATCTGTAAACTGCATGAGGTAGAAGACTCCACTAGGGTTACGGAGCAAGGGCTCACTGCCTGATGTGCACACATAGATTGGTAGTGCTGTGGCATTAGCTTTGAGGAAAGAAGAGCTTTATTGTCAGATCTGTGAGTAAAGAGATAGGAGGTAGTGTTGAAATCTGTCTTCCCCAGGGGGTAAAATTGATGTCATAGACGTGGAGAAAGAAATAACAAGGCTAGGAATGAGGAAGTTGTGGACTTGGCAGAATTTGTTTGGTTTGTCATGATCCAATACATGGTCCATATATGGAGATGTTATTTATCACAAAACCAGATTCTTACTGATGAACCTTTTGCTTTTAAATTTATTCCAGGTAGCCCCCTTCTCTGTTTTCATGGTTCTATGTTCTCTTAGTCCCGGCTGACTTGAGGTTCAACTTAAGGTCTCTTGTTTCTGTTTATGCTCTTAGTTATATCACCTGCAAACAAGTGTCAAACTTTGCTGCATCCATAAAAACAAATCTTATAAAGTTAGCTAAGTTTTGTGTTGTGTAGGGTCTGAGGACAAATTGGCCTCAGTTTAACTAATGTAAACAATATAAGTACTCTTGGTGCATCACAACTTACTGTGTTCTTTTGGAAGTCTTCTGTTTGTAACTACAGACTCAAATTTACACTCCTAGCAGATATGTTAGAGATTTTTAGACCATTTTCTTGGAATATACTTATTTTTCTATTTCATTGTGTATTATTACATCATCCTTCATATTTGTACAATGTGTGATTTCCCCGTGAAATTCCCACCACCAATTCACCCATGCACCATCGCCATAGTCCCTTGTGCTCTTTTAATTAACTTTTTCATTTGTTTATTCAGAGAACATCTCCTGAGAGCCAGATACTTTGTGCTAGGATTTCAGTAGTAAAATGGGGGAGGCAAAGTTTCAGAGATCATTGTAACTGGAAGTGATGAATGTGAGAAAAACTCGGTATGAAAAAGTTGTTCAGGTAGGAGAAGGGGAGAACTTTTTTTTTTCTATTCTGGGAGAGGTGGGGAAGGTCACCAGAAGAGGTGATATTTGACATGAAGATTTTCCTGATAAACTAGAGTAGGAGGTTTAAGGAAATACTGAGTTAAGTTATTCCAGTGGAGATCAGGAAGGGAAATTTGAGACTACATCTTAGTTACCTCTTTGTCCTCTTGAAAGCCCTCTGGCTTTGTGCTGTTGTTTACACCTGCCACTACGAAGAGAATGAAAATGCAGAAAACTACATTGAGACTCCAACCCTTAACTGAGATTTACTTTGTGCAATATCTAAATTTTAGCAACAAATGGAAAGCAACATTAACAGTGTCTCAGAATGTGCGGTGGACAGATGTAAAGAGCTACAAGTATATAATTGTGAGGGTCAATTGTAATTCCTACATCTTTACTGATCTTAGTGATTTTAAAAAAAGGGTGTATTGTAATTAAATACTACTCAACCATAAAAAAAAAAGATGAATTCTTGCCATTTGTGACAAAATGGGTGGAATTGGAGGGGTTAATATTAAGCAAAATAAAACAGGAGAAAGACAAATACTGGATGGTTTCTCTTATATGTGGAATGTTGAGAAACAAAGCGGCCAAATAAAGCCAAACCCATAACCAATAATAAACCCTAGAATATGACTATGGAATTGAGGCTACAAGATAGTAAAGGGAAGTGGGAGGAAGGGAAACAAAGTAGGATGGGGGAGCAATGGAGGGGGACTGTGTGTGCCTTGGTATGGGTATGGTTGGTGATTTGCACCTGAGAAGGTGTGATCTTATGCTTCTGAATCACCTACTGTGCTCTAAATCAATATAACCTCAATTAAAAAAAAAGTATTGTAATTCCAGTAATATTATGTTATCCTAGAAGTATCTTTGTCTGCTTCATAGACATGCAATTCTTCCCTTTTTTTTCTAAAATTAGAGATATGAAATACATTGGGGAAATCCTTAGATTCAAACAAAATGCAGTGTCCCCTGAGGTTTCTTCTTCATCTATTTGCAAATTAAGATTAGAAAAGTATCATTTGGGCATACCATGTGTATAATGATTCTGTAGCAACAATTCTTTGTTTTCTATAGTAATCAAGTCAAAGGTTTATAATAAAATGATTCTCCAGCCAGAGCAGACACTAGATTTCTGTGGATTTGAGTCTCTCAGTTAGATTTCTGTGGCATAGCTACAGGAAGCCGTCAAAGTTAAAGATTTAATTTTCTCAGTGGTGTATCTTGAAGAAAAATGATCAGTATGTAGCTTTCTTAACTGCCTCTCCATCCTGTAGCATTTTATTTTCTCTGCTTTCTTCTGCCTTGTCATTATTACAGTGGTGATGAATGGGCAGATGCCATGTTTGTTCCCACTTTCTAGAATTATTCTCTAGTTAAGAGAGTCTGCCTTGCGTGTTGGGGCATCCATAGCTCATCTTGACTGACCCCAATTTCGTGAACAGCCCTCTTTGGTAGGCTCCCTTGGCTGGGTTCACAAACTACACTTTCTCATCACCTTCACAAATCTTAGTTTTGATGTCATCCCCTTCTAGAGATAAAGTGAGAACATTCGGAAGTTTCATTTAAATTTATTCTCAGAAGATGGGCTTTTCTCATGGAATATACTAAGTATTATTTTCAGATTTCAGAGATTGCTCAGGCCTCTGTGGGCAAAGGTAGACACAGCAAAGCAGTGAGTGTTGGGGAGCCAGGCACAGTCAAGTGGACACACTGGAGACTTGGGAAGGTATTCTCTGTGCCATAATCCTGTAATTTAGAACAGTGTCCTGTTTTACTTCTGACTCTGCAGGGGCCCTCTGAAGTGGAGACTTTGATAACTTGCATTTTGCTGAGCAATAGAAGCTAAACTGCATGACCTGTGCTTTGAGTGCAGGTCACAGTCTGTAATAACAGCTGCATAAAGGGGGCACAGAGACCTAAAAGTCCATGAACCAGGGTACAATTACTGCATATCCCTTTAATTTTTAAAGTAAGTTAGATTGAATTTTTTTTATTCATTTCACAAATGTCAGTGTTTTCACTGATAAAAGTGATTGTATGATTCATTTTACCTCTCCCACCTGTGTGACAAGGTAGAGACAAGGTGAAGAGAGTCTTTGTCCGTCACGCCACTGAAGTTGGGGTTGTGGTTGATCTTTTCCCTTCCACTGAGGGTGCAAATTAAAAGAACAAAAGCAAGACTCCCTTGGGTTATAATTAAGTTAAATAAAATAATAAACTGTACTGTTTACAAATATGAACTCATTCCAACTCTGTAAGATAGACACTCTTATTATCATTCTCATTTTATAGAAAAGACTGAGATACAGAAAGGTAAGATAACTTGCCTAAGGTTGTCTGTCCAACTAGTAAGATGTGGAATTGAGATGGAAACTAGTACTATGCTATGGAGTCCATACCCAGTCCCTGTTCTTAGCTGGTACTTTTCCTGCCTCGTTCTTCTCTGCTGCTACTTGAAAGCCACATGGTACATGCTTGTTAAAGAAAAAAAAAAAAAAAAAACCAAACAAACCAAAAATCAGACTTATACAACATCCTCAGAACAGTGGGTGGCATGTGATTTTGTCTTCACTACTTTCTCAGTAGTATTTCAAGTTAAATGAACCCTGATCTTAAGTGGGGGTCACTCATGACTAGGAACATGCTATAAACTGGGATCACCCTTTCAGTGACCAGGCTACTGTTCCTAAGATTTAAGATTTGTGTCCATGGGCTTAATCCTCACAAGTAAAGAAAAAGGGAAATGAAATGAACTGACTTCTCAAATGTAAACTCCAAAGGAAAGTGTAAAAAAATCAGTGGTGGTATATTGCTGGTCAGGGTCAAAGAATTCATTTCCTTTTCCAGAATGAACCACTTCTACTATGTCAGACTTTATAGGCTTATATAATTTATGTGCTCCTCTAATGTTGAAGACTCATGGAAACTGAGTTAAATTGCTTTCTGAACCCATAATTATCAATTAATTTGAATTTTGGATCCTCCACTGGGGAATATGTTTAAGGTCCCTTTAATTCCAATGTGCTGCATGTCATCTGAGCAATGAATATTTTCACTAAGTGTGGAATTAAGATTAGATACTTAAATTGTGTTGATTTAAGTATCAACACAAAAATGAGATTTTTTTGTTGTTGTTTTTTATTGATTTGTTGACTGTTCTTCCTTTCTATGTTCCAATTTAGACTAAAAAATCTATTCTTTCTGACTTTCAGAAAACAAACAGACCCATTTCCGATAGTAGCAACTTTCTATTTATTATTAATTTGAAAGTCTCATTTTATCTTATGTTGAGTCTTTTGAGGACTGAATTCCATAGTTCCCCTGTTGCAGCAAATCTTCAAATACTCAAGACTTTGAGTATTTTCCCCAAAGGCTAAACTTATGTATTGGACTGAGATGCAAAGACAGGACTGCCTGTTTGTAAAATGTGTGATGCTTCTACCAATCAGTGCTCACCATGATTCAGAAGACCTGAGTTATTAGTTTGTTCATTTATTCATTCATTCCACAGATTTTTATTGAACATCTGCTAGGTGCCAGCTGCTTGTGGTGGTTCAGTAAATGCTTGGGACAAAAATTATGACTCGTCTGAAACCTTGACAGCAAGATGGAGACAGGTGACAGATTGAGGGGAGAAAATATATAATACACACATAAATAAATTGAAATTCTGTCAAATGTTTTTACCAAACTAAAACGGAAGGATGTGATTAGGAATAATGATAGGGTCTACTTTAAATTGGGTGGTCAGGGAAGATCGTGTTGAGCAGGTGACATTCAAGGGGGAACTTTGAATAGTCAACAGGAATAACCATCTGGCAGGAGAGCTCCCAGGCAGAGCGTTAGCTTGCAAAGAGGGCCCAAGGAAGAAATGGTCATGTGTAGAACTCAGGAAGGCAAGGGTGATGGAGTGAATAGTAGTTGTAGTTGGACAGATTCATGGTGTGAGGGAATGTAGAGCTTTGTTGGCCAGAGTGAGACATCTACATTTAAGAAGCTCCTAGGAGGTGTTAACATGGGGACGGATTTGATTTACTCATTACTTAAATTCATGAATGGAATAAAAAAGGAAATATGGAATCAGGAGGACCACTAGGAATATATGTAATAGTAATAGTTTAGGCAAAAGTTGCTTGAGCTGTGACCAGGGAGGTATTGGTGGGATGGGGAGAGGCAGACTGTTCAGGGATGTGTCCCAGACACACAGCACTCAGGATTGGCTAGTGCTTCTATATGCAGAAGTGTGACAAATGAATTGGGTGACTTTTGAATGACAATTATTATCTTTTGACATCCACTTTACTTTGTTAAAAATGAGGACAACTTGGATTCCATTTTATCAGTCTAAATTTCACAGTTGTAAACCAGGAGAAGATTCCACTGATAAAAGGTAAAGCAAATGTGAATAGACATGCCTGATTTGTTACTGAAAGGAACAGTTATATTGTAATGTAATAAATTCTTTCCAAATTATTTTAATGTTCTAATCACAATACCAATACCACTTTTTTCTTTTTCTTCTTCTTCTTTATTTTTTTTTTTTTTGGTGGTGGTGATTAGAAATTGACAGAATAACCCTTAAACATTTTGAATGAATGAATCATTTATAAAATTAAAGGGAAAAAATTCCCATGAATCATTAACATATCTTACAAAGTTATATTAACTAAATAGGTAATAGCGGCATAAAAATCAAGATAATTTTTATGGACTAGAGCAGTACTTCTGGAAATGAACATCAATATAAGTTTTGTATTAAGCAAAGATGAGTTTTGAATGTAGGAATTAGTAAATAGAATGTATGAAATATTTAGTAAAAAATATTTAGAAATAAATGTATTACACCAAGAAATACAAGATAAATTTAGCCTATAGAGGTAAAAAAGTACTTTGGACATGCAAGAAGAAAATGTAGGAATTTTTATAATCTTCAACTAGGAGAGATTCTTTTTTAAGGATGATGTCAATGATAGACACTATAAAAGGAAAGACAAAACTGAAGTGCTCTGCATTAAAAATCTTAACAATTAATAACAAATGAAAAAGTTGGTAGAAACATATTTGACATGTTATTTTGGCAAATGACTACTATGTAATGAGCCATGAGGGAATAGCGAGCTAAGGCTGTGAGCAGAGATTTCACAAAAGAACTGATACAAATACCAAAAAAATGTAAAAAATGTTCCACCCCAGTACTAATTAAAAGCAAATAAAACTACAGTGAAATCTCATTGTTTCCCTTTTCAAATTGGCAAAGATGATAAAATGCTCACACCCAGTGTTGGTAATGGCATGAAGAAGAGGACGCTTTAACATATTACTAACAGAATGAAAATTCATACACACATCCCATGGCAGTTTGGTAACATGTAAAAAATGGATATCTTATTTCTAGAAATTTATCTTAAAGAAATAAAGTTATATGTAAGAATCTAGCTATTAGGATATTTATCAGAGCACCATGCATAAGAAAAAATATACACAAAAAAGATCAATTACATATATTATGGAGTAGGGAAAACAGTGGCTACTTAAGAGTCATTACATTTGGTGTGGTAGCAGTGAATTTATAAAAAGACCTCTTCAGTGTATATTGTTTAAAGATTTATTTATTTATGCATAGAAGAACTGGGGTACAGGCCAGAGGTGCAGGAGTTAAGGGGATTCACTAGAGACAGAGTGGGGAATAGACAGATCTACTGAACTACACTGCTGAGGGCAGCCAGATGGGAGAGTCTGCTGTGCCATGTGGGTCACCTCTCTGGCCAGTCCTGTTGCAATGACTGTGGATAGTGCTGTGACTGAACCCCTTGTGCCACCAGGGAGGCCCATAAAAAGACCTCCACAGTGTATTTTAAATGAAAATACAAAGTTTATACAATAGTATCTTAAGCATGGGTCCTATCCCCCCTATTTTCTGCTGTTAAATTGTGGATGTAGGTACAATGTATGTTTGTGGATGATTTTGCACAATTGTCTCTCATTTCTATTGTGAACATTTTTTTTCCTTTTTTTTATTAAAATATTTTAAAATTTACATATACTTGCCATTAATTGTAATCCCCATGTATTCCCCATCACCATCTCACCAGTGCA
>JAGFMF010011684.1:7453062-7498977 GCA_019455555.1 Galemys pyrenaicus
TGCTGGATCCTATGGAAGTTCCATTCCTAGTAGATTGAGGAACTGCCATACTGCTTTCCATAATGGTTGGACCATCTTGCATTCCCACCAGCAGTGTAACATTTTTTTGAGCCCTGTAGCTAGGAACATGAACTATGGGTTCAGATGTGCTTGGGAACATTTAATAAGCTTAGCTGGTAGGCACTGGTTTAGCTAATTAAGTCCCAGATTTCCACCTGTAAAATGTACATCATAATAACACCTGCACATAGAAGTTGTATTAAAGTAATGCATACGAAGTATGTAGCATATTTTTGTTATTTAAGTATATTTATTTTTCACTGTTGAAATTTTGTTGATGATATAAAATACTCCTTTAAAATGGAATGGATTGATTATTTCAGTGAGGATGGGAAAAATAAGCGTCAGTTCCTCTTCTCAGAACATCAAAGCCATTAGATTTTATTTATTTCTCACTGTCGCAGGCATTGTCTTTGGATTACTCAATGCATGTTGCCACCAGCTAGGACAAGGCCATTATTGCTCCACCTCCGTCTTCCAATTTCTGCAATTTTCATGGGTTCTCCAGTGTCAGCTAATCAACTATAAAATGACTTGATTTTGGAGATAAATTGGCTAAGAATAATATCAGAGGCCACCTCCCCTCAAAGTTTCCTTAAATGATGAATAAGCAACTTAGACCCTATTGAAACTACAGTGAGAACCTTTAAAACGTTGGCTTGCTTAAAAGGGTTTGTGGTACCAATGCATCTCATGTAACTGCACTTCTGAATTATGCCCCCAGAGGGGTGGGGGATCAGTCTGAGGTTACTTATCACCAAAGATGTTTTCAGACTTATGGTTGCGCCTGGCATGTTTCAAGGAATAGCTTTTTCTGAAGTCTTAAGCATTTGTTTAATCACACGTACAGTTATTTGGGGCTTAAGGTAAGTAGGGAGGATTAATTGTGCCTTAGATGAGTGTCTGATTAGTGTTGTTAAACTTTTGATTCCTTACTGCTTTTCATCGCTTGCTAAATTTCTTCTCCTGCCTTTTTATATGGGAAAGACATTCATCAACTATTAACAATTTTTTAGCCTGGAACTGGGCATATTTACTAGTGATGAGGACTGCTTTATCCATTCACACTTGTTTAAAATTTTTATGTATTTGAACATGTTTTTCCATCTGAAGACTGCAGGAATTATGATGGTAATGACTTACATACAGCATCCTCTTGCCTAGTTAAGGAATATTACCAGATTTTTTTGGAAGGGCTTTCTATCTAGTCCTTTATGTAAAGAAAGTGGTCAAATCCTTGGGGTTGGCTGGGGAATATTTTCCATCAGGCATTCATTTGTGTTATTATAGAAGAGCTGGATCCAATAAGATATATGCTGCCTGACAAGTGACTTATTTAACTTAATATGGAAAAATAGAAAATAATGGGAACTAGGTCAAAAATGGCAAAAAGGATTAGGACTTAAATGGAGACAGACTTCCAGACAATGAAGGGAAGAGGATCTGGCAGTAATAGTGTCTATAACCCTAAACCCATCAGCTTCATGTCTGGCAGTAATTAGGAGTCCACAGGAATACTGTGATGCATCAACTGAGGACTGGAATGGAAAAGAAAAAGAGTTGATAGACTGTAGGCTCTGTGGAGCTGGATGGTCTTACAGAGCAGGGAAGGGTGTGTAGAAGGCAGCCCTCTGTTAGGATGAGCAAGCAGGGGGATACTCCTCTCTGGCCTCAGCAGTCGAGAGGTGACGGGCATATAGAAGAGAGAAGACAGAAGTATAGTAGTTGATGGAAGGAGTGGTAATGAGAGAAGCATGAGGTTTCCTGTCACAGTGATATTGTTGGCAATCAGGACTGACTACCCATGACTACTTCAGGTTCTTGAGGTTGCTCCTTGCGAGCCTTAAGGCCCGTGTGTTACTACCAATTCCTGATGATCACTTTGAAACTTGACTCCAAGAAGGATTCAGCTATTTAGTAGGGCCCTTCTTAGTTAGGATCCTCCATCTTCTTTAATATCCTGCTACTGAGTCTTTTTTTTCAACCAATCTCCTGTTCCCAGGGAGGCCAGACATACTCAGACATGACAGCCTCTTGGACTTCAGCACTGGGTTCTTCAAGACTTGCCAGTCTGTTCCATTATTTAACCAGGACACATACCAGCTGGGTTTAAGAGTGCAGCTGGATGCCTTTCAAGGCTCATCTGAGCTTCAGCTGCAGTGCATTTTTTGTTTGTCTACATTAGGGATGCCAGCTCATGCTGGGAGGCTGAGCAGGAATCCTTTTCTCTTGTATTTGCTCTGCAGAACACCATGTGCAAGGCAGTGTCCAGTCAACACTCTAAGGCAGTTAGGATTGCTACATGAAGAGGGAAATGAACTGTGCAGAAAGAACCATAGGCTCTAGTAGACATGCTGTGCTCTGGATTCTGAATTCAAATGTGACCCTTCTCTGGCATTTGAAATAAACACAATATCCCAGGAGGATGGGAAAAGCATAGTTCACATGGTGCCTTTGTTGAGTCAATGCTTGGCAGGGGTGAGACGAGGCTTGAGCCCTCTATGGTATTAGATAAAATATCAAACAGGCAAGCATAGCAAGGTCCATACTAAGGGAAGGAGAGGAATTAATTTGCCAGATCACCTGAGATGTCTATAGTGTCCTCTGCCTACAAATGTCTCATTGTGAGGAAGAGCATGCTGTTCACACAGTGTTTCCTAATAGATTTGCATGACAGACTGATGCCCAGTTACGTGACAATGGGTGTTGTAATTCTAAAATTTCTTTCATGTTTGTCTTTTAGAATAATTCTAGCTATCAATATTTATCAAGTTCAGTCATCCCTTTGAAACTAATATTAAATTACTCAATTAAATTAAGTATTGCTTAGGGCATTGGTGGTATAGTTGTGAACACAACAGATATAAATTCTTGCCTTCAGTGCTCAGATACTCTTGATGTAGTTCGGAAAACAGAAATATACAAGGTTTTACTTAGAGAGTATGATAGATGATGGCAAGTGCTCTGTAAAAGAAAGACAAAAGATTTATTTCTGGGCTTTCAATTCTGCTTCACTGATATGTTAACCTACAAAAAAGGAGCAATGAGTATATAGTGGAGAAAAGAAAGTCTCTTCAACAAATGATGGTGAGAAATTGGACAACCATATGAAAAATAAGACCTAGACCACTATCTTATTCCCTACACAAAAATTAACACAAAATGGACCAAAAACTGAATATAAGACCTTCAATCAAAAAATACGTAGAAGAAAACTTGAGCAAAACACTCCATTACATTGGCTTCATTGATATCTTTGGGGACTTCAATGCCAGGGAAACACTAAAAATAAACAAATGGGACTCTATCAAACTAAAATGCTTCTATATAGTGAAAGAAACTCATTAAAACAGATAGGCACCCCACTGAATGGGAGAAGATATTTGCATATAATACATCTGACAAGTGGCTAATATCCAAGCTCTAGAAAGAACTCATATAACTCAACAATAAGAAAACAAAAAAGGGTAATAAAAATGTGGGCAAACTAAATAGACTTTTATCCAAAGAAGATATACACACATATTAAAACACGTATATTAAAAAGTGCTCATCATCACTCAACATTAGGGAAGTGCAAATCAAAACCACTGGATACCGTATTATACCTATCAGAATGATCCATACCAAAAAATCAGTAAGGGGGCCTCCCTGGT
Source organism: Galemys pyrenaicus (assembly GCA_019455555.1). Lineage (NCBI taxonomy): Eukaryota > Metazoa > Chordata > Mammalia > Eulipotyphla > Talpidae > Galemys > Galemys pyrenaicus. The sequence goes on from JAGFMF010011684.1 coordinate 7,456,779, forward strand.
GGCACAGTGGGTTGAACAACGCACTATGAAACAAACCACAGTCACTGCAGCATGAGTTCGATCCTTGCTGCTGGCCAGGGAGGTGACTCACATGGCTCAGCAGATCTCTCCTACCTCTTCTGCTGCTCCTCTTGGCAGTGTATTTCAATAGATCTGCCTGTTTTGCTTCCCGCTCTGTCTCTGGTGGATCCTCTCACCCCCCACATATCTGGCCTGTACCCCAATTCGTGTATACACAAATAAATAAATCTTTAAAAAATCAATAAAAACTAGTTTTGGTGAGGGTGTAAAAAAAAAAAAAGGAACCCTCAGACACTGTAGTCTGGTCCAGCCCCTATGGAAAAATGGAATAGAGGTTTCTCAAAATATTAAAAATGGATCTATAATATGACCCAGCAATTCTTTTTAAAGGTATCTACCCCTGAAATGCAAAAGACACTAAGTGGAAATGATATATGCACTCTTATTTTCATTGCAGCACTATTTACTATAGTCAAATTATGGCAACTTCCAAAGTGCCCAATGAAGAAAATATGGTACATATACAGAATGGAATACCACTCAACTATAAAAATAGATGAAGTCTATTTTTGCCATTTGGAAGGGATTATGCTAAGCAAAATATGTCAGGAGGATAAAAACAAGTACTGGATGATTTCATTCATAGGTGCAATAAAAAGAAGTAAAACAAAGGTATAGACAGAAATAAACTAAAAACAAATCCTAGTAATATGACTGCATGTTTGAGGCTACCCAAGAAGGAGTATGTGGGGTGGGGTACAAAAGAGGGGAGCCCAGTGGGTTGTGGTGGAGGACTGTGGGTGATTTGGTGGTGAGTGTAGTTGGTAACATACATCTGAAGAGGTGTGATCTTTTTCTCTAAAGAGAGTTGGAAACCAATATTACTCCAGTTAAAAAGGGGTTGAGCACCTCACTGTGGGGCTTCTGCAGCCACTACAGTGCGAGTTCTATCCTCAGGCAGGGAGGGGACCCACATGGCACAGCAGACCTCTCTTGCCTTGCCTAATGTTCCCTCAGTAGTGTATTTCAGTCAACCTGCCTGTTTTGCTCTCCACTGTCTCTAGTGAATCCTCTTACCCCTATACCACTGGCCTGTACCCCAGCTCTTGTATGCATAAATATTTAAAATAAACAATTAAAAAAAGGGGGGATAGGAATTGTCAAGACTATTGTCTTGAAATTTTCAGATACCCGGCAGTACAAGTACATAATTCTGGATATTGGCTATTTTGTAGATATTCAGTTTATGTGAATAATGTTCTTAGACTGTGTAGTGTATTATCATTTTCAAAGTGCTTTCATATCTGTTTCTGCAGACAATGTCATACAGATAAGCAATTTGCTTATCTGTTCAAACATAGATTTGGATAATGTTAAATTTGGTCTTTATAATACATTTAGATAACTAAGTTAACTCTTTTCCATCTTATGAATAACTGCATCAAGCATTCCCTCAAGAATTCAAATAGTAAGACATCTCCTCAGTGACCTCGTGGACTCTGAAATGAGGAGTCATTGAACATATTAGCATGTTAGTGTTCTGTTTTGTTCCCTGGACAAATCCCATTCTCCGATCATGTGTTTAGAACATGTCAGGGACAGAGAGTCATTGCAAACCATCACAGTCACATATATTTGGGGCCCTTCGCAATCTCAGTCAGGCCTGGTCTTTGGTACCCCTACTCTGACTCAGATGTGCATTTCTCCTTGTGTCCTACTTTCACGTCAAAGTCATTTTGTCTGAATGAAGCTCATCCTGTTCTTCCTGCCTTTGCTGAAGTGACTATGTTGCCTTCCCCCATCTCCCACACACTTTGAATCTGCTCATTCTTCCATTCATCTCTGAGCCCATTTAAGACTTATAAGCTAGAATTATAGAACAATGCAGTGGTATCCTCTCTGGTCAGCTCACTTTCAGTTTTAATGTTCTCTTTTTTGGCCTCTTATCCTCTTTGCACACAGACCTCAAACTGATCTGAAAATTTCTTGCAAGTTTCCATTCTCTGAGCATCAGGCTTCCATTCCCCTCCCATCAGGCTTCAGTGAGTAGAGACAGTCCCCCTTCCTATTGCCCTTTCTAAATCTGACTCATCCATCAAGTTCTGCTCAGATGCAGCCTCTGAAAGATAGACTTGCCAGATAAAGTAGAGGACTCCAAGTTAAGTATGCATTTTAGATAAATAATGCTTTCTTACTAAAAGTGTATTTCAAGTATTGCAGGGGACATAGTTATACTAAAAGACTATTCATTGTTTATCTAAAATTCAAATTTAACTGGGCATCCTGTTTTTAATTTTCTACATCTGGAAACCCTAGGCATCTCTGGTTACTCTGACTTCTGTCCAATGTCTGTGTAAGGTCTTCAGCCTTATTCACACTACAGCACTTGTACACAACCTTGAATTTTTTTTTTAGCAAGAGGGTAGAGTGTAGTAAATAAAAAAGTGCACTGTGTATTCTTTAAGTCAGCAATTACTGAAAACTGCATTTGCTTGGAAGTGTGTAAGAATGTGGATACAAAGATTAAAATGGTGCCTATTCTCAATGATGCCCCTGGACTAGGCTCCAACAGCACAAAATTACAATGCAGCAATTTGGTGGCAACTTACAGTTTACTGTGCTGGCTATGAAGTTAGTTCTCAGAAGAGCTAGATCTTGAAGATGAGTAGGTATGGGGAAAGTGAAAAGAAGGTCTTTCTGGGCAGATAGAAGAAGAAGAAATGGGAAAAGACCCACGTGAGGGAGAGATCATGACGTGTCCAGGAAGTTGGAAGAAGTTCCTTGTTCCTAAGGGATAACACATAGTGTGTATAGGTCATTGAACACTCACCTGTACACCGTCAAAGATGAGGCTAGTGAAGTGGACAAGAGCCAGATCATGAAGATTTTGTATGTCATGTTCAGGAGACTAAACTCTACTAGAAGCTGTGGAGAACCACTGAATGATATAGACAAATGAAATGCTCAGATTTGCTTCAGAAAGGTAAGTTAGAGAAAGGATTCAGACAAGATTTGCAATAGGGACACCGAATCAGAGGCAACTACCATGATTCAGGCTAGAGATGCTGAGGGGGCTGGGATTTGGGGGTGGACATGTTCGCGAGATGTGAAGAGAATAAAATCAGCACAACCTGTGGCCAAATAGACACACAAAAGGCAAGGAAAAGGAAAAAATGAGCATTTCTGCTTGGAGTAACTGGGGCTGGCAGACACCCTTCAAAGTAGTGGGGACAGGAAGTTATGCAGGTTGGGGAGGTGGGGATTATGTAGAGATCTATCTGTGTTTTTTCTCATACTTGACATTTATTATGTTTGTTTTTTATTTTGTTACTTTTCATGTGCTTTGTTCTCTCTCCATGTGGACTCCGAATGTTCTGTGGTCCTGGACCATATTAATCAACCTGGGTATGTTCCCGTGTCTTTAACTGATTTCCACTCCTTGCAAGTTCACCTTGCCACACACTGCTACATGCTGCCCCAAGCTGAGTTTCTCAACAGCTGCAACCAATACGGTCTGCACAGTTGAGTATGGCAGGAACTTCAAGCCAGGACATAGTTTCATCCCAAAGATGTGTTTCTCCTCAGAAGGAAGCTAGATACCCAAGATGACCTTGTCCCCTTGCAGGAGGGAGGATCATGTCTCACAGGGCAGTGGGGGTCGGTCGGGTGATGACCATGCCCTCAGAGACCCTAATTTCCCTCTCTCTCCCTGTAGAATCCCATAAATCCTTCCAAAGGGAGTAATCCCTTTGGGGTCCAGAGAGCCTATTACATTCTTGAAATCAATGAAGGCAAAATATACAGGGATTTCTGAGAAAAGTAGATGTGGTATGAGCATGATCCCTGGGTGTTACTATGCAGCGCTGAATACTTTTTTTTCCTTTCTCCCCTGAATAGTGAGTGTTCTTTGCTCTCCAGTTAACTCATGCATTGGATTTGATCCAAGTACATTTTGTTTCTTGATTTCCAGCCAGGCTTCTCTCAGTTGTGGTTCATTCTCCTCTTTTCTCCCTTCCTTTCCCCATCCCCTTCTCTCTTTTTATAATCATTTCAACTTTTCCATGTGACCGAACTGATGCAGAGGACACCCTGACAGCTTAGGTATGCCTGCCATGGGGTAAGGCTAGGGGGACCCTGCGAATGGTCGCCCCTCACTCAGCAAAGTTCTGCACAGCAAGGTATGTCTGAATGCAGCTGAAGCAGAAAGTGTTTGAACTCTGCCCCTGCCAAATGACTTCCAGATGTGTAAACTCCAGCCTCCCTCTGTTCTCTGACTGTAGCCCTGCCAACATACATCTGCAGATTTCTAGCACACAGGAAACATGAAAGAGTATCTTTTACAACATCTGCTCTCTTTTCCCCAGCGCCCCCGTCTCCTCGGACTTTGCCTATATTTCATCTTCCCCTTTAAATAAATTCAAATTCATTAAGGAATCACTGCGCAACTCTTCTTGGCCCCAGATGCCAGCTCATCTGTTCCTCCCGTACCCCCACCCAGCTTTTTTTTGGCTCTCTGGACTGTGGACCAAAACACCACTGGAATCATTGAAGAAACTTTATATTAGACTTGCTGAGGCAGAAAAGAACCAAGTTCTCTCTGTTGGGTTGATGCAAGTCCACAAGCTACAAAGGGAGATTTTTGCTACGAGGAGGACGGGGCAGTAGTCTGACAATAGGACCCTGGTCTCCATGGAAAGTTTGCCTGTCACACATCCTTGGGAGAAGGAGAGATCTTTCTTTTAGGGTGAACCCATTTCCATGGATATTCAATTTCTTGGCATAAATAAGGCAGGAATTAGAAGTATTTATACGCAGGATGAGCTCTTTGCCTTCCCTTCCCCCCATCCCTGGGATATGGAACCCATCAAGCTAAGAGGACAGAAGACGATTTTTCTTACTGCAACTCAAAGTGGGAGGAAAGAGTCAGAGAGCCTTTGAGCAATCAGAGCAGGCAGTTTTTACTGAGATACCCTCACAAGGAAAATGATGTAGTTGCTGTTTAGATAAATGTGTGACCTTCACACTACCCTCCATCCATGTGGACCCTATGCTTTCTCCAGTCCATGCCAGGGGACATGAACTAGAGCCAAGTGAGAAGATCTAGCAGAAAAAAAGAGGTGCATGTGGGGGAGGGAGCAGAGATTTGTAGGATGCTATGGGCTCAGGTGCCTGAAAGAAGAACAATTACAGATGACTGGTCCCTGTTGACCCTGGACCTGTGTTGTAGACATACAGGCACAGCTGGGGGGTAGGGGAGCATCCAGGGGCTCAGGAGAACTGTTCGTCCTTCCCTATACAAGGTGAGCCTAAGGTGGCTTGACAGGTGACTTTCAGGTCCCTGAGACAGACTATCACATCCTTTGTTTTTTTTTTTTTTTAAAGATGTATTTATTTATTTATGCACACAAGAGCTGGGGTACAGGCCAGAGGTGTGTATGGGAGGGGTGAGCAAATTCGCCAGAGACAGAGTGGGGAGCAGAACAGGCAGACTGACTGAAGTGCACTGCTGAGGGGAGCAGTGAGGGCAGCAGGAGAGGTCTGCTAAGCCATGTAGGTCCCCTCCCTGGCCTGTAGCAGAGATCGAACTCATGCTGCAGTGGCTCCGTTTGCCTTATAGTGCAATGCTTAACCCACTGTGCCACCAGGGAGGCCCTGACTATCACATCCTTTGATTTGAAAGGCATGGTAGAGAGTACCTGGCATTTACATTCTGCTTAGTGCTCCCAAGCACTTGAGTTTCTGGCTCTCAGAGAAAGACCTACCATTTAGCTGGGTTGTTGCCACAGAAACAAACAAAGAAGCAAATTGAGAAACTTATCAGCTTCACCCTTCAAGTAGGGCTTGATTTAGAAGATAAAACTGGTTCTGGACTTCTATCCATATCTTTCTGTGCAGCACCCCTTTCTTCCAGGACATTGGAATACTCCCTCAGCTGTAGTAGCTCCTTACTAAAAATGAAAAGAGTTTGAAGACTTTTTTATGTTAGGGTAGGTGGACAGAGAGTATACAAACATTTGACCTCAGTATGAGAGATTGGCCACGGTTTTACTGCAGCTCTGTTACTCTGGCAATTTCTTAAAGGTAGAACGTAAACTATATCCCCAGATCATAATTGCTGATGTTAAAAATGGCCCTTTGTGTAACTTGCTTCTAACCTATAAAATGTGGGAATATTGAAGAGATGCCACTTCTGTGATTACCTGGCAAAAACCACCGTGACATCTGTCTTGCTAGAAAATTCTCCTTTTATTGGCTTTGGTGAAGCAAGTTGTGATGTTGGGGAGGCAAGAAGGATGGCCATCAGTCCATATCCAGAAACTAACTGGAGCCCTCTGTCAGCCCCTGAGGAACTGAATCCCTGCATCAGCATGTGAGTGAGCATGGAAACAGACACTCCCCTAGTTGCATCTTCAGATGGACCTCAGCTCTGATACTTTGCATTCTTATAAGACTGTGAAGCAGAGGTGAGCAGTCCCTGGATTCCTGAGCCACAGAAACTGAAATTTTCTTTTTACAAAGGATGTTGTTTAAGCTGCCAAACTTTAGGACAATTTTTTATTAAAATGACCAACTGTCCTGGTTTCCTGGGACCGTTCCAGTGTTAACTGAAAATTTTGCCTTTCAGTAAGTCCCATGGTACTGGACAAAATGCAATGGTTAGTCACCCTGTTTGTAATGCAGCAACATTCAACTAATACTCTTATGCACATGCTCTGACTCACTTAAACAGTGAGAGTTTTACTAGCTATTTCCAAATTCCCCTTCATAGGGTTTGTACCACTTTGTACTCTCACATGTAATATGAGAGCACCTTCTAAGCTAATGCAAATTATCTAAGAACACAGAAATGCATTTAAACTTTAATTAATGCTTGCATACTTAAAGTCATGATTTATACTTTGTTTATCCCCACAAACTCATTTTCCTACTTCACAAAAGGATAGAGGTGAATGCTTAACATCAGTACTGGAGGAGGGAATGAAAGGAAAGAAAAGATGGTGGTTTGTGTGACTGCTGGCAGATTCAAACATCTATATTGTCAGGCAGTTAACTCCAAGGAGGCAACGTGGCTGGGGTAGGAAGCTGATGAGCTGGAGAGCGCGTGTCCTGTCCAAACAATCAACTTCAGCAGCCATGTGGCCATGGATCAGTGCACATCAAGTGCTATTTTTCAAGATACACTGAAATAGCAGTTTTAGAAAAATCCTCAACTGTGAATCTTTATAAAACACACACATTTTGCAGAAAAAACATATATAAGTCAGATTTGGTCAGTGGACTGCCTGTTTAAAGGTTATTGGGAATTTATAAAAGAAGTGGGATATGAATTGGCATTTACTTAGTACCAGTGAACCATTATCTTTCACCTAATCCTTGGATACATGTATTAACAACTTAATTTTCCTGATGAGGAAGTTAGAGCTCAAGGAGGCTAAGTAACTACTTTAAGGTCATATAACAAGAGTGGCGGGTCCACACCCAGGATTTAGATTCCTAAATCTCCCCTACCAAGACAAGATTATTGCTCTCCAGGGTATGAGTGATCTTTCACTCTTCCTCAGAGAATAGTCCTAAACAAAAATTAAATAGCAAATTGAAGAGATTCCCTGTTCCTCTCTACTTTTTGGCTCAGTGGCATAACAGAACAGACACACTGATTTTTACCATAGTTTGAGATCTGTGCCTGGCTGAGGTTCTCTAGGCAGTGATCCTGCAGCCTCATCCTTCATGAGTGTATACAGTGGATTCCTTTCAACTGGGAGTGCACACAACAAAAACTTTTCAGTTTTGATTTCCCCTGTACTGGCTTAACTCCTCCTTTTAGGAAACATTATGGGGAACATTAAGGAAACTCAAATGAGGGTAAAATTAGATTAGGAGTCAGTGTAGATGAACTGTTCTGCTTTAAGTTCTGTACCTGGCAGCACTTGTGATCTTGTTTATTATGTCCTCAGTTTATAGTCCTTGCATTCCCCAAATTACTCCCCCAGGACAGCCTGTGAGGTGGTGTGAATGGAGCATCTGTGAAGCAGTGTGAATGGGACTCTTGTAAATAGAAATGAGGCCTAGGAGGTTTGGTTCCCTGGGAAATCAATGACACCGGCTGCTGGTCCTCTTCCAGTTTATAACCTGAAGTGGCTCTTTTAGTATTATTTTTATAATTTCTTCTAGCTATTCTTTTGTAAATTTGTTTTTAATAACTTCAGTCAACAATTCTCCCTATGATTTGCCCTCACATATTACTTCTTTCTCTTGCTCTTTTTCTAATCTTTTAGAACTTGCATCTCTTACCTGTTTTGTATAACCATTCTTTCAGTGATCAGCCAAAGTTGTCTGAATTTTTGAGACTAAACAAGTCAACCTCTACAAAATGCAAAGTTACACAGTTTAGTCAGGAAGTGTTTTGATGATCTTTTAGTACACTTAGTATTAATATAAGAGGATGGTGGAAGTTAGTACTTCGGCTGCTAAGGAAAAATTTTCCTGATTTGGAACAAATAATAGGGTTGTATACTCTTTTCATGTGGTTCTTGGGACATTGAGTAGTGTGACTTAGACCTGTGTTTTGATTAATTTTCAGTTTAAATGAAAAAGAAAAGAGCAAAGATTATCTGAAATAATAGAAATCTTTTATGAAAACAGTAAATTTATTCTCTGGAAGCTAAAATGGGGAGAAGTCAAGTTATCAACAACTTTTCATTTTTGACTTTCTAATTTCCAGTATGATTTTCTAAAGTTAATTAGATCCTTGAATTTGTTGGGTTTGCTCTTGATTGTGACAAATAGAGACTCAAAATAATAATGGCATTAACAAAGTAAACCTTCCCCCTTTTCCCATTCATGTAAAACAGAAGCAAGTTGATCAGGAGCAGTAGAGCAGTCCACAGTCATCATGAACCCAGAATCCTTTTTTCTTTATGACTCTTCAGTCCTTAGTGCCTGCCTTCTATGTTCAAGGTCATGTCAATGTCAAGAGATGGCTGCCTTGCAGATATACACCGTTTTCGCCTTGCAGATGTCAGGAAGGCGGAAAGGAGATGGGTATAGGCACCTTCATCTGAGTTGAATCAATTTCTTTTGAAGACCTTTCCCTAAAGCATTCCTCAGTAACTTCTGCATAAGTTTTGCTGGCCACCTGTCTTTATAAGTGAGGATTGGAGATGTGGTTTTCAGCTGAGTAATTGCAGTGTGTAGTTAACTACATAGGTGGTTTTTGGTTTTTTTTTATTAAGAAGGAGAATGGCTATCATCTGGCAGGTGGCAACCTCTGCTGTCCCTTTACTTCTGACTCTGGGTAGGCCCACCACTGGAAAATCCAACAGGCTACTTTGGTCAAGAAAATCCAAGCAGAGTTGACATAGGACTTTCTTCTGCAGCCATATTAGGCCTATATGCCCAAATACTACATTAGTATCCCATTATTATGTGGTATATAAGTTTCCCAAGGCAGCCATAGCAAATTCTCTCAAACTTCACGGCTTAAGGCAACAGATTTTTATTCTCTCACTATTCCTAAGGCAGGAGGTCCAGAATAATTTTCACTGAACTGAAATTAAGGTGTTGATAGGGCTGTACTCCCTCTGAGGACTCTAGAGGAGAACCCTTTCCTTCTTCCTGTTTCTAGTGGATTCCAGAGTCTTGGGCATTTGGTTGTGTCTCTCTAATCTCTACCTCTGTCTTTACATCACTTTCTCCTCTGTGTGCCCCTCCCACATAAAGATCCATGTAACCGAGTTTACGAAAGACCCAGATAATCCAGCATAGACACCTACTCTCAAGATCCTTGGCTTAGTTATCTCGTATGCTGTGTAAAGTCATATTCAGAGGTGCCAACATTTAGGATGTGGGCACCTCTCTTTTGATGACCACCATTCAATCTCTACCTATGGGAAGAGTTTGTATCCTAAATTGCCTCATTTGGCATATATTTTGACATTTTTTTTCTCATTGGTAGCTAAGTTTAGTTGTTTTTCTTCCAAATATATGGAAACATGTTTGATGCAAATCATACAAAAAACCAGATATTTATCTTTTCTTATATGTTATTAACATAAACTTGTGTTAAACTGACACCAGCCGTTAGGGTTTTGCAATTTTAGGTCCATTTTTTGTTTGTAAGTCTGTTTTTTTTCCCCCACGTTATTAAAGTAAGGTTTATTGAGGTATGATTTTTACATAAAGTGATTGGCTCTGTCTTCATAGTTGCTAATTACATAGGTAGTAAAGAGCAATCATTTGAATCAATCAATTCATTAATCAGTCACTGAGTGATTATGAGTCTCAGTTCTGTCACTTGCTATTTATATGACCTTTGGCATCCAGCCCCTTTTCTATAACAACAAAATGGGGGGATTAATAGTACTTCTAATAAAATGTATGTGGTCATAATAGCTTCTTTGTATTACTATAAGGTACATTTGATGATTAAATGAAATAAATTTAAAAATGTTTTATAAACCTTAAATTATTATCCATACATATTTAGGTTGTCCTCATGGTCTGCTATCTTCTAGGGCTTTGATGGAAGAGGGATGTAAGGAATATATGGAAGAACTAAAGAACTTTAAAAACTAGTGTTGTTATACATGTGGTATCATTAACTAACCATGTGTCTAGGATTTCCTGGAACTATCCTCTCTTCCCTTGCAAATCTTGTGTGTCAGCATTTGTGTCTTAATCTTTGGTTCAGAAATATGTTAATCACACACATTATATGTGTTTTATATGAAAGTTATGGAGGGTGATAGACTTAGGGATTATTTCTATAATAACATTGTTCCGTTACTCTTCAAATATGCAAAAAGTAGTTGTGTGAACATATCACTTCTTTTGCTTTTGGTGAGCCTGAAACATAGAGGTTTGTATGTGTAAATCGAGTGTTTCCATAGGACAGTAACTCAAATTTGTACATATTATGATCATCACAATCAGTCAGGATAACATCTAATACTATGCATAGTTACAATTTAATTTTTCCTTATGAAACTTTTAAGTTCTACTTTCTTAGCAACTCTCATTTATACATTACAGTATTATGAACTGTGGTCATCATGCTGTACATTATATACTACTGAATTATTTATTTTATAAGTGGTGGTTTGTACCTTTTAATTAACTTTACCCATTTTGTCCCTACCCTACTCCTTTCTTCTGGCAACCATCAATCTGTTTTATGTACCTGTGAGCTTTCTTATTTTTGAAATTTCACATCTAAATGAAATGATATGGATTTGTCTTTCTCTGACTTACATTATTTAACATAGTGCCATCAAAGTCCGATCATGTTGTTGCAAATGGAAGTATTTCACTTTTTTATGACTGAATAATATTCTATTATGTGTATGTATGTATACCATGCCTTTTTTTACACATTCATCCATCAGTGGACTCTTAGATTGTTTATATATGTCGCCTATAAGAAATAATGCTGCAGTGAATATAAGGTTGCCTGTAGCCTTTATAATTAATGTTTACATTTCCTTTGGGTAAGTAATCCAAATGGAATTACTGGCTGTATGGTAGTTTCAATTTTAATTGTTTTGAAATTTCCATAGTGGTAGCATCAATGTGTTCTCCCATAGTAGTATAGTGTACAGGAGTACCCCTTTCTCCATATCCTCATCAACATTTATTATTTCTTGTATTTTTGATAATAGGTATGAGGTAATATTGTCATTTTGATTTGTACTTCTTTTCATGTACTTGTTGGCCATTTCTATGTCTTCTTTGAAAAATGTCTGCTCAGTTATGCCTATTTTAGAATTTGTTCATTTTTTATACTGAGTTATATGAATTTTTAATATATTTTGGATATTAATCTCTTATCAGGTAAATGACTCATAGTTATTTTCTCCTACTTCATAGGTTGCCTTTTCATTCTGTTGATTTCCTTTCCTATGCAGAAGTTTTTAAATTTGATGTATTTTCACTTGCTTATTTGTTTATTTATTTATATTTTGCCTTTCCTTTGGAATCATATTTTAAAAAGGTCATTGTCAAAACTGATAACAGAGCCTCCCTGTTAGCATAGGAGTAAAAGGCTCATCACTGTCAAGCTAATACCAGCTACTGTGGCGTAAGTTCGATCCCGGCCAGGGCGCATTAGACCTCTCCTGTCTTGCCTACTGCTCCCCTCAACAGTGTATTTCAGTAGATCTGCCTCTTCTGCTCCCCACTCTGTCTCTGGTGAATCCTGTCACCCCCCCACACCTCTGGCCTACAGCCCAGTTCTTGTATGCATAAATAAATAAGAAAAATCCTTAAAAAATAAAACAAAACAAAACCCTGATGTCAAGAAACTTCTGTTTTCTTCTAGGAGTTTTATGGTTTTTATTTCAGTTCTTATGTTCAAGTCTTTAATCTATTTAGAGTGAATTTTTATGTATGGATAAGAATGTGGTACAGTTTCATTCTTTTGAATGTGGCTATCCAGTTTCCCAGAGCCATTTACCAAAGAGACTGTCCTTTCCTTATTGTATATTCTTGGTTCTGTTATTATAAATTAATTGACCATATGCAGGTTTATTTGTGGACTCTTTTATTCACTGAGCTAGGTGGTTATTTTTATGCAAGATCAATCTGTTTTGATTGCTGTAGCACTGTAATATAGTTTGAAACCAGAGAGCATGATGTTCCAGTATGTTTTATTTCTCTTTTTTAAGATTTCTGTGGCTATTTGGAATCTTTTGTGGTTCCAAACACATTTGAAATGGTTTGTTCTATTTTGTGGAAAGTCTCATTTACATATATATTTTTAATTGGTAAGAATGCTTTTACACTTTGGGAATATTTCACATGATTAGATCCGTTTTCCCTTCTTTGATACAATGGTGATTTTGTCAGTTAAAGACAAAATGGGTGCTTTGTCTCAAATGTTTTCTCTTTCTCTCTCTTTTTTCTCACTTTCCAGAATCCAGTCATCCAAGTGATAATCTTCAATCTTAGTCAAAAGTTTGTCTTATTGATATTTTTGTATAGTCTAACCCCCAGAATTTTTGCTAAAGATAATAATTCTACAGAAGAAATCATTTTCACAAAGAAAGTAAATCTTTCTTTCTACAGTGTTACAAATAGGGTTCAGGTTTAGCCCATTGATTCCCATACAAGTAGGGTTACTATGGGAGGAACAAACATTATTCTCTATGATTACTGTATCAGTTTCAACCTTGTACTTTCTCTGATGCAGAAAAACGTTAATTGATTTTGATAGGGAGTGTATACAGTGTGTCTTCTCAGACACAATGCGTTAAATGAATGTATCCTTAAAAGCATAATACTTACCTGTCAAATTCTTTCCAACCTTTTCAGAAGTAAACAGCAAGCAGAAGCCTCTTCAAGAGTATTATAAATTTGTTGATCTGACTTTATATTCCTGATGTAAGCTTAAAAATTCAGACATAGAAGTCCCAAACTTTAGGTACCTCATTTGGGTTTTGAGGAATCCCTTAGTGGGGGGATTCTGATAATTGGATGGGGAAGCTTAAAAAAAAAAGTCAGATTCGTTTTCATCCTTTCCTATTTCTCCCACCCCTAACCCCCTTTAAAACAAAAAACAAAAACCACTCTTCTTCTACCACAGAAGGGCCCTCTTTATCCTTCTCTAGGAAACTGGGAGATCTCAGGGTAAATTGTTGTTAAACATTAGAAGCTCCTGTTCATCACCATACAAATTTATATCCATCTTTGTCAGTGTACCAGGACCAGGTGGGAATGGTGGTACCCAGATTACTAAATAGAGAAAAAAGATTTTCAACAGATGATTTATCTAATATATAAATCAAGGGGTATGCAATCTGAAAAACAGTACCCTGGTTATACTTAATTATCATGCTCAGATATTGGAATAGGGGAGAACAGAGAAAAGCTTGTGTTGAATCCAGATCTGGTGACCATTCCATCACTGCCAGGTCTTGACATCGTCACACCTGATTTCAGCTTTGGGTTAACATGATATCAGGGTAAGAAGTGAGACCGAGTGTCTATTGCTCTCCCACAGAAGGCCTCACTACAGGGATTCTAAGATGAGGTATGGGAAGAATAAAGCAAAATCATTAGGTTATAGTGAGTTCTAGTGAGTCATGTTTTTGATGGAAAAGTATCACATCTGTAGGGATGGAAAGAAGTTATGGAGGACTTTATAATGCTGTGAGTCTGTGAACTTGTGCAGTCATCGTGTAACTAGATAACCTTGACCTCTGTATGAGTTGGATATAGCTAGAGAAGCAGAACTTGTAGGTGATAATACAAGGGAGGGATTTAAATGACTGTGAGGTGAAATCCATGGGCAGGTGGGAAGGGCTAGTAAGGGAAGTGCAAGCATACAATGCAGATGCTATTTGATACAAAGCTTAGGGACTACCTAAGCCTTCTTTGAAGGGCTTCTACTCATTAAATCAAACCTACCTAAATAATCTCCCTTCAACTCAGACGATTAAACGCTTGAATCTGATCAGCAAAATCCTTCTCAGCAGTGCCTATATTAGTATTTGAATGACTAACTAGAAGAGGTGAGTGTATCCTGCTAAGCTGCTGCTTCCCTATGTCCTGGTAGTTTAGTCTAGCCTGTTTCACACATCAAGAAGCCATCACATCCTCTCTCTCTCCTGTCCTTCTGTTTCTTCCTTCTTGTCTCTCCGCCTGTCTGCTTCCTGCCTTCCTTCCTAATAGATCCAATTTTCTTTTTTTTTTTTTTTTTTGATTTAGAGTTCCAGCATTTTCAAGGCACAGATTGGATTTTCAGAATGCTTGCATTTTATTGGAAAAATCCATTTTTTGAACTAGAACTATGTCAGCATGTGTCCATTATGCTCCTTCAGCTTTCTTTTCATCTCAAGGTTATTTTTCAACCTCAGATTCATCACCTTGGCTGTAAGCTGCCTCTGTCCTCGAATCATTCCAGGCTGGACTTTCAAATTCAAGAGCATGGTGGGCAAAGATTTATGTAATTGGAGATGCCAACCATCAAGCACTCAGAAGAATCACTTTAATATGGAAATCTCTCTTCACTACAAATCCACCGCACATGGGACAGCCACAACAAACAAAGCTTTAAACAATGCCAATTGTGCTGACTTCACACACAGATGCAGCAGTTTTTCAGATTCACTTTAACAAAGAGATGAATCAAACTTGTTGTTGTCAAACAATCCCACATTGTCTTCCCTCTCTCCCCACAAATGGGGCAGCATTGTTCAAGCTTTGCAAAGCACCAAATGCTTGTGTGCAAAGCCCTGTGGGACAGTCAGTAGATAAATTCCAACTACTCCAAGATCCAGACTTGCTTGACACTTGATCTGAACATTATAAAACAGGGTAGCATTAAAATCTTCAATCCAAGTAATCATCCTGGAGAGGTCTTTTTATCAACAAGATACCCCCTAGGGGTGTGTTGAATGTCTGACAGATTACTTAGCCCATTGCCACAAACTAGGAGAGCATTTGCCTCTTTTCCCTCCTCAGTGTTTAGCTGATGTAATTACACATTGGTGTAATTACAGTCTGTTATTTACCATGAGATAATAGGGGGGCCAAAGCAACTGAGTACAGGAGCTGAAAAGTCACAGATCATTTACTTTAATGACTGCACAATGTTGGAAACGATCAGAGGGGTCAGAATCCCATGACAGAATACTTGATGTCAGCCTCAGAATCCAAGAGTAATGTGGCCTCCAGGTTCTTTGCCTTGATGAAGGGATCTGTGGTGGGGAAACAAACCTCTTTCCTCATGACCCCGAGACAAGACACCCAGAAAGCTCTCTGTTCTTTTTTCTTACCTTCTTGTCATCTTGGAGAGAGATGAGCAACTTTTCTATAAAGAGACACTAAATAGCATAGATTTTGTTTACAACTCTGCCACTGTAGCGTAAAACTCAGGCACAGACAACATGTAAATGAATAAACGGGGCCATGTTCCAACAAAACCTTACTTACGGACACAAATATTTGAATTTCATGTCATTTTTACATGTGATAAAATATTCTTCTTTTGATTGAAAATGTAGAAACTGTTTTCAGCTTGTAGGCCATACTAAAACAGGCAACAGACTGGATTTGACATATGGGCTGTATGGTGTCGGCCTTTGGCATCTTAGGATGCCACTTAGAATTTGGAAGTGCCAGTAGCTTTGGAGCTGTAACTAGCCATGAGGGACTGACAGTGATCAGAAGCCCTAAACCTGGCTGTAGTACCTCAGTCTTAGCTTTCTAATCTGTTCTTGGAGTCACCTTTATTTACTTAGCAGTCTGAAGGAGGAATGAACTAATGATTATAAAGTCTTCAGAGAACCATGAATTCCAGTTCAAAAACTTTTTTTTTATTTGACTTCCACTTTTTCATGTTCAGCATTGTTGTAAAACATCTTCCTTCTTAGTCACCATTACTGATCATATTGTTGGTTTTGAGGATTGTGGTGGTTTCAATGAGATAAGCTTGTCACTTAGATTGGAAGTGTGAAAAGGCACTGACTGTCAACATGCAGGTGGGGCATTTGAGGGTCTGTTGGTGCTTTCAGCCAGACTGTATGCCTGGCAGAGCCCACTTAAAAGCTTTGTGTTGTTCATTTCTCTGCTCTTGTCTCTGCATAGAAGAGAACCTTTTCTCAGATACCTTTCATTTTTACTGTGATATATTACCTCTGTGAAGTTTTAAATGAAAGAAATACTTTTGAACATCCATGTGTCAGACATAGTTTAATACTTGAAAATGCAGTGAGTTCTTTGGATAACATTGTGTGTTAGAATTTAACCACAGTTTGTAATTTTTTGTTTTCTTTAAGTCTGAACAGCCTTTAAAGGCTTTTGATTTGGTTACCTTGCCTCAGAGTATTTCAGACCCTGTGACTTAAAATAAAAGACCAATATATAGATAGGAATTTAAAAAAAATGAGAGTGGGTCACAAACAGCCCCCCTTGCCTTTGTAATGATTTTGTCCTTTACAAAGGACTTGAGAGATAAGCTTACAACCTTTTATCATCCTTTCAGCAGAGAATAGGACTCAGCCTTCCCTGATTTCCTTTGTCAGAGGAAATAGTTTTGTCCTTTCTAATGCACTGAGGTTTGGATAGGTTGTTGAAGTATAGTTTCTAGTAATTAGATTGAAATTCATACTGTCATTTTTAGTTATATGGCATGTGATCTCTGAAAATGCCCAGAAGCCTTATTAGCTATATGCAAAAACTTCAGCAGACAAGCAAAGCCTTATCCCTTAGCCTGCCCCACTCAGAAACAGCAGAGCCCAGGTTTGAGTTGAGCCAACTACCCTTGGGGCAGGGCCCCAAAGAGAGTTCAGTCCTGAGTTATTCTAGCTTTTAATGACTGCTTGCTGTTCAGGGTGATTCTCAACACAAGGGACATGGCTGTTCTGTGCTCTCCCTCCTCACACAGGAAGGTGGAGGCAGCCTCAAGTGCAGCCCAGTTTTTCCCAGCTCTGAGGGAAGGAGAATTGATAAGGTTTTGAATTTTATATCAGTGACTAAGAATCACTCTTCTTCAGTTTTGTTTCATCTGCAGTATGACATGATGCCTCCTGCCCCTTGATGATAGGATTTCAGCCCTGTGTGCATACCTTTATCCTCCCTCACACCTCTGTCCTTACTTGAAAGTTAGTCATTGTGTTTTTGTCTCTGTCCCATCTCTCCCCAACAATGCTCACACACATATTTATGCACACACACATGACATACACCTGTGTATGGACACCCATGCACATTTCATAATTTCCTATGCAAGAACAAGAGCCACCCATGAAGTACACGAGCATGACTACACCTGGCCATGCAGGTGACAGGAAATACAACTTTCAGAACTACAAAGATTAAAGGCATCCTCAGAACCTTTTGCTCCAGTCACCTGTTCCTCTCATTTGCTGACCAAGTGAACACTAATAAAGGTGGTTTGCATTTGATTCTCTACTCAAACTCCTAACAAGAAACAGAATGATTGGTTCCATGTAAGACACAAAGAACTTTGTTTGTTAGATAAGACATTGATTGAATGATTATTACATACCAGTTAGAGATAAGGGATGGAGTGATGAAGACAAAGAAGATATGCTACTAACTAGGTGTGTCTCTAATGAACTGTGGGACCTAGTGGAGGCCGGGGTGTTCTAGGTGCCATTAGCTAATACTACACAGGTGACTGGCTTTGTAGATTGGACACCACAACCAACTGGTTGATTCTTCCATCTTGTTGTCTCCCATTCTTCAGGATAAACTTAAGAATGAAACAGCGATTTCTTTCTTCTTCATCCCAATAGAATTTTAAAGAATTCTTGCTGTATTGTGCATTGAAAGCTCTCATTAGCAATGCAAGCACTTCAGAAGGCAGTGAGTGACTCATACCAAGTCCAGAAATAGTTTTGAGCAAAATTGCTTTTATGTAATTTTTTCTCAGAATGTCACACTGTGAGTACTTATCTTCTCAGCAGAAACACGTGGGAATGATGACATTTTTCTAGGTCTGCAGGAATGCTCATCCCCCCAGAGACATGTCACTGCCTCCCAGGCCTCCTGGAGCCACCGGCAACTTGAGGAAAGCTGTTAAAATACAACAGGGGAATGAACAATGACATGAAACCTTAGAAATGACTTTTATCTTCATTTTCAGTAGTGTGTTCAGCCATATACCCTGAAAAGGTGACATCATATTTTTGTTAGCTTCCTAAAATAAACTCTGAAATTAAAAAAAAAAAAGCCAAAAAACTGTGGTAAAATGTACATGATAAAAGTTACCATTTTAACCAGTTAAATGTTTATTTCAGTAACATTAAGTTCAGTCACAGAACTATACACTCATTACCACCATCGATCTCCAGGTCTTTTTTTTTTTCAAACAGGTACATTGTACCCATCATATAATAACTCCACATTCCTTTTCCACCAGCCCGTTCCAACTTCCATTGTGCTTTCTGTCTATAAATTTGATGACTTTAGGTAGTTCATCTAAGTGGAATCAGGTAGCATTTGTCTTTTTGTGATGGGCTTTTTTTTTTTTTTTAACAGATATTTGCATCAGGTTTCATCCATGTTGTGGCATCTGTCAGAACTCTATTCCTTTTGGTGACTGACTATTCCATGGTATGTATCTATCACATTTGGCTTATCTGTTCACCTGTCCATGGACACTTGGGTTGCTTCTTACCTTTAGGCTATTGTGTGTAATGGTGTGCAAAGGACATGGACACACTCTGGTTGACTCCTGCTTTCAGTTCTTTTGGGTATATATATCCATAAGTGGAATTGCCAAAAATGGATTCTTAAAAATATAAAAGGAATGCCCTGAGGTGAGTAAGTCACACAGTTTCTACTCTATCAACACATCCATTACTCTGTATCTATTGGGAGCAATGGAAGTTTTCATCTAGGTAGGGTGGGAAAAATGAGAAGGAAGCTCTTGATTTGGAAGAAGCTCACACTATTGACAAGTCTAGGGTTAGACATTGAAGTACTCCTCGGTGAAGTGGTTGCCAGCTTGAGGGAAGTCCAGCAAGCTGAACAGGGCCAGTGCATCTAGAAGCTCTGTGAACGTTCACCACCAAGTATCTGTGCAAAGGAGCTGCACTAACCCTTCTTTTTGTGCACAGTGAAGTCTTGCCAAGGATGGGTCTAGACCTTGCTCAATGATGGCCCAGAACCAGGATAGTGTACTACTTCTCCCATGTAAGAACTGGGGATGAAATCAGCCATTCTGGACTTACAGTTGCTCTGGGTTGCTAGAATGGGCACGTTTCATGTAGCTGCCTTCATTCAACTGGCCCTTGAAGCAAAATTAGATGCTGGAGTTTAACACTTGACTACTAGAAGGTTCCCAAAGGGTAACTGTGCAGTTCATACCTTCAGCCTGTGCAAACCCTTTGTGTGAGAGGGCAGATAAAATGGGCAAAGGCTTGGAAGTCACAGCAAAGGTTCAGGATGGCCACCCTTAGTGGCCTGGAATAATCTGACCTGGCACCAGTACTTCCCCTCCTTGGGATAGGCCCAGCCAGTGTTCTAGGGACTGTGTTCTTGTTCCTGGCTGCCTCTCCCATTAGGCAATCAATGGCTACAGCACCTCAGATAATGACCAATCTTGGAAAGATTAGGATTCTGCATATTTGGTCAGAAAAAAGTTTATGCAACTTATGTTCTACTTTTTCCTAGAATCTTTGCCTCTCTGAGGACTAATTTGCTCTTGCAATGTGAAAGAAGAAGAAGATCCAAAATATATTGGTCCTCGAGAACTTTAAATTAGCACTCCCAGACAAGTGATAAAGATACATTACATATAAGAGGCCACCTGTATCCCTGCTTCTTGGCCTGAAGGGGCCCTTCACAATAAGACAGCTTACAGTTCAGGCCTGCATTTCAAGAGGATTCATCAGTCAGTGGTGTGAGGTGGTGGGAGGAGGGGGTTTGGCCCATGACAGCTTGGAAGGTTTGCCGTTGATTTGGAAAGAATGGCAGCCTATGTTCTGAATAGAGAGAGGGAAAAGGGGACAGAACTCTCAGCTGAATACTAATGAAAATAAGATGAAACTTTCCAAAAGATGTCCAGCCAGTAGTAGATGAGTACACTTGTGCTGTGGTGGTCATTTGATCATAGTCACATCCAGGAGCAGACTGACTCACTGGAAGATTGTCCAGGTAGCTCTCATCAGAACATTATTTTTCTAGATTAAAAAAAAAAGTGACTCTCTGTAAAAACAAGACTGCTCTTATTTGTTTAAATCTATTACATTTTGCCCTGTTGAGTGGCAGCAGAGGA
This sequence comes from Galemys pyrenaicus, assembly GCA_019455555.1. Lineage (NCBI taxonomy): Eukaryota > Metazoa > Chordata > Mammalia > Eulipotyphla > Talpidae > Galemys > Galemys pyrenaicus. The sequence goes on from JAGFMF010011684.1 coordinate 7,477,543, forward strand.
TGTCAGTTTCTATGCAAGTCATCTTTGGGGTAAGATATCAACATAATGGTTAGAAATTTCTTCTAATGATTCACAAAGCAGTGGAAGGAATTCTGCTTTAGGAATTGAGGAAGTTGAAGCTAGGTTTGGCTCTGTTGCAACTTCTCAAAAGTATTCAGAACTAGAGTTATTATTTTACCCATTGTACTTTCTGCTTTCTCATTTTGTCATGGGGTAGGAATGGGTGGGAGATAACTGGGTTATATATATTTTGTTCATAATTCAGAGGGCTTTCAGAGATCTTGTAAACCCTACAAAAGAGTTTACAATGTGTTATATCTTTGTGTATAGGTATTTTTCTGGAGATAGGTTCTATTGCTTTTATAATGTTCCCTAAAGTTGTCCATGGTTCCTCACGTGTTGAAAATTTTTGAACTGGGTCTCTCTATATCTTAATTATCTATGGGGACTAAAACTCTTTCCTGAACTTTGGGTGCAAATAACTAAGGCCTGCTGGGAATAGGACTTAAAAGATGTGGCTGGAAGGCTGTGGCCAAAGGACTACTTTTGCTGGCTATAAGCAGGCCTCTGAAACCAGAAAAACCAGACAGTCCTTAAAATTGAAGACATTTATGCTCTAGATAAACTGAATCTACCTGGGGAAAAAATGTGTTTCTGTGTCCAGAGCAAAGAACAACAGAGTGACTCCCAGTGGCAAACCTAATAAAACTAGAGTCATCAGGATAAAAGCAATGTGAATCTGTGGAAGCAGTGCCTGGTGCGCCCCAAATTCCTAAGGCCACAGATGCCAACCCCACGTGATGCGGTGCCCCTGAAGGATTTAAACTTAGATAGCCAATAAATAAAAGTGAATTTGTTGAAAAAAAAAATTGCTTGTGGCTATGCCATTGCCATCTGTGATTTTCAGGATATTCTGGTCTATTCTGAGAGGGGACTTGCTAGTATTTTCCCTAAATCTGTCATGTTTGCATTATATCTTGAGGAGTTGCAGAAATGTACTCTGGTCCACTTTTGTTTCCTGGTTTTAGCTGGAGTTTCTGGATTTAAATAATGAAGGAGTATGAGTCCTTAGCCCTCCCAGTCTTCCCAATTGTACCTATCTGATCCTTTCTGGGAGCTGGGGGAGTCAGCAGCATGTCACTTGGGAAGCCCAAGCAGGTTTATGCTCTTAAACCTTTGCTGCTGAGTCCCTTTCACTCTCGCTCCAGATTCCCATTGAAATACATTCCATGTGCCCTTCTTCAAATAATTGATTTTGTTTGAAAAACTAAATGGGGGGTGATCTTTGGGAAGGGGAACCTTTTATTTCCCCTAGGATACTGTCTGTCTCTAATAAAGGAACATTTACTGCTAAATAATTAGTCTATGCATATGAAGAAGGAGCTAGCATTGAGATGTGTTCTTTTAGAAGGGGAGAGTTCCTGGGATAGATTTTCATACTGGGTGCCCTTGGTGGGAACACCCACAGACTGGCCTGTCAGACCATTCTGCCCACAAGCATTTAAAACAAATGAAATGAAATCAAATGATCCTCTGTTCAAGAAACACAAAATTCACTGTTTCAAAACCCTTTCAACGTGATTTTTGTTCCTTTAGATTTCTTGTTCCAAGGATTTTTCCCCGCCCAGCTGGGAATTACTGAATATTCTGAGGACTGTGTCTTCTGCCCTGAGTGTGACCTTCTCAGGGCAATGCCATGAGTCAGGGATGGGCACCGACAGAGACAGGTTTTTAATAGGAGTAGAGACGTGGGACTATAGGTTTGTTGGCCTCCTCGATAGTTCTGCATATATTTCCAAGCTCTCTGTTCATTAGATACTCTTAACAGTTTCTTTGAATCGTGGGAAACTGTTTCTCTGAAATGGCACCTGGGATTATCCAATTCTAAGGCACAGGGCAAAGTGAGGAGAAGTTGATAGGGCACTGTTGTTAAAGTTTAGCCTGAATCTGCTGAGAAAAAGTTGCTAAAGCATGAGTGTGATGGTGCAATAGTAAGACCATCCTTTGTGCTCTTGTAAAAGCACTAATTTTATTTTGAAAGGATAAAAAAATTCAGTTTAAGTCATTTAGAATACTGAAAATCATGGAATTTATGCTTTTTAAAAATGAAAATTTCTTTGCAAAGGTATATCAAATATACAGTTGTTGTTTTTGAAAAAGAGATAATTTTGTGGATGTAAATTCATAAATTTGATGTCAACTTTTTATCCTGAGTGTTTCGGGTGCATATTAACATGATGGTCTGTGACCCCGCAGTTCAGGTTACTATGCAGAATGCATTTCAAAAATTAATCTTTTCCCTTTCACTTAGTGTTCTCTTTCTTTGTCAGCTTTCATATTTTCTCTAGAATATTTTAAGAAAGAAAATGTATAGAAACACTGCTATTCACATCAGATGTTATTAAAGCCCTCTTATGGGATGAAGTTTAACTCTTTAACAGTGGCCCTTTGATAGCTAAAAATTTGGTGTTCAGCAATTACTGCTTTTTGAGAACTCCAAGTACACCCAGCATTGCAGTTTTTAAAACAATGGTCTCTTTTCTCTATTTTCTCATCTCACTTGGCTCCCATAGAGACACGAGACAGACCCTCTGTTTCTGGTTAAGCAGAACAGCTGACATTTACAGCACAGCTGGAAGTACAGAGGTGGATGGACTGATCCCAGCTTGCCTTTTTTTTTTTTTAAGCTAAAATGTGATAGGCGTTTGTTATGCATTTGTTTAAATCTTAATTCAGGCTCCTTTACAAAAATCCTAGTGGGAGAAAGAAAGCAAATCTTCAACATAAATGTTGAAGTTGGAATAAAAAAACTTAATCCTGGGAAAAGTGGTATTATGTAAATTCCAGATTGCAACTAATCATAATATATTCAGATGGTAGCAGGAACATTTTCTTTTCCACTTTAATATTCAGTTCACACAATCATGCATTGAAGTGACCTTTTGAGTACATATTTTCCTGTATTTTCTTTAGGCCTATTTTCATCTTATTCTACTAAAATCCTAGTGGCTAATATGAAGTAAACCAGATGTTTTCCATTTACAGAAGATGCACCTAACAGAGCCTGGGCAGGCCTGCTGTGGCCAGCTGTTTGCTTGCACCCTCAGTATTAGTGTATATTTTAACTGCAGAGAACAAATAAGATTCCATTTATGGGGTACTTATAACCTGCCATTCTACTATGGACTTTAGGTTCATTAGCTGATTTATTGCTAACGTGATCTTGTGAGCTATGTCTTCTTACTAACCTACTACTATAATGATGAGAAAACCAAGGATTAGAGAAGATTAATAATACTTACACGGTTATAGAAATAGAAGTTAGAAAGCCAATGTTTGCCTTTCTGCAAATCATTACTGTGTTGTCTCACTTAAATCCAATTATTGGTGGTTCCTCCTGCCCCTTCAACTATGAACAATATTGCCTTGACACTCACTCCCATCCTTGAGTATGAGGGAAAGTCTGGTAGCATTTGGTGAGTTTCTAGGGACTGATCTTTGAAGGAGTGGTAGTTCAGCTTAGTGATTAAGAGCATGTGCTTGCAATAAGTGAATAACTTGTTTGCTTATCTATCATCTGGAGATAAGAGCATCTTATCTCCATGTGCAGGACATCGCAGTGCTGGAGGCTCAGCCCTTATCATCACTGTGGTGGTGAATGTATTTCTGGATCCAGGCTCCCACTTCTGCCAAGTAAATTCAGTTTATTGAGGATCTCATTGTTGGGGACCCTGGTGCCACCCCTGTGCCAATGCTGACAAAACCTTGTCCATTTGGTTTTCCATTAAACTCCTGCTATTTCTATAGGCCTTTGAGTCTGTGTGCATAGTAGGTTTTAGTGAGGGCTTGAGGGACTCACAAGAGAACTTACATATTCACTTTTCTGAAAGGCATACACATTATTCCACTTCAAAATCCATTTACCTTTTCTTAAAAGTCCATGCTGTTCTTGTCCTAACTATTGTTGCCCTGTCTCCTGCTAACTCTTATCTTCAGAGCCTCATACTCTACCTTATTAAGATGTTTTCATAGAGACAGTGTCATAAAGAGAATCCTAGAGCTGAATGTTATCTTTAAAAAAAACAAAAACAGGGCCTCCCTGGTGGTGCATCCCCCGCACAGCAGCGTGTTCAATCCCTGGCTAGGGAGGGGACCCACATGACCAGCAGACCTCTCCTGCATTACCCACTGCTCCCTTCAGCAGTGTATTTCAGCTGATCTGCCTGTTCTGCTCCCCACTCTGTCTCTGGTGAATCTTCTCACTTCCCGCGACTCTGGTCTGTACCCCAGCTCTTACATGCAGAAATAAATAAATCTTAAAACCAAAAAAAATCCCAAAAAACAAAAGCAAAACTTGACACTGATTTCAAGGAAGCAAAGCTTTCTGCTGCTGCTATTGTTGATCCTTTTTTCTTTTGTTCTCTCCCCTTCTTCCCTCCCTCCTCACTTCCTTCCTGTTCAGAAACATAAGTGCTGAATTAACTGGTCAGGTGTTTTCTAATATCTTGAAAAATACGTGTCTTGAAATGTTATGTCGCCCTTTTGCACTGCTAGTGAACTTTCAGAGAACCCTTTCTTTTTCTCCCAATGACCTTTTGATAGCGTTAACCTCCCAACTCCCACACAGATGGAACATGGAGCTCCTGGGCATCCAGTATCAGAGAGCAACATGTCCCCTGGGTAGAGTGTGCTTGAGTTCTGCTCACCCAGGGTCCATCTTGACTTCTGGCTCTGTGGCTGCTGGAGCTGGACAACTAATTAGGGTTTAACATGTGTCCCTCGACAGCCTTCTTGCCCTCAAGGTACCCTCAAGATACTCCCCAGGAAAGAGAAATGGGGAAAAAGCCAAAAGGTGACAAATGGGTCCAAGAGATGAAAGCAGGGCAAAGAAACTGACTAAAGCTGAACTGACCCAGCAAACGTAGGTCAATAGTAGGGGTAATATAAAATATATTTGTATGCGCGCATGTGTATAATTTTTCTAATTATATAATGAATGCATATGAAATACTTTTGGTTAGGAGTGTTGGAAAATATGGAAAAATTCAAAGAAGATAAAAACATTAATAATTTCAGCATCCAGAGAAAGCTTTTTGAAAATATTGCTGTGTGTCTTCTGAGTTGCCTTTCTGTGACTACACATATGTGTATATAACATACTTTAGACTAGAAAGGGCCTATGCTGCCTATTATTAGTAGTATTTTTTTTTTTTTTTTGCATAGAAGGGATATAGGCCAGAGGTGTGCTGGGGGTGAGAGGATTCACCAGAGAGAGAGTAGAGAGCAAAATAGGCTAAAATACACTACTGAGGGGAGCGGCAGGCAAGGTGTGCTGTACCATATGTGGGGTAGCTTCCTGGCCAGGGATTGAACTCAGGTCATAGAGGTGATAGTGCTGAGCCTTAACCCCTACGCCACCAGAGAGGCCTGCCTCTTGTTAATTATTTAATTATTTAGGCTAAAATAGAATATTATTTAGGCTAAAGTAGAAGAAATACTTTTTTTTTTTTGCTCAGGGAACTTTCTCGGTATCTTCTGATCTTTCCAATATTTTCAAAGTCAACACTCCTTTTTTGTGAACTTACCATTCAGTTTAATATGCTCAGCTCAGTCCTTTGCCTCTAAACACTTGCATTCTTGCTTACCCTCTTTCAGAATATTTTTGTGACCCTTCAGTTTAGTCTATATATCCTTAATTCTTTTTACCTCAGTGGCCCTCATCTAGAACTTCACAGATGGGAGTCCCCATTTACCACTGTTTTTTGTACCTGGAGTTATTGCAGGAGATACCGTCCCTCATGAGTGTTTATGAAATGCCTCATTTTAACATTCACAAGCAAAACAGTATTTTAGGCTTGGAGGTATAAGCTTCAGTTTAGCTTCATTTCTTTAGCCACCATTTTATAATCTGTAAAATGGGGTGTGAGAGGAGCACTTGACCCAACATGATTTTAAGGATTCAGTAACTGAGGATATGTGCTCAGCACAGTGTATATGAGATGGAGCTCTCAGTTTATGAATATACAGCATGGTTTACCAGCTGCAAGACTGGAGAACAGAGTAATAGGCAGTCTTTGCATATCTTCCCAAAGTCAGCCATTCAAGATGGAACTTCCCTATGAAGAAATGACAGAGAAAATGAGTTGAAATGGAAGTAATAGACCACTACAATGGCAGCTGCTTGAGTACCTTCTGCCTTCCAAGCACTTCACAGTGTTTCATTTAATTTCCCTTGCAACCCATGAAGTGGATACCACCATTTTGTCAATTAGAATATTTGAAATCTCTAAAGCAACCTGGCTTAAACAAAAGGGAAATTAATTCTCTCTCACAACAGAAGTCTAGAATTAGAGCCGCCTGCAGCATGGGTTGATTCAGCAATCCAAAATGTCAAGTACAACCCTGCTTCACACTCTCTCATCTGTCAGCCCCTGCATTGGCTTCACTCTTCAGCTCAAAGCAAGATGGCGGCAGTACTTCCAGACATCACAGCCAGACAGCAAAGTCCAGAGTGAGATCGTCTCTTCATGTGGCTCTTTTTAATAAGTGAGAAATTTCTCCAAATGTCTGTACAGATTTTCCTTTACATTGTATTGTTCAGAATCTTTTTTGTTTTCAAACCAATCATTGGAAAAACAAATACAATTACTCTTAGATCAGTTAGATGCACTCCTGAAGCAAAGGATGGGATTAACTACCCTGATGCTCACATCTGCGTGAGGGGACATAGATGATTGGCTACATGGGTCTTGTTAAGAAGGAAGAATGGATGCAGGGTTGGCACACAATAGCATCCAAATTATAGGATCATATTTGTTTTTCAGATGAGGAAACTAGCAATCAAAACACTTAAGTGTTTGATGGCCTGTGACTAGCAAAGAACAAGGGAGACAAAATTGCAATCCATGCTTCATTTGAACCTGATGATCACGTATATCTAAAACAGGTAAATAGACAATTGTCCTGTGCCTTTTGCAAACACTCAGGCCATGAACGTTCAGTTGAAGCAAGATTCTTTTAGGAGACTGTAGAAACTTATGGACCAACTAAAGCCTTATTATACTTAGCAATGTGGAATGCAAAGAATGCTGTTTGTAGCCAGTGTGATCTGGCACAGGGCCAGTAGTGGGGTGGCGCCTCTGGAGAAAAGAGGAGGTGAAAAGGCTAATCCTTCAACAGTGACAGGTGGTACAAAGAACATGTGCAGTCTCATGCCAGAGTCCAAACTGTTGAAAGAAGAGCAAGACAGAAAATGTCCCCGTCACACATCAATGAAGTTTCCAGGGCTATCTTCCAGCCTTGGTATTCTTCACAGATACTCACTTAACTGTTCACCATGAGATAAATCGAGGTGAGCACTCTTCTCATTTTGAGGAGTCAAAGTTTTGCTTGACACTCTAAAGTAAAACCCTGAGTTTCACATCACCAGACGGTCTGACCTTATTCCTGTCTCTCTGGATATTCCCTCAGCTGTGTTCCCTTTGTATGCTCATGGCTTTGATGCTTGACTTTCCCTTCATTTCATATACTGTCCTTGATGTATCTTCAGAGATAGCCTGAACACTAATAATGTTTAAGTCTGTGTTTCAGACCCTTGCTTTTTACCTAAACTCCAGAACTTATTTTCCCAACTACCTATAGACACCTTCATATGGTCACTTTATAGAGTTCTCAAGCTCAGTATGTTCAAAAAAATTTGTATCTCCCCCTCCCCAACCAAAACCAAAATAGAAACATTTATTTCTAATCCAGTATCTTTCAACCAATATCTTTCATTTCTTTTTTTTCTTTCCTCTTTTTCTTTATTTATATATATTTGACATCAACTGTGGTCCCCATGGATTTCCCACCACCATTTCACCAGTGCACCATCACTTCAGTTCTTTGTGTTCTTCCTGCCCCATCCCATTCCCTCTCCCCAACACACAAAGTGTTTCTGATTTGTCCTTGTCTTTTTGTTTTTGTTGTGGGTTTTTTTTAATTGTTATTATTCTTTTCCTTGGTCCCTATTCAGAAGGCAAAAGAAAAATACTGGATGGCTTTAATCTTTCATTTATTTCTAATCCAGTATCTGGCACCACCAGAATCTAGCTGATATTGTAAGATGGAGTCCTTAGGGTCATTCTGACCTGTGACTTCTAACTCATTTGAATCTATCCTCTAGGCTGCCACTGAAGGTATCTTTCTGAAACACAGACATAGTCACATCACTTCATGGTGCAAACTCCTGATGGGTGCTCCTATGTCTACAGGATAAAGTTTATCCTCTTTATAATACCATGTAATGCCCTTTACAGTCTTTTCCCAATTTTCCCCCTAGAAAATGATTACATATCTTCCAAGACACCACACTTTCCTCTTGATTCCCCAGTTGGAATAGGTGATTTCCTCTTCCATGCTCCTCTAGCACGATGTGAGGACCCTGACACAGTGCTGTAGCATTACATTGTAATGCATCTTTATTTTTTTTAGACTTTTTGCCTCTAAATTAAATAGTTTTCTTCATATTTGTATCTCCTATTTAGCTGGTAGTGCATGGGAAGGTAAGTGTTGTTGGAGATAAAGTAACTTTTTCAGTTATATATATACCTATGGTAAAAGTGCATGGCTGAATATGAAACTGGACAAGGCCAGTGTTTTAGTCGCCATTTAACTTTTGCTTTTTAAGCCTTTGCTCCATTGATGTAGGCACTGCATATCCTGTGTAACAACTCTTATTTTGGGTAATGATCCTCTTCCTTAGACAGTAGGATGGATGCTGGTACCCTAGTCTTTCTTCCTTCCATTCTTACCCCTTCTTCCCTTTCCATCTTCCTTGAAAATCGCTCTCTATATACCATTATAGACACATGTGAAATCAAGAGAGCTGTCAAGTTTATACTGTGCCAGGCCTTGTTCTTCATTTTATACATGCATTAACTGACTTTTAAGTATTTCAAAAACTCAGTGATCTGAAATTGTTAGCACATGAGCAAGGATTATGCTTGGCACCCAAACTGTTAAGGGTGTATGTTATAAAAGTGGTCCAGGCATCTGCCCACATAAAGACAAAGAAAACATACTCTTAGTGTGAAAGATATTTAATAGAATTGTTATTCAGAGAGAATGAGAGAGAGAGTGAAGAAGGAAGAGAAGGAGAAAGAGAAGGGAGGGGCAGGGAGAGAAGGGAAAGAATTTCAAATAATAGTTTCCCAATTAAACTGCAGAAATTATCCATCCTCACATGGGCAAATGCCCAGTCAGGCTCAGCCTGAAACAAGGCCACTAAGACCTGAAACCTTACTACTTGTCCAAGGCATCCTGTGGCAAGGAATCACAAGAAAGGAGTTAGGTAGGTACGAGAGAATTGGGACACAGGGAGAGACCAAAATTCAAAATGTACCATATGAGCCACCATGAGATTAAGAAAATGGCTGCCAATGACCAGGAGCAGCCTTCCCATGCATCTCGTTCCAATTTTTAAGTGTCTGATATGTCTCCTCCTCTCCTTCATTCCCTCTCTCTTTATATATCTGCTTCTTTCCTTCCAAGCTGCATTCAGGAAATCTGGTTCACGGCATGCTGGAGCATGCCAAATCCAAGGTGATTGCATATAAGTGGGGGTGTGGAAAATGGTACCCACTCAAGGTTTCTTCCCCTTTAATGCAGATGTATCTGTAACAGAATTACCGTTTCTCTAATTTACAAATGAGGAAACTGAAGGAGAGAGATTAAGTGATTACTTTCCCAAGATGATCACACTACTCTGTAAATGACAGTGCATGAGGGAACCCAGGCTGTCCTATTCCTGAGCCAATAATCTTGACCACTAAGAGGCTGAACCACTAACAATGGTCTGTTTTTATCTTGTAGTCACAGTTAATCATTTGTTTTTACAAAAGATGATCCATATCAGTTAAAATCATTACTGGTCAGGAGCAAATATGAGTGTGTTTGATTTTCCTGCTTCTGGCATATTCTAGCTGAAACTCAGTTCTAATCAACACATTCTTTCATTGATGCTTGGAATCAAGATGTTTCATCACACTCAAGTTACCAAATGAGTACTCCTCAGGAAGATGAATAACAAGAGATATGAGTCATTAATTTGCCAAATTGGATTTCCCATTGTGTAGTCTACATCATTTTCTCTTTTACCCTTGTGATGACACACCCATTTTTGTCCTTCCTACTGAAAAATAATGGAGAATCTTGATACAAACAAGAAGATCACTTGGATCATGAGGAAGAAAGTAAATTGAGTATTCACTCCCAGTCAGCAGCCATTAAAGAGGGAGGATTATAATTGTTCTGCTAGATATGAACCTGTAGTTCCAGGAAGTCTGGGCATTTCAAACCCTCAGTGGACTGAAAACCACTAAACTTTCTGCTCTGTGTGTGGGTATATGGGGCTGTATCACTAAAGAATCAAATCAAATCCACTTTCAACATCAGAGTTAACCATTATTGTGCTTATAGTTTGGAGATGATAAAAAAGATCTTCTCCGTTCAAATATAATATATACTTCCCTGAGCTATAGATCTTTCTCATTCTTCTACTTTTCTCCCCTCTTCTCTTCTTTTATCTCTTCTCCCACCTGCCTACCCTCCTTCCCTCTTTTTAGCTATAATTACTCAACATTTTTTCTCTTCTTGGTGCTGCTGAGCAATCAGTCCGTTGTTCTTCCCATTTGTTCTAGGATCATTTTACATGCTTGTGTGACCAGGTCTCTTCTCATATAGAAGACCTGCCCCTCATCTTGGCATCTGCTTGTTTATTCTTCATAGTACCATCTTGGGAAACACTGTTTGCTATGAAATGTGTGCTAAATAGGGCTGAGGGACAGCCTTCCTCTGTGGATGGGGAATTTCTGTCTTTGTGGCACAGTCTTCCATGGCTTCTGATCTGTGTAGGTGAGACCACACCCTTTCTTTTCTTTTTTTTTTGATCACAGCATTATTGATTTGATGGCTTATTTTCCTCACAAAAGACCAGTCAGTTACAACCAAATGAAGTAAACATAATTCTCAAGATTTTACTATTGTCATAATAAAAGATGAAGCTTAGCACTGGATCACCTGGCCCTTTCTCTTCTTATCTCCTCCCAGTTCAAAATGCTTGCATCTCTTAAGATCTGCAGTTGGGCTCAATACACTCAAGTCTCAGCATAATTTTCTTTGTAGTTTTAGCCTTTTTCCAGAAAATTGGCTTAGTCTGTCCACCACAGCCACTCTGCTTCCTGTCATACCGCAGCTTACCCTGAGCATAGAGAGAATCCTTGCCCTTCTTGTGCTGTGTCACTTTGTGAGGCTGATGCTTGCCGCACTTCTTACAGAAGGTCTGGTGAATTTTAGGAACGTTCACCATGCTTGTGGGACCACACCCTTTCTTGTGTATGGGTCTGCATTTTTCTCTCTAAGCAAGTGTTCCTGCTTACACTCAGTGACACCATGTGAGGGCTGCTCCTAAGATGTAGAAGGCACTACAATGGAAGAATAGTTTACAGGGAGTAATTAGCCCTACGCCTGATTTGTTCAGATCACATGAGCACTTAGAAGATGGTTTGGTATGTGTAGGCACTAACCAGTGATATTACCATTCTTTGAATCACTTCCTGACTTATTTTCCTACACAAACACTTAAGACCTGCTCAGATTTCCCTTGTGGAAGGAGAGCCTTGGAGTGGTAGAGGGTGGGAGTTACAAATATGTGGACTCAATCTCATTAAAATCACTTGATTAATATTGTTTGCTAGATTCTATGCTGTCAAGTTCTCATTTTATTATGCATCATGATTGATATTGGGCTATTGTCTCATTTTATCTGCTTGTAGCAAGCAGAGAGGAACAAGGAGCAAACCACACATACAATACAAACATATCTCTGATAATTTATATTTTATGGCACATGAAGGGGTAGGGATACCATGTTTTTCATTCCCAACCCAGGGGACATGTGCTGCTCATATGCTGAACTAAACCAATGTGCATATCTGATCCAGACCTGTCAGGAAATTCTGAGAGTTTGGGAGGGAGGCCTTTCCAGTCCTAGCCTTAGGATAAAAAAAAAAAAAAAGAAAAAATCCTGCTACAGGCTAACTCCTTAAGATTGGAAAATGGAATTTTGCTGACTGAGTGAAGCTGGGAATGATTCATTTCCTGTCATTAACAGTGAAAAATATGTCATTCACAAAGTTCTTAAAGATGGAAAAGCACATTATTCTAAACACTCAATTTCCTGATGGATGGCATCAGCCCTCCTAATTTCCTTTCAGCAGCAGTGTTGCTTTTAGGTATTTCTAGGTTCTTGAAGCTATCAGAGCACATGCTAAGTATTCTAGGGGCTCTGTGTAAAGTTGTGGGAGTAAGAGGACATCACGTAATTCAGCTCTGGGTTATAGGGGTGATTTCTGCTTTATCTTGAGTGATGTATTGATATTTACTATGCTGGCTGCTATAGAAGAATCTCTCTAGATATTTAGGGATTGGATCTCAGGTTATAATTTCCATGTTCAGACTCACATGGGTATTAACCAGCTATAATGATACAAATAGAAAAAAACAGACAAAACAAGTGGAAAACATAACCTCCCCTTAAAAATTATAGTGGGTATTATTTATAAATAATTCCTTCTTGGGAGACAAATCTTTCAGCCAGTAAAACCAGTTTGCATCAAATAGTCAATTTAGTTCATATTTTGTTTTCATAAAATTAATATAGTCATAGGTTTGAATTTATAAGATCCTGCTGTACAAGGAGCTCAAAGAATCTAATCTTCTTTCTTGTTTATTTGTATAATGCCCTCAGGAGAAACAAGTTAGTAACTAGATTTCCCTTCTTACATGTGGCAAAGGACCTAGAGCATAGTGATGTTAAATGACTTGTTCGGGTTCACACAGTGAGAGTTGGGTCATGGTGTGCCACTAGAGACAGTTATGCTCAGTCATTGCTTGTGCTGCCAGCACTTGACATTGTTACTACACCTTGAGTGACTAATGTCTTCACATGAGATAGCTGAAATGTATGCTGCAGGACGCAGACAGGGGTCAGGCATTGTCTATTCCTGGGGTTTTCACCTGATTCATTCACCACCATAAGAGCTTTCTGAGGTCAGCTCTGCTATTCACATTTCACAAATGAGGGAATTGAGACTCTGGGTCACATAGCTGGAAGAAATAATGACAGTTTGTAGTCGTATCTACCTGACTCCATTATATTGACTGCCTCTGGAGCATGTAAAAGCAAGTATATGACACGAAATGGATATAGCAGGCAGGGTATTCATAAATATCTGGAGAGGCAATATTCTAAGAGAAACCAGAGTAAACATTTCAGTTAAAATGTGATTTGCTAATTCCTGGTTACAATAAAATTATTGGTACAGGTATACCCCTTTTTGAAAATTGCATTGGAATACCTTGCTTTTATGAAAGACCTATTTTATTAAAGACCTAGTATGTTTTTGATAACTGAAAGATTCCTAAGGATTATAATTTTTATGGTAAAGGTGAAAATCAAAACAAGTGTTCAATGTTTGTTTTGTCACAGCCGTTCTAGAGACAGCAGCACCCAGACTGCCAGCACCCACCAAGCTCCTTTCCTGTAACTACTTTACATACATATATTCAAAATATATCTGTCTGTCCTGCTTTTACTGTGTTAGTGTTATATTAGGGTTTAGGGTTACTTGGTATAATTTGGCATGTTATTTTTTGATCACAGATGCTAAATTATTTTTCATGTAAATGCTTCTTTGCTTTATGCCATTTAGTTTTGTGTAAGGTTTTATGGGAAGACTCTGCTTTCAGATAACACAAAAAATGGGCAGGTGTCTAAAAGAAAGTGAGAATTGTTGCAAACAGGGTTTTGCTGTGAGTGGGGAAAGAAGCAGTATGGAAAGGGTAGAAGTGTGGTTGAAGAAGATCTTCCACTGGTGGCCTCCACCATAGTCCTGTTTACCTTTGAAGAGATCTGATTTTGAGCAAGGACATGGACATGGGGTGGGGGATGGTAGGCTGAGAGAGCAAGAGAGAGTAAGAGAATGTATTAGAGGCAGTCATTAAGCCATTAACAGGGTGTAACTAGTTTTGAAGAACCCCAGAATCTCCTCACCTCAGTTAGAAAGACAGCAATGCCCACTATCTGCAAAAACCCTTGAGGTGGTATGGGGGGATCGAAAACAGAGGGAGGAAAGAAGTAATCTAGGAGAACTCAAGTATGGTTTGAGTAGCAGCATTATGTGGGCGCTTCTTGGAAATCACATGCTCAGGACTTCCTCCCACCTACTGAATTACAGTAGAAATGCTGGGATGGTGTTGGGCAATTCAGGTTTGACAGACTTCCCAGGTTTTGAAAGCACTGGTTTTTGAGAAACATGTTCTGAGATATATGGAACCACACAGGTGACCTCTGAATCACAGAGTGAGGGAGAAGCTTGTCACAGACAATTTACATTTATTAATGTGATAAATACATGTGCCACACAAGGCTATACATGTAGACTGGGTGCTGATAATGACTAGATCCTTCTTCATATTTCTGGGCATACAGGAAGACTATATTTCCCACCCTCTCTCACACCTAGATTGGCCTGTGACTGGATTCTGGCCCATCTAATATCATGGGAGTGAGGTAATCTACATTGGTCTTGACAGGTGTACTGCCAGTCTGCATGGGACTAAGGGAATAAACTTTTATTGTATTAAATAACTTAGACTTGGGTTTTTTTCCCCACAGCAGAGTCTATTATTTTTATTAATGGAGGCTATAAGTAAAGAGGGAGCAAGGACCAGTTTAGTTTCTGTTCATGATTACATCCAGAGTAATATTCAAAATGTTAACACATGCCAGACCCTGGAAGGGATCAATTCACATAGACACCGAATGCAATGTGCATAGGCTCCTGGAGGCCCTTTGTATTTCAGCATTAACCTTTTAGTTGAGGGATTTGGGGAGTTTCAGGGTTTCTAGAGGGAGGAAGCCCTGGTTGAGGCAATGTGGAAGAACTTCAATAGTTCAATAACCCACACAGCTGTACTGGCACATGCCAATTGTATCACTAATGCTTAGTGCAATCCTGGTAAAAGCAGGTGTCCAATAAATATTTTTAATTGAAACCAGATAATTTGAATATAGCATAGTTAGGGTCCTGATTGAGCATTGAGGATACAAATTGCAGACATCTGTTTGGAGTCTGTCCTGGTGTAAATAACCCATGGAATCTAGAGACACCCACGTGGGATCCATTTGATCTACTTCCTTGCCCTAAAAGATGGACAAAGAACTTTTAGAATGGCGAATCCTTGATCTTTGTTGGGTCTCTGAATATTTTTGGTATTTGATAACATTTACAAGATTTTTTTTCCCTAAAAGAGTACACATTAGTCATAAATACAGGAATACAGGTGCTCTTTTAAAGGGTTCATGTGTCCATTAGTTCTACCTCCAGGAATGAAGAATAAAACAAGGAAGAGAGCAATTCCTGTAAGTGGCTAAGTGAGGGCCAGGATCTATTTGTCTCTGAGCAAAGAATATGTATAACTTATAAAAATAGACTTGGGAAGTTTGTGCAGCCTCTGTAACTTTAAGGATGTTTGGTTTTTCTCAATTCCTGTCTTCTTGACTGTTGTGAATTTCAGCATAAACCCCTGTACAGTAGAAAAGGGGGCTGTGACATTGTATAGATTATCTGTAAATTGAGTTTCACTTGCACACTAGGGCAGAGTATGAAAACCTGCATGTTAGGTCCACGCACTTCTTTCTCTGTCTTGGTTTCATCTTAGAGAAACAAGAGGTTCTTCATGCAGCCAGAGACTGTTTATTTTAACACCCACCATAGGGGAACCCGCCTTCCTGTTCCGTCTGTGGATATAAGAAGTGTTGGATGGTGAATCCTGCAAATTTAAAGGGAGGAATTTCTGGCTGGTGGGAGGTTGAGTGATTCACTTCCTGGTGTTAGTACAGTGAGAAAAATCCCATTCATAAATGTTCCCTCACTGTAACAACTTTAGTTTTAGTAGGTTTTTATTAATGGTTCATTCCAAACCCTCATAAATCTTTGGCGTGGTTGAGAGGAATGAGAGGATATATTTGTTATTCCACAGTGGACTGTCCGTAGAGTAGGGGTTACTCAGGAGTCAGATGTAGAAGTCATCCTGAAATAGCCAAGGTGACTCTAGACAAAACGAAGCGGGACTTTTTTTTTTTTTTTTTACAGTAATTGGAACTCAAAAATAACTTCCATCAAGATTTTAAACAATGTTGTGACTGTCTAGCCCTGTTGCTATCAAATAAGCCCCCTTGTTCACAAGTCTGAGAACTGAGTATTTTAGAGAAGGGTCTTTAAAGATCTTCTGCAACATACAGATGAAATAGAATTCCTGCAAGATGAAGGGACTTGCCCAAGGTCAGTGGCTGCGCAGGAGCTGGCAATGCTTAGGTTAAGGCCAGTCGTTGGGCCAAGGAAAGGGCAGTTTGGAATGTCTCAACCAGAATTGTGTTCAATTCTGTGAGCCATAAAATAGTACTCAAAGCTCTGAGTGTAGACTGAAGGCAGCCTTTGTCCAGGAGAAAGACCAGGAGTTGGACTGGGCACTCTGGTGGGTGTGCTGAGCTAGATCTCCTGCTTGGTACTTTGGCCTTGGACCTTTCATGTGTTTGCCACTCTGACCCATTGTAAGCCTTACCTTGTGCCTCAGAGGTACCCCATACACATATGGTAGAGTCGTGGGTTGTGAGGCAAGACTTGATCATGGAAGGTGGATGCAGTGCTGGAAAAGAGAGAGGAGAAGTGGAGGGCAGGGGTGATGTTATAAAAAAAAGTGGAACCAGAGAGAATGCCTAAGGCCAAAAAATCAGGATCAGTTATAAGTTGAGGAGCCTATGGAATGTGAAGACCGTTACAGCACAACTCACTAAAACCCACCAATCTCCAGGGGAAAAAAACGTATGTGTAGGCCTGAGTGCAGGGCAGGCCCATGCAGGCAGTCTGACCACCTTGTAATTTCTTCTCAGTTTGTGGTTGGGTTACTTGTCCAGGATCACACTTCTTGACTATCAGTCAAGGATTCAATCCTGGAGTTATTTAGGGGCCACTTCAGAACCGACGCAGAGCCGGCCTCTGAAGGGGAACTTTAGTTTACATATTGATATAACAGGAAAAGGTGGCTGCTCTTTATTGCTGGTGATAAAGCTGCTAACTGGAGACCCTGAAAGGTCCCAGAGGAGCCCAAGACTGAAAACTGGGTTGTGTCTGTCTGGTTTTTACACAGACTCAGGGAAGAAATCTGGTAACATATCAGACTCTGGGTAGATGTCAGGTCTGTGCTGGTTTTGAGGCTGGACCATCTTCTTCCTTACCAAGATCCTCACCATTTTGCTAGGTAAATGAGTTCTTTCCTCTTCAGGAGAAAGAAGAGTGCAGAAAATGGGTAGGTCACAGGTCAAGAAAGCCTCCTTATCTGAGGGAAATACCTTTTGTGTTTTCCTGTAGATGGCATAGAAAGACTGCCATTAAGGAATGAGTTCTGGGTCAGGTGTCTGAGCTATCATCCTGCCTCTACCACCAGCTGCCCACGGGCCTTGGGCAAGTGACTTATTTTTCCTGAGTCTCAGTGTCCTCATCTCTGAGGTGGAGATAATAATAGTTTGTCCCTCATGTCTTGTTTTGAGGGTTGAATGAGCAGATACAGGAAGAGGAATAGACTTGTGCCCTCAAAAACCTTAGCTGTGATCATGATGGTGATAAAGATGCCATAGTCATACCAGTCACCCATGATTTTCACTTTAACAAGCGTTCATTTCTCATATTGACCTGGGAAGTTGGCACCGAGTGGGGACACTTTGGTAGGGGTTGAGCTTATACAGAGACAACTTTGGTGGGCTGCCTGGAGGAGGGGGTGTGTGCCATGCCTCAACAACATCTTCTTAGCTGGTGAAAACAGTGCTCTTGGATGACTCAGTAGAGGAAGTGAGCTGTATGGTGGATGATGGAGAATTTCCTCCCCAGCTGTGGGACTGATGAAACTGTAGACAAGTGCCAGTGTTAAAAAGGTGGTAAGGGGTGAGGTAGAGGGAAAAAGAAGGGCAGGGGTGGTGGGGCAGATAGCCATCGGCTAGAAGCCAAACCAGAACCTCAACTCAGAACAGGAGACAGCTCATGAATCAGCATTAAAAGTCCCTCGTAAAGGCCATATGTGCAGCCCCATGAAAAAGTTTATTCCCCAGATGTGACACTTTAATACGATTGAAACAAGCCTTGACAAAGTTGAGCCAAACGGGGGCGGGGGTGGGGGTGGTCTATGAACTCCTGCAGATTTTTTGTGAGGTGAAGAAATGTATACAAATTCACTCAAAAGCCTCAGAAGACCAGTAATTGCAGATTTTGTGTAGTTCTAATGAGAAAGCATTTCAGTTTGGCAAATACATCAGTGCAGTGTGTCCCCAAAGCCCAGTGGTATTTGCCTGCTTGGCTTTTGAACTCTAAAAAGTGGCACAGCAATCTCCAGTAATCACAGGAGATTTCAGATTGCCAATGGGTTTATACCAGAAACATCTTAGCACAGGTCTTAAGAAAACCTCACACTTTAATTATGTACTGAAAAAGGTCATTTGGTGGAATTTCCTTAAGAAGGATTCCAGTGTCTCATACAGAGAGGCCGGCAGGCGGAGGCCACTTTCACATTCTGTTGTAAAACCAGTTTTTTTGCACAATTTCCATGGAAAAGTGGTGAAGAATTCTGTAGCCATTAAGTCTATGTGATTTGAGAATGCTTCTGCTTTGTGTGTGTGTGTGGGGGGGGGGGTGTGGGGGTGGGGGAGAGGTGGTGGTGGTGGTGCTTTGGTAAAGAGGGTTCTAAGAGAGTGATGTTTGTGGAAAACACAGGCAGATTCTGAAAATCTAAAAACAGCTGACATGTTCCTGGGGTTCACGTGACTAGAACTCCGTTGTGCAGTGTCTTTGAAATGCTCAATCCTTGGGCTGAATATTTAAACTGGTCTCACTTTGGCCTTTAGGAACAGAGTACTAAATCTCTCTCATAGACACTTAGGTGGGAGCTTTGAAGAACAAAAGACATTTCTGTTTCTCAATATTCAGTGTTTGAACTAGAGAGAGTGATCATGCCCTCACTTAAGGTGTATGCAAGTGTGTATGTGGTGTTTTCTGTGTCTTTTACCAGATGTGGCAATAGTGCAATGACTGCCAGGTTGCACAAAATCACTAAGAACAGAGGAGGCTGTAGATTAAAGCATTGGGGGTGGGGGGTGGGGTGGGGAAGTCATAGGTACCTGAGTACATAGACAGACTGCAAATCTATGAGTCTGTTTCTACAGGAGGGTCTAGTTGATGTGTGCCCGTAGGTGGGGCTTATTTTGGTGTTTATGTTCTTAGGGGATATGTAGGACTGTGTTTAACCATTTAGACAGGTAAATGGCAGGAAAATAGCCTTAGAAGGCTTGAGGAGAGTAGATTCTGTGTGAGAATTAAGATTTATTCTGCACTTTACATTGAATTTGTCTTCTAAGATAATATTAAGACTTTCCACTTACACATAAGAAGATGCATTTTAGACTTCCTGTTCCTACTCCTTGTGTATATAGATATGTGTTATTTTTTTGCATATAAAGACTTCTTAGATCTAGAATCCCTGAGAGCCCTGGGAACTATTAGCTTTTTTGCGTGGCCTTCTTCTTCCTTAGCCAAACACTGTCTTCCCCTTCCTTTCTACTGTTAATGGCAACGATTTGTGGTAACCTCTTGGTGTCTCTCTTCTCATCAGTTCTCTGATACTTTATTCCTGGTAGTGCCTTAGCTTTTCTAGGATGGGAATAAAAGACCTGTTGTTTGGTTCTGTGGAAGCATTTTCCATTTTCTCTTGCAGCCCATGGAGGACAAAACAGGGTCCTATGTGAAATTTTTTCAAGTACATGTTTTCTGCTTTTTTCTGGCTACATATATAGACTGAATTAGCTAGCATCTTGTGGTTGGAAGGAAACATTTGAGTTGATCTGGCCAATGAATTGTGATTGAGTACTATGTCTGATCTCTGAGCTCTAGTATCTGCTTGTAGGATCTTCCAGAATTTTCACTTTCCTCTGGGGAACATGAGATGATGACTTGACTATGATGAATAGACCCTTTATGCAGACCCCATATAGGCAACCCACATTGCTTAGTCACTAGAATTTTAGAGTTAGTTGACCACTTCAGACAGTTACCTATTATGAGAATTCAGAGTCTTCTTTCCATGTTACTATTTTAGAGTTTCTAGAAAGCTATTCTATCTCAGAGTATTACCACCGCCTCATAGTTCATGCCCTATCCCTGAGTTTGCCATACCAACCTGGAGCCGCATGACTAACACAAATAATCCTTTGTCTTTCTGGACCTTTGCTCTTTAACTTTAAAATAAGCTTTGGATGTGATGACCCTAGTGCCATTGTTGACTCTCCACTCAGTAGTGAATTGGTCTCCAAGGCACCTATTCAGGTAAGACTGACAGCCTGAAATGGGCCTGGCAGAGCTCATAAGTCTTCCCTAAGGCCACAGATGCTTTTATTTCTGCATGTTTTATTATTCCTTCTGCCTTAATACATTTCAGTTGCAAGAAGCTCAATTCTCATCTCCCCAGAGAGGACTCCCTTGAAACTTAGTGTAACACCAGTCACTCACTCTGAAGTCACTGAATTTCATTGTCACCAAGCCCCTAAGATGCTGGC
Source organism: Galemys pyrenaicus (assembly GCA_019455555.1). Taxonomy (NCBI): domain Eukaryota; kingdom Metazoa; phylum Chordata; class Mammalia; order Eulipotyphla; family Talpidae; genus Galemys; species Galemys pyrenaicus. The sequence goes on from JAGFMF010011684.1 coordinate 7,498,241, forward strand.
AGTGGTCATTTCTATTTGTTATTTTATGTTTTATTGTCCATTTCCCATTCTAGAAAATACATGCATTGGGGCAAGAACCTTGTCATTTTCATTCAGTACTGTATGCTCAGCACTTAAAACCCAGACTGGCACTTGCAGGCCCTCAGTTAATTCTGCCTGAATTATTGCCTCCTGTGCTAGAGGCTGGGGATGCTCGAAGAACAGAAGCTGAGCTGTACATGAGCAGCCCTGCTCCTTACAGTGAGCAAGCTGCTGCCTGTGTGTGTCCTTCCGAGATACAGGAGCTGCTTTGGTGGGACCCTAATAAAGACAGAAGCATTTCCTTTGGCGGTTCCTATAACTGGAGAATGAAACTCATAGAATGCCTTCCTGTCAAGGTAAAGCTTTGGTGTGTGCTAGCAACAGACATTTGATCTGTTTGCCTGTGGGGAGCCAGGCAGAAAATGGGAGACAGGAAAAGCTGGCCTGGGACCCCAGGAGCATCAGCAGCCTTTGTGGTTCCCTGCCTCTGGCTGTGGACATGGCTGAGAGTGAATCCTGCTTTATTTATTTGCTTTAGGATAACAGGAATTTGAAGGAAAGTCTTTTAAAGAGATGTCTCCATTTCTGAGATATATACTGTATACATTTGGCAGTGAATTTTCTTTTTTTTTTTTTTTTAAAGATTTATTTATTTATGCATACAAGCACTGGGGCACAGGCCAGAGGTGTGGGGGGGTGAGAGGATTCACCACAGA
>JAGFMF010011684.1:7499027-7512158 GCA_019455555.1 Galemys pyrenaicus
CCTGGCCGGCAGCAGGGATCGAACTCGTGCTGCAGTGGCTGCGATTTGCTTCGTAGTGCGTTGCTTAACCCACTGCGCCACCAGGGGAGGCCCACATTTGGCAGTGAATTTTCAAGGGTGTCTATGAATGTTGGTTTCATAAAACTTTGGTCTTTTCATGAGCCACTGTCTTTTGTTTGTTTGTTTTTCCTTTAAACATATGCCTACTCAGTAAAAACAGAAAGGGAAATACCATTCTGACAACAGAATTTCATTTGGATTTATATGGGAGAGTAGATTGACTCTTAAAGTAGCATCAAGTTGCCTCTCCAGGTGTCGGAAAGGGTCAGTTTATTTGCAGAGTGCCGTGCCTTTTCTTGTTAGTGATATGAAATATGAAAGTCAGTATAGTGAAGAATTTAATAGTTTTTAGGGTCCCTGAAACTTTTACAAAATACTTGTTCATTGCCAAATATTTGGTCTATTGAGTACAAATACTGAAATCTTATAGCCTGTACGAGTGTTAGACAAAAGGCTGGCTAAACAACTTGGAGGTCAATTAAACTTACCAGGTGTTTTGATATTGCCCTTAAATTTCTGCAGAGTGAATGAATCTGAATGTCTAATTCAGAGATTATGATTAATTTACCCTTTATAAAGAATTTACCTTTATTAATTACTGACCTTTTTGCAATTTTTATTTTCTTCATGAACATTGGAGGGACTAGCCAATTAATGGCCCTCCCTTTCATACCCAAGCTATCTGTAGCTGCTTGAGAAGACTGCCCATCAGCTGAGGCATTGGGTCTGCCTGTGGTATGGCTGGCAGTTACTCTGGGGTTGCCCTTGTCTTGGTGCAGAGAATTGGGCTCAGCACACTCTCAGCACAAGGGCCAGTTTATTCAAGGTCCCACTATTGGCAAAGCGGCAAATTGCTCTTTTGTGGGAGTTGGGGAAGTCACAATTGGTTGTCTGTTTCTTGATGGACACAATAAAGAGGCAGGGTGGCCTCCTACCCTGTGCCCAGGACAAGAATTCAGAAGCTTTGCCTCTTGCCTCCAGCTCTCCCACTAACGAGCCTTGATCTTCCAAGTTAGCCAGCCAAACCCTCTGTGACTCAGCTTCTTTCTTTGCAAATTGGGGTGGTCAGATTAATTCAGGAGCTGTGAGGCATGTTTAAGAAGGACTTTGAAAATACCAACTCATGTAGAATGACTGGCTATATTCTGTCGTTTGGGAACTGGCACAGAAGTTGAAGAACTTCCTTCTTTGGATGCAGGTCTATGACTGTTGCAAAAGGTAGGGCTGACCCCACATAGAATTTCTCTGATCCTGTCCACTTTCTTTTTGGACATGGGCCCCATGCTTAGGTCTCTTGTCAGAACCCCTAAAACTTACCATGTCCTAATTTTCTTTGTGCCTCTTTCTATTCCTCATAAAAACTCACTTCTGGGTATCAAAGAATTTAACAGATGCTATACATAGAAGATTGTAAGCAAAACATCAGCTAGATTAAATACATAACTTTAAAAATAATTAAAGAAGTGAAATTGAAGACACCCTGAGTTAGAAAAAATAACTTTAAACTTACTAGGTTACAGGGACTGACACTAGTTGCTTTGTTAGTGCCTCTCTATTGTTCTAGTGTTTCTAGACAGTGATTTGGTATAAGTTACATATGTCCTTGAACAATATATATACTCCAAGAAGAAAGAATAAAGGATGATTTATTAAAAAGTGTCCATATACACAAACCCAAACATACATACATAGCAATTTATGGCAAAGGAGTTGAGCTAAAATGGAGAAAGGATAGTCTTTTAAATAAGTAGTGCTGGAAAAACATGCTAAAGAATGAAGCTAATTACTATCTCCCACCATACATAAAAATTAACTCGAAATGGATTAAAAAGTTAATAACACACTCATATGCACACACGGATGTGAAACATAGGCAATAAGCTCTTTGACACAGGCCTTAGCAATGTTGATATGTCTCTAATATTAAGGGAGATGAAAGAAAAAATAAATAAATGCTACTACCTTAAACTAAAAAGCTTCCACAAAGCAAATGAAGTTTATCATCAAAACGAAAAACTGCTTCACTGAATAGAAAAATATATTGCAAAGTATACATATGACAAGGGGTTAATATCCAAAGTATATCAATAACTCATACAACTCAACAAAAAGCAAACCATCAGGTTAAGAAATGGGTAGAGGATCTGAATAGATACTTTTCTAAAGAAGGCACATAGATGACCAACAGGAACATAAAAAGATATTTCCGTCACTTAGCCTTAGGGAAAAACAAATCAAAATTACAAATAAGGAATTTCAAATTACTTCATATTGGTTAGAATTGCTGTTTTCAAAAAGAAAACAGACAAGCTTTGGTGAAAACCTGGAGAAACAGGATCCCTGATAAGAACATAAACTAGTGCAGTTACTATGGAAAACAATGTGGAGAATCCTCAAAAATTTAAGAATAGAAATAACATATGATCTAGCTATTTCACTTACAGGTATTTACATGAATATGAAAACTCTAATTCAAAGATTTATATATCTATGTTCATAGATATATAATTCTATGTCCAGCATTATTGTTAATAGCCAAGATTGAACCTAAGTGCCCATTGTTGGATCAGTATATATACTATGGAATATTACTTAGCTATAAAAAATATGAAATGTTGCCATTTGTAACAACATGGATGGATCTGAAAGGTGTTATGCTAAGTGAATAAATCAGATGGAGAAAGACAAATACCATGTGGTTCAGTTCTTCTGTGGAAGATACAGAAACAAAATAAAGGAAGAAACAAAACAAAAACAGATTCCAACAATAAAATGGTTGTTATCCAAAGGGGTAAAGAAGGAAAGTGAACTAATTGGATGGAGGAAATCAGTTGTATGATGGAGAATGAAAACTAGCCTTTTGATAGTATTCTTTTTTAAAAAAAAGATTTATTTATTTATGCATACAAGAGCTGGGGTACAGGCCAGAGTGGTGGGAGGTGAGAGGATTCACCAGACAGAGTGGGGAGCAGAACAGGCAGACTGACTGAAACACACCTCCAAGGGCAGCAGTGGGTGAGAGAGGAGAGGTCTGCTACGCCATGTGGGTCCCCTCCCTGGCCGGCAGCAGGGATCGAACTCATGCTGCAGTGGCTGCGGTTTGCTTCACAGTGCATTGCTTTAACCCACTGCGCCACCAGGGAAGCCCTTGAAAGTATTCTTAATGTATATACAGTTGTCAATAATGCAGTATAGCTGAACCCTCAATAATTAAAATGTTTAATTTTACTTCAATAAATATTTACAATTAAAAAAGAACAAAGTATTTTTAAACAAACAGATTTCTATAGCAGCAGTGATGTGTAGCAATTAATATAATCACCCAAATGATGAGTAATGTTTAAGTAAACTCTGGTTCCTCATCACTGAGGATGCTCTATATTAATGAAACTCAAAACAGGGGATGGGAGAGGGGGTTAACTGCTCTAACAAAACTGTTGTCACTGGTAGATGGTTGTCACAGAAAGGATAAAAATTATTGTTGCATACAGTTACTGAAAGTTTAGCATTTAGGCTCATGCAAGGATATGATAAGTGTGATGTAATATTTACTGAAAAATACTTCATAAATTATGATTATAACTGTAAAACCCCATGTATATATATCCATATGACTCTCCAGAATGCTCTGTGATGGACAATGCTATATATTTCACTTTTTATTATAAAACATAACATTTTGGGGCCTCCCTGGTGGTACAGCGGGTTGAGTGCTACTCTGTGAAGCATCTACTGCACAGCAGCATGAGTTCGATCCCAGTCTGGGGGAAGGGGCACTGGGGGAGGGAGACCCATATGGCGCAGCAGATCTCTCTTCCCTTGCCCGCTGCTCCCCTCAGCAGTGTATTTCAGTCGATCTGCCTGTTCTGCTCCCCACTCTGTCTCTGGTGACTCTCTCACCTACTGTGACTCTGGCCTGTATAAGAGCTGTGATATACAGCTCTTATATTCATAAATAAATCTTTAAAAAAATAACATTAAAATTGGTGATAAGAAAGCTAATAAAACAAGCCCAAACATTTTTTTAGTGTGTCTCTCCAGGATAGAGAAAGGGGATTTTTGCTTGTTTCTCTCTCACTCATGGAACAGTGTCTGGATATATTAAGTGCTCAGTGTGCTGTGGATGAAAATTGTTGAATGATGTCCAATTACAGTAGGCTTTCTGACAATGATTGTAGACCAGCATAACATGTAATCATTCTCTTCTTTCTCCACTCCACAGAAATGATTTTCTCTAGGTCAGGTTCCCTGTGTGCAGAGGGTTCTTCAGAAATTAATTCAATGCTAGAAATTCGGAAATGCAATGCTTTTGGTATGAAAGTCCTTTATTTGCCATTCAAATTATGTGGTAAAGACACCTGATTAACTGCCTCCCAGTTGGCCTTGACCTGGCTAAACAATGATGCAGGGAAGATGGTGTCTCCTTGTTATGACCCACCTTGTGGTGCCCTGTTTTGACCTATAGGGGAGTAGAGTGTCATCCAGGGACTTTAGCTGAAACAGACTTCTGAGTAGTCCTGATTTCCTCATAACCTCACATAATAAAGTGAGATTTTCCTTAAATAAAGATATAAGACCATAGCTCTTTTAAGGCAGGTAACAGATGGCTCTTGAGACTGGAAGAGGGAGTTAACTTTCTCTTATATTCTTGAGGTGACAGCACTGTCATTAGGCGGGTGTGGTGAGGGTTTCTGAACACAGTGCGATAGGAGGAAAACTCCTCTGTGCCAGCTACTCACAATGGGGTGGGAGTGTGATAATTTCTTAGTGGTGGTGTGAATCTGTGTGTGTGTGTGTGAACTACAATCACACTGTAACTGACTGTAGTAACAATGGGAGTATAGACTACAATGAAGTGAAATGAAGAGAAATGCCTGTTACATAAATGGAGAGAGATTTTCTCCTTTTACTGCAAACTTGAGACATTTTAGTTTAATCAGCAGAGGTAGCATCTTAGCTCAGATTTCCTAGAAAACAGCCTGAGGGAAAAACTCATATGCTCTCTTGTGTTTTATGGGGGAAGCATCATCCCAGGGAAGCAAGACGAGAAAAATGTGAGTCTGAGAATAGTGAGAAAATATAAAGGGAGATATTGCTGAGCACACCACAGCTTCACATCAAGTGCAACTGGAAGGAGCATCCATTGTGGTGGAGGACATCTTCTTAGAAGTCAAAGAAGATGCACTTCTTGGTGTGTACCTGGCCACTCTGGAAAAGAGTTGGAGAAGTCAGGGTCTCTGTGGCTCCAGCCAGCCAGTGTAGTTGTTAGTTGTGGCACAGGGGCCATTGGTTGTGGGGATGGTGTAAATACTACTAAGCAGCAGCAGCAGCAGCAACAGCAGCAGCTGCGGCAGAAGCAGTGGCTTCCGGTTGTGGGAACATCCTGAACCATTGCTGGGGAATCTAGCTAGGAATACAGGGTACAGAGTCTGAGGCCCCAGACCTGAGCAGCACAGACTTAGTTCAGGTGCATTTGGGCAGTGCTTAGATAACCACAGTTCCTTCATTCTGCATTAAGTTGTTGGGGTGCCTCATCTCAGTGGGAGGGAGGGATATGCCTAATTCACTGCCTTATTTCAGTGCTTGACAAGGATCCTGCTGACCTGCTAGATCACTTTATTTTCAACACCAAGCAACAATTCCAGCAATGGTATCAGCAGAAAAAGTGGCGATCACGGAGGATGCTAAAATTGACTGTGTTTTTCTTTCCATTATGTGATCACCAGGACTGAGTCTACTTTTCTTGGGGTCCTGGGCTTGTCATAGTATACGGGAGACTGAAGTCATTTATGATAATAGTTAAAGATAAGTGATGATTTTATCTTATTTTTATATTTCAACTTAGTTGGCAGTGAACTATCCAAGCTCTATAATCATCCATACAGCTTGATCAAATCCATGAATTTCATTTTCAAGGATCAAAAAAGGGAACCCAAAAGTGGAAGAATAAAGGAAAGGGGATGCACTATTTAAATGTTCCTAAGTAGTGATTTTACTGAAGTCGGTACACATGTGATGTCTCAAGTGGTGTGATAAGCTGGGCGTACTCAGTGCATGTATTGAGACATATGCATTTCCCAGTGTTCAACTTTTAGTACACCTTGGAATACACCTAGATCAAGAACACTGCTGTCTATACCCTTCCCATCTGTAATGTCTTCGTTTGTGTGTGCAGTGCTATTGGGGGAGTGACATTTAACCAGAATGATAAAATATCATACGGTGTGATGGGCAGTTGTATTCTCTCAGTCAGTCCCCTGGAAACATTTACTAATTCCTTAACTGAGTTTTATATGGTCTATGGTTTAAGCCCAAACTTGAGAACTTATGTTAATGCTATGCATTTTTAAATGTTGAGGTTAGATTCAATCAATGAACTTTCTATTTAGAGATGCTGGCATTTTCCCCACGAGCTCCATCAGTTGAATATACGATAAAAAGATTAAATTGTAATATATCAAACACTTTCCACCTGGAAGGCTTGGATTATCTTCTGGGTTTATGAGGCCACCAGAACATCTCATGCAATCTACTTAAGTGGCTTAGTCGTCACGGTGAATTTATAGTTGTGGCTACTTGAGAAAGTAATAGTATTAGCTGTTAGCCACAAAATGAATAATTGATTTGAAGTGGGTATTGTTTAGGACCCAGTCAATGAAGAATAAGAAAATTTATGTTTTTGTGTTTGTAGAAGGAGTTTGGAATGAAATAACAGGTCTTGGGGCCTCACTGGTGGCACGGTGGGTTAAGCAACGCACTATAAAGCAAACTGCAGTCACTGCAGCATCAGTTCGATCCCTGCTGCCGGCGGCCAGGGAGGGAACCCACATGGTGTAGGTGTAGCAGACCTCTCCTGCCTCACCCGCTGCTCCCCTCAAGAGTGTGTTTCAGTCAGTCTGCCTGTTCTGCTCCCCACTCTGTCTGGTGAATCCTATCACCTCCTGTGACTCTGGCCTGGACCCCAGCTCTTGTATACATAAATAAATAAATCTTAAAAAAAAAAAGAAATAACAGGTCTCTTTATTTTGTTTGACACTTCTTTTCTGTCCTATGGCATTTATCACATATGAAGGCTATTCAGTTTACATCCTTTCATATTTATATATTACTATTTTATAGTCATATTTATATTCATTTTACATCACTCATTTTTTCACAGTTTTTTTTTTATATTTATTTATTTATGCATACAAGAACTGAGGTACAGGCCAGATGTGTGTGTGTGAGGGTAAGAGGATTGACCAGAGATAGAGTAGGAAACAGAACAGGTAGACTGACTGAAATACACTTCTGAGAGGAGCTGCAGGTGAGGCAGGAGGGGTCTGCTGTGCCAAGTGGGTCTCCCCCGTGGCCAGGGATTGAACTCATGCTACAGTGGCTATGGATGCTTCATAGTGCTGTGTTTAACCCCTGGGGGCACCAGGGAGGCCCCTTTTCACCAGTTTTTAAGCTTCTGAATGTCAGTAACTATATCTTAATTTCTGTTACATACCTTTGAGGGTTTTCAATTTAATTCTTGTGTCTCAATGTCATAAGAACTGAACTTTCTAGTAAATTAAGATGTGTTTCAAAGATACCCTTAGAAATATTCTGACAACTTGCCTTGAATCACATCCCAATAAAAATTCTTGTAAGTTATTTCCAAGCAGGTGAACTTTTTGAATGTCATGTGTGAGGAACCATCTGGGAGTTGCTGAATCACACTGTTCTCAATCACACTGTAGGTCCCTGATTACAATGCCACTGAGTGTGTCTGCAGATATGCTAAATCTTTGAAGGTCCATAACCACCTACATACCTGCTTCCTCTGAGCAGACTCCTGTATTTGCTTGGCAAACATTGATTCATGAGCTACCTTGTAAAACTAGAAACTGGAAACTGACAGGATTTAGAAGTACTTCCGGAAAGAAAAACAGGGATTCAAGTTCTCACGAAGCCAAGTTTTCAGTTGAGAACTGCTAGTCTTCATTTGATCCTGCACAGTCAGCATCCAAATTTCTGGTGGAACACCAGAGGCTATTAACACCTGTGGCTGTCTACAGTCTTACCAAATGCCAAGGCTTAGCATGATAGAGAGTGCTCTGAAGACATTTTGAGCTGTTTTTTACGTAATTTGAGCCATCACCTTTGGTTTTGTTTTTTCTGCTTGCTTCAAGTCGTAAGCCTCCAGATTATTTTACTGAGCCTTGGAGTTGGTAGTTTGAGTCAAAGTCAGACTAGAAACTGTTGGTCCCCTTTCAGCCTGATGGAAATTTGAATTCAGGGCTTGGAGATTATATCATCTCCCAAATATCCAGCTATTAGGGAGCTGTGTTATAAGGTGTGTGTGACCACATGGTACTACTTTTCTCTGAATTTTGAGCCAACCAAATCTTTTTGAAGGATAGTCCAGTGAGTCTAAGCTTCCTAGAACCTTCTGGATTTTAAGTAATGTTCTTAGGGAAACTGTGTACTTCTACCATTCCTTCAAGAAGGAGAGAAAAATGTACCCTCTAGTCATTTCATCTATTGTGGGTGGGTGAGCACTCAGAACAGTACTCTCCTTAGGGGACCCTGCCCACCCATGCAGATAGACTCCTAATATGTGCTGGCTCCTCTTTTCCCCTCTCTGTCATGAATATGCATGAATTTGGATATAATTAGGTCACAGAACAGATGCTATTAATCATTTCACTGCTAGGGGAAATGCTGTACGGTACCGCATAAACACTAGTACAATGTATTATCCACATGCGGAGCTTTTGCTTACCAAAAGATTATAAAGGAAGGCCCCCTATAAAGCCAAAGTACCTGCCTTCTGTTTGAAACTGGGCTTTCTCAGGGACAGACATTCTCTGCACGGGAGGACTTGCTTCCTTTTGTGCCAGTAATGATTAAACAACAACAACTAGAAAACAGCGTTGATGAAAGTGCTCATTGCCATTTCTCATTATTGTCAGAATGTCTTCAATTGCCCAGGGGTGGTATTTTTCCTTGTTGTTATTGGTTTAATTATGGCAATGCCATCTTATGGGAGAGAACTAATTAACCTTCTGTCAAGAAATCAACTCTGCCGTATTGCATGCGACATTAATGGCTCTGTAAATTTCAGGGCAAGTTTTAAAAGATATTTTTCTGTTTTGTTATCATTGTTGACCCCTTGAGAAGAAATAGTTTTCTAGTACATACAGATGTATGCAACACTCTGAGGATGATCTGGATATTGTATTGCTGTCAACAGTTGTTTTAAAGAAAATGATAGACAGAGGCCAATTTAGTGAGCTACAAAATACACTTCTCACAGGTGTAAGTAAAAAAGGAGATATTGAAGACAAGGGAGGGTTTGAGGTGGGACAGGAAGCTAACAATCATTGACGCCAACCACATGCAAGACACTTCCTAGTTCCTCAGACCTGCAGAGTAGGAGTTATTCTTCTTGTTGTGATGAAAATTCAAGGTTTTGAGTTGTGAAAGTAAAACCCAGAGCAAGTAGTCATGCTGAGATTGGTGTGATTTCAAAGCTCAAGCTTTCCCCACAAAAACAAATAGCAATCATGCTGTCTTCATGCCCCCAGGCCAAGCTCTGTTCAGTGTGTCACTTGCTGCCTGCAGCTGTCTGCTTGGAGGCTTACCTGGAACAAATATTTAGGTCTTTGTGAGATGAACTATTTTTGCTTTATTCCCAGTTCCAGTTTGTATTTCAAGTCTTGTTTTTATCTGTCTCTTCTTAGTCCTATCTCTTATGCCATCGTATATTCTTATATACATATGACAGCTGTCTTAACTCCTTTTTGAAAGAGCATAAGGTGTAAAAGATGTAATTTTCACAATAATCTTGTCAGGTAAATGTGATCATTCTCCTATGTATTAGATATTCTACTTATGTCAGAGAAGTCACATGTCTAGTTCACACACCTACTATGTGGAAGAATTGGGTTTTGAACCTAATTCTTTTTTGCCAATGCTTGTTTCACAGTGCCATGTGATTTATATTAAAAAAATACTAACAATGGAGGAAAGACCTCTGTAATTCAAAAGCATATTTAATACATAGCTTATGCTGTGGGGGTGAGCAAAAGAGTATTATACATTTTGAGAAAATGAGTAGGAAGGAACATTTTCACCTATGTGGTAAGTCAAAAGCTAATTTGGACATGGATTATAACTAGAATATTTGTGTAGATTCAGATACTTTAATTTTTGTACTCTGTTTTGGTTAATTCACACAAATATAGGACACACCTGAGTTAATAACCAAAATCCTTTTTCTTTATTGGATCCTGTGTGAGAGGGACTGTGTCCCCATTAGTACTGTCACTAAATATTTACCTAGGAGCTTTTGAACACAAGGTGATATATATAATTTTAAAGCACAGTGTCTTCTTTGTTGAGCTGAGAAAGAGAGTATATGAATAAGTGTTACTTCTTAAACAATACTGGGATATGCATTTATATGTAGCTACACATACTTTTCAAAACTTGAGGCCTCTGGAAAAAAAACCTTAGGGTAAACCAACCCCACCTTCTCCCATGTATAAATGAGAAAAGTAGAGTAAAGGGAAGGAAGTAATTTGCTTCAGTTAGCCAAAAGGTGGTAATTTCCAGGCACTGAATAACTTGAGTTGAAGACCAGATTCACAAATGTTTTTCAACAAGTTTTGGACTATAGATTCACATGGGCGTCATTAAATCAAGTATGGTTGTCTTCCCCTTAAGTCACATTTTCCCAGAAAGGTGATGCAGAGCAGTGTCCCCAACTAGTGCTTACAATACTGGTTCTGTCCTAGAGTATCACTAAAAATATCACTCATCCCACCTAAAAAAACTAGATAACTTCTTCTGGGAAGAAGTAGTTTCCTGGCTTTGGAAGCAATGCCAACCCCTTTCCAAGAGGAGTAACATTTGAGGTGGTTTTAAGAAATTTAAGAGCACAGATAAGGCCAGTGAGATAAGTCACACATGGAGGTATGGTGTTCTCTGTAGCTGCCTCCATTTAAATAATGTTTAGAACAAGAAGTTGACTCTGGATCTTTTTTCTCTTCCTTTTCTGTCACTATGTTGCCAGAGAGATAGACCTTTTTTCTCTTCTCACACAAACATTTAAGTTTTGGGAGTTTCCACTATATTTAACTTGGCAGCAATAGGAAAGCTCCCAACTGAACTCTGGAACCTGCAACAAGGACTTTGCTTTGTGGGTGATGTGTATCTGGTAAGTGGTAAAGTGCAATCTCATATTCCAGTTCCCAGGAGGATGATGGTGGTAGTGATGAGGAACAGGCACAGTGTTAACTGGGCCCTGGCAGAGTATGGGTTTTCTGAATTATCCTGGTTATACCTCTATTTTATCTTAATTTCTAAGATACTTCTCTTTGGCAAAGAAGTAACCTACTATTAAAGTAATTTGCCAAGAGCCTCCCTGGTGGTGCAGTGGGTTAAGCAATGCGCTGTGAAGCAAATCGCAGCCACTGCAGCACAAGTTCCATCCCTACAGCCAGCCAGGGAGGGGACCCACATGGTGCAGCAGACCTCTCCTGCCTCACCCTCCTACAGCCCCTCAGCAGTGTGTTTCAGTCAGTATGCTTGTTCTGCTCCCCACTCTGGTGAATCCTCTCACTGCCCTGGACTCCGGCCTGAACCCCAGCAATTGTATATATAAATAAATAAATCTTTAAAAAAAAATAAAGTAACTTGCCAAGGTTAACAAAGGTTCTCAAAGTGTGGTCTACAGTATGGGCGTTAAATAGTTGGAGAAAGACTTATCTTCCCACTTCTGAATCCACTCCCCTATTTTCTAACTTCCTGTGACCTTTGCACTCCCCTCTATCTCTTTGTTCTGTCAGTCATTACCAATTGAGAAATGGCATATGTTAGAAACATTTTCCTTTTCTGGTTGAATTTGCCAGGCCTCTTTTTAGACAACATGCTTAACAGATTCCAGTTAAGAAGAATAAAAGATTGGGGGAAAATGCCAAAGATGTAGATCCCTCTGCCCCTTTGTCTCTTACTGTCTATATTAGTTTGGGCTGCTATAACAAAACACCCCAGATTAGATGGTTTAAACAACAGACATTTATTTCTTACAGTTCTAGAGAATGGGAAGTTCAAGACCAAGGTGTTGTTAGATTCAGTTCCTGGAGAGGACCTTGTTTTTGGCTTGCAGATGGCTCCCATCTCAACTGTGTGCTCACAGGAAAATTTGTGTATGGGTTTAGGATTGGGATAGGAATGGGAGAGAGAGAGCATGCATGGGAGTGCGAGAGAGCAGGAGCTTGAGCGAGTTTCCACAGCTCATACATGTGCTGTATTTCTCTCTGTGGTCTTCTGTCTATAAAGGCTAATCCCATCATGAGGCTGACCCTCATCTAATTGTTTCCCAAAGGCCCCTTAGCCAAATACCATTACACTGAGAGTTCGGGCTTGAACATCTATGTTTTTTTGGGGGGTGGGAGCAAACATAACACCCTGCTTTAATATTCTTACTCTTTATATACCAGATATTAAATGATAAACATTTTCATTTGGTTAGTATGTCTTTCCCACAACCATTGCATGTTTTCTGAGTAGGAGTCTGGCTTAGACACTGCTCTGGCTCTCATGGATACTCACTGGGAAGCCTTTATCTGTGGGAGCTGATCTGGGAAAGGTCACTCAGAGATTGGAGATACATTGAGGATGTGGGAAAAAGAAACTAGAATTTAACCAGGGCTTGGCTTCTTGTTTGGACTCAGGACAGAGGCTGGTGTGACACCTGCCTTCTTTGTGGATTTTCTAGTAATTGTTCTCAAAAGTTTTCTCTGTTACTTAAGCTACTTTAAATTGAGTTTCTGTTCATTGAAAATTAAGTCACTGTAAACCTGGAGGGATGATTGCCAAGACGGGGAAGTTTAGATGTGGGCAAAGCGACTACTCAGATAAACTGAAACTCAATTCTTTTTTTTTTTAACCTTTTCAGTTTATTTTTATTATTTATTTTTTATTAATATAAAATATATATTTTTAAAAATTTACATATACTTGCCATCAATTGTAATCCCCATGTATTCCCCATCATCATCTCACCAGTGCACCATCACCTCAGTCCCTCGTGCTCCC
>JAGFMF010011684.1:7512374-7568879 GCA_019455555.1 Galemys pyrenaicus
GATTGCTGAGTAGTATTCCATCGTGTCTATGTACCACAGCTTCCCGATCCACTCATCTGTTTTTGGGCATTTAGGTTGTTACCAGGTCTTACCTATTGTAAAGAGTGTTGCTATAAACATAGGGGTGCAGGTATTCTTTTGAATCAGTGTATTAGTGTCTTTTGGGTATATTCCTAGGAATGGGATTGCTGGATCATATGGAAGTTCCATTCTGTGGTGCTGGGCAAACTGGACTGCTACATGCAAAAGAATGAAACTAGAATACTGCCTTTCACCATGCACAAAAATCAACTCAAAATGGATTAAGGACTTAGACATAAGACCTGAAACCATAAAATATCTAGAAGAAAAAGTAGGCAAAACCCTACATGACATAACACATCAATGAAACTCAATTCTTAATTTGTCAGAATTTGTCCACACCAGAGATTGATTCTCTCCTCCCTCCCTCTCTCTCCCTAACCCACCCCCTGACTTCCTGAGGTATTTGGGGACCAATATGAGCTTGTAGCATAATCTTTCTCTTTAATAGCAAATGATGCGCTTTTTTAGAACTCCCAGCACTGTGGCCTTATCTGGAACTTCAGCTCTCACAGACTGGGTTACCCTTATGTGCAAGAGATGGATAATACCTGCCTCATCTAGCTGGGGGGAGAAATGAATAAAATAGGCATGCTTATTTCACAATAGCTAGACTGTGCTGCCTATGTGTAAATGTTCTCCCTTTCTCTTCCTTTGGTGGATTGACTAAGAAAAGTTTAATGATTAAGTCCTGAGTGGATGTTGAAAATCTATTCAAAAGTAACTAATCCTATGTAAATGGTGTTTCTAAATTGCTGCCAAATTTTATAAGGCCTGGAGTTTCACATAATTAATTAATCATTTTCAAAACAACTTCTCAACTGTAAGAATTCCAAGGGAGAGAGTCAAATATGGCTTTTGAAAGAGGGACTGGTGAATTTTTGATACGCTCTTTTCAGTTGGAACAGTTACAGTGCATTTGCATGATTTTGCTCCCCTAAAGCATAGCAGTGCTGCCTGAGGGATACACAAATGACTTATTAAGACATTGCTACTTCTTGCTAGGAACAGATTTATTACAGAAAATACTTGAATATTATGTGTTTTATTCACTATAAAATCCGTTATATTTTTGTATGTGTGCAGTTCAACATGTATGTTTCTAAATCTTTGAGTGAATGGAACTTGGTATAGGTCTTGTGCTTTCCCATGATAATTCAAATGCTTTTCTTAAAATGAGTTGATTATCAAGTTTAACACAACTCCCAACAGTAATGCAAACTATCTTTAATAGTAGACTCAGGTAATAGAGTAAATTGACAATTTATTTTATTTTATTTTTTAGAGTCAATTCTGTAGAATGCCTACTCTGTGTTTGCTGGAGGGAGGTTTTACTGCTGAATGTTTGCCTTAAAACACTAAGGTCTCTGTGGTCTGTTTTAGTATTCTTCCTGAAATTTATTACTGGAGCTTTATATATGTCATTTGTTTTCTGTTTTATACTGTTCCAATTTGTAAACATGCTACAAGTAATTTCCCTTTCTCCCCTTTTTCTAAACTTTATTTTCTGTGGAATTCTTATAGACACATTTTAATGTTCCTCAAAGCTGTCACTTTTGTGCCTTCAGGGATTCTCTGGGATCACACTGACTTTGACTATGAGAATTGGCCTCTTTGAGATTTCATGAGAAAGGGCTCCAAATCAGCATTCCAGACCAGGAAAACCGTCCCTTGCTCCATGGAGTGAATGTGACCACAAGGAGACAGAAATATCACAGTATATCTACTGTGATTCTTTGATGCTACGGATGAACATATTTTTAGAATAAATTTTTATTTTGAATAATGTGAGATTTATATAAATGTTGCCATGATAATTAACAGAGTTTCCATACACTCATCATCCAGTTTTCCCAGTTAACATCTTAGTACATTAGTTCAAACTAACAAACCAACATTGCTATAGTACTATTAAGTAAATTCCAAATTGTATTTCATAAGTTTCCACACTAATGTCCTTATTTGTGTGCCAGGATTCAATCCAGGGTACCCAGTGCACTTAGTTTTCATGTTTCCTTAATCTCTGTTGTATGAAAGCCTCCTAGGCACTCTTTGGTTTTTAGGACCTTGACAGTTTTGAGGATTTCCAGCCAGGTATTTTGAAGATGTTTCTCATTTTGGATGACTCCAATGTTTTTCTCATGGCTAGACTGAGGTTATGGGTTTGTGGGAAGAATACCATTGAGAAGTTCTCTCCTCATCACCACTACATGTTATTAGGGGTACATGATATCAGTGTAACTTTGCATTGATGAAAATTTAACCTTGATTATTTGGTTAAGGTGGTGTTTGCCAGATTTCTTTAATGAAAGGTTATTTTCCTTTTCCATATTCTGTTCTTTGGATACAAATCACTGAGTTTATCCCAAGTTCAAGGTGGGGAGGGGGTAAACTCTACACTTAGAGAATATGTGAATAAAGTTGTTGGAATTCATCTATAAGAAAGATTTATTCCCTCTCCAGTAATTACTTTAAAATGTTCCTGTAATAGAAATCTTCAAAAGCAATAAGAAGTCTAGTATTGTTTGTTTGGAAAAAGTGTAAACTTTGATTCCCCCACTTGTTTCCTTGGGAACACTAGGAGACATGAGAAAATATTTGGGTTATAAGGATCATATTGTCATATCAGTAGTTGCAGAGAAAACATCTAACAAGATTTAACATTAATTTATGATAAAAATTCTCAAAAAGTGGTGATAGAAGGAATATGTCAACAAGGTAAAGGTCATGTATGACAGACCCACAGCTAACATCATACTCAAAGGTCAGAAACTGAAAGGTTTTCCTTTAAGATCAGGTACAAAAATATGGTTGTCCAGTTTCACCACTACCATTCAACATAGTGTTGGAAGTCCTAGCTAATGCAATTAGGCAAGAGTAAGATATAAAAAGATACCAAATTTGGAAAGGAGGAATAAAACTATCACCATTTACAGAAGATATGGTAATATATATTTAAAAACCAGAGGGGCCAAAGGGACTATGGTAGAGTATATGGTGGCTTTGGTGGTGGACATGATATGGTAATACACATCTGAAAAGGTGTGAATACATACCCCTAATTTGTGTAGTGTTATAAACCAATGTTACCTTGATAAAAAGAATACATTCAGAAAAAAAAAGAGAGAGAAAAGTCCATGGCATAGTAATTTCTTCATCAACTATGCAAAGGGGTCCTAAGCTTTAGGCCCTCCTTTCCCTTTCTCAGTGTTTACACACTTAGAACCTGTGCCACCCCTTCATGATGCTCCAGTTACCCAGGAGTCTTGAATCTTCTGTTCAAATGGACTTCCATGGTCCTCCTCTGCAGGTCTGTCTCCAGGAGGCGGCTGGGCCACTGATCGCAAATGCCCAGGCCTTTGGAGTAGTCAGATGCTGCATGGAGAGAGTGTGGATATGCATTCATGGTCTTGACATATCTGTGGACAGAGGTGTGGGGGAATGCTGGATTTGGGAAGAGAAAGGAATGATCCATGGTTAAATACTATGATTGGTTCTCCCTTAGATGCTACACTCTGATGTCATGGTCTGATATAAATTCTGAAAATTCTACCTTGGAATCTGGCCATGAAGTTTGTTGAGAGGGTAGATCTGTTAAGAGGATAGAGATATTTAATAGTTTGCTTGCTTGATTTATAATTCCACTAGTAGGATTTATTTATTCTTGTGCCCTAGGCTCTGAAACTGTTCACAGCAGCTCTGCTTATGTATTAAGTTAAATGGAGAAATGTCAGAGCTGTTGTCCATAATGTACTTGTGCCCAGCACCAGCACTCTGAAATGCTTTCCCTTTAAGCTATAGCCTCTGGGGCACACAATTTCTTTGAGAGGCATGAGTAAGAGGGGCCTTTCTGTTGTCAGAGTAGGGAGTGGCCTTTGCTTTGTCTACAGAGAATCTCTTATCCACCTTAATCCCATTCTCACTCCTCTTCATTCAACCCTCCATGATCTAAAATTACACTTTTGCTATAAAGTTTTCTTGGATTCTACCAATCCCTTCACAAAATTGATGTTGTTATTCACTTATATCTGTATGGTTCCACAGGTCACCAGTCACTGCCCTTTTCTTCTGGGATCTTTGAATGTGGTTCTGATTTGATACTACTACGTGAATAAATTGTGACTAGGTTCTCTGAAGGCATGGTAAATTAAGAGCTTAGCATAGTTTTACACTCAACTATGCTAAGTATAAATATCCTATTTTAAAATATATTTAAGTAAGGCCTGTACCAGAACCAGGCTGAGAGAAATGCCGAAGAGTCAGTACAAATTGATGGTTATTCATTCATCATCATTGATTTGTTAATCAAGTAATGATTTTTGCCTGGGTTTATTAGAAAATTTTCTGTACTTTATCTTTTTTTTTTGGACAGTAGAAAAAATCTATTTAAAAAAAAGGTAAAGAGTAAAGACTCCCAGGTATGTGGTATCTGGGAGAGGCAAAGAGAGCCCTCTCTGTACTTTATCTTTAATCACATCTGATTCAAGAACCTTTTTGTTGGAGAGGAGGAAGACTTTCAGATTTCAAGTAACCTGGAGGTGCCAAAACCCTGTAGTAGATCCTAATCAGAGAGAGACTTGGGACTTTTGTTTTTTAATCCTTTTTTATTTTTTTCACAATAATTTCTCTCTTCTTTTTTTAAGCCTTTAAAAAGACAGGCTTACTAGGAAGAGGAGAAAGGAAAAGAGAGGAACCTCCATAGACAGAGTTGTAGGAGAAATGCTTTCCTTTTCTCTTAATTGTACCTTTTATTTCCCAGCTAGTGTGGGATCTCAGGTCACCTCTTTCTCATAATGTCTCCCTGTTTTTTTGTTTAATTTTCTTTTGTTTTTTAAGTATCGGTAAGAGTCTTGATTTTGGAGACTGAGCCAAAATCCATAGAAGACTGATAGGCAGAGAATGAGGTCTAGGTTAAATGGAGTTTTTCCCCTTCTTGTCCCTTCTAAATTGGCTTTTCTCAGTAAATTGTTGAAGGTATGTTATTCTTACTATTGGTATTTTTACAGTTTTGTTTCTAACAAAAATGAACATGTTCAGACTATATTCCTCTTACAGATTTATTAATCATTGCTTTGACAATAACATGACTGGCTATAATAGAACATAGCTAAAGGAGTAAAATATATTAGCTTTTTATTTAATTTATTTTTTTATAATATATATTTATTACCTGATCCTTCGTATTTGCATAATGTATGGCTTCCCCATGAAATTCCCATCACCATCACCATAGTATCCTGTGCTCTTTCCACCCCTGTCCTGATCCTTCTCTCTCCTCCTCTCCTACACAATGTCTCTGATCTATATTTGCCTGATGGTTTTTATTTTTCTACTATTATAGTTACTTTTTCCCCCCGATACCTTATTTTGTTCCTCTACATTCCTCCTTATAGGAAGAATGTAAAATATATCAGCTTTTAAAAGAGAGATAGGAAATGGCTCCATGATAAAACTTTCATAGCATACATTCTAAATTTATAGTGTATCTTATATTATCCTTTACTTGTTTTATTCGTTCATTCATTCATTCATGAAATCTATATAAAGCATCTACTATAT
This sequence comes from Galemys pyrenaicus, assembly GCA_019455555.1. Taxonomy (NCBI): domain Eukaryota; kingdom Metazoa; phylum Chordata; class Mammalia; order Eulipotyphla; family Talpidae; genus Galemys; species Galemys pyrenaicus. The sequence continues at coordinate 7,518,015 of JAGFMF010011684.1, forward strand.
TCTGCTGTGTTCTAGGTTCTAAGGGTATAGCAGTCAACACAGACAAAATTTACTCATCTTACAGAATTTCCATTTCAAGGAACCTCAGCAATAAAAAGAAATAAGTAAAATGCATGCTCTGTTAGATGGTGATAAGTAGAAAGAAAAAAATAAGTAGGAGACAGGGTTAAAACATGTTGAAGGTTAGGTGGAGAGTTGCAGTTTAAATAGGATGATTAGGAAGGTGGTATTTGAACAAAGACTGATGGAAGTGAGGGAGCAAGCTACTTGGATCTGGGAGGGAAGGCATAGGAAACAGCAAATTCAGAGTCCCTGAGGGAGTAGGCCTGGTGTGTTTGGGAAGCAGAGAGGAGGTTAGTGCTTATAGCAGTGAGTGACGGGGAGTCAGAGGTGAGACTGGGGTGTCAGGTGGGGGCCAGTTTGTGTGGGGCCTGACACCTGCTTTGGCTTTCACTCCAGTGAAATATGGGTGCCATTAGGAGGGTTTGAAAAGAGGAATGATATGATATGACTAGTGTCCCTAGTGTCACTATGGCTGCTTGAGAAGCATCCAGGTGGAGCAGGAAGAGATGCCAAAGGCCAGTCAAGACCAGAAAACAAATGCAGTAATGCAGGGGAGGGGTGACTGGAGTTTGGGCCGGTGTGTCCATGGTGAAGATGGTGAGAAAAGGTCAGTTTCTAGAGATATAAAAATATAAATGTGTGTATAAATACTTTTATAACAATTTTATTGAGGATAATTAACACACCATACAATTTTCTGTATAACTTAGAGGCTTTTAGTGTATTCATGGATTTTTTTCATACATCACCACAATAAATTTATTTTACTTTTTAAAAAGATTATTTATGAATACAAGAACTAGGGTGCAGGCCAGAGGTGTGTGTGTGTGGGGGGGGAGATGATTCACCAGAGACAGAGTGGGGAACAGGACAGACAGATGGACTGAAATACATTGCTGAGGGAAACAGTGAGCAAGACAGGAGAGAGGTCTGCTGTGCCATGAGGGTCAGCTCCCTGGCTGGGGGTCTGGATTTTGAACTCGTGCTGCAGTGACTGTGGATAGCCTCATAGTGCTGTGCATAGGCCCTGTGCCACCAGAGAGGCTCAGCAATCAATTTAGAACATTTTCATCACCTCCAAAAGAAACTGTACCGGGTTCTCCCTGCCCTGTAACAAAACCTAGTTCGATTTAACCATCATCCACAATCCTCCCTTTTCCCTGGGCCCTAGCAACTGCTAAGCTGTTAGGGCTGAGTCCCAGCTTGAGCCCTGAACTGCCAGGGTAGCTTCCCTACCTGAGATCGTGAATGGAATAAATTAGATTAGAAAAATGAATGGATGGATGGATGAATACAAATAATTGATTAATGTTAGAAGTGTTTAGTCTTTATTTAGAAGTTTGGTCATCTTTTTGTGATGTTATGTCATAGGAACATAACTCATGTTATATCTGTTATCTTATGATCAGATGGCTTATTTACATATCTTTTCACTTAAAGGTTCATTTTCTAAAAACCTATCTGTAATGTCAAATGAGGACTTACTGTGTATACCCAAAATTTTAATCCCGCCTATTACACTAGATTCACTAGACTTACAATCTATTTCATTTTTTTAATCTTTTAAAAATTCTTTTCATTCTTCTTTCTCTTCTTAGGTCATCTGTAAATCACAAATTGATGACATTTACAGAAAATAAATGTGAAAATCAAGGTACACTGTAGGGTAAAGGTTGATCAGGTATTTCCACCCGCCCACCACTGATGATGGACACCTGTGGTGCTGCGAGCATTCCAGGGTGGGCATGCGCAAGTGGGCGCACCTGTGTTGGACACGGGCATAAATGGGCGGCGTCATGAGGACGCCAGAACTGCGAGCACCAACAGACAACCGCGAGAACTGCGAGGATCGACAGACAGAACAGCGACAGTACTGGAGCGCAGCAACAGCAGAGAGAGAAGAAGCAGCCGAGAGGGTGAGATGCGCTGGGGGCTGGGCGGCCTACCAGCCTCCCGGCCCCCCGGCCCCCCTGACTGCCATGTACCTGGCCACCTCTACTAAATAAAGTATGAAAAGCCACCAAGGGCTCCAAGACTCTCCTTCCTTGACCCGTCTGCCCAGAACCATCCCAAACCCTGCTCCAGTGCCACCCCCATCCTGCCACTACATACACCTACATGTTTTGCAAGTAAAAGGAAAATCAGTTTGAATTTAAAAATTCCCCCTGAAGAATGAATACTATCCATCTTTAAAACTCTTACAAATGTAAAAAAAGTCAGACTTTGTTCCTACTTCTTAATAGTGTTCTGAATCAAACTCTTTAAGCACCAGCACTAATTTGAATGAAAGCCCACTTGGCTTTAATTGACCATTGTTGCAGTTGATTAGTAGTATTGTCAGAATGTGACTCCCCACTTTTGGGCTCTAGCCTAACAACTGAGAGAATCCACGAGATTCTTTTAGGATAATAAACTCAAAATTTCAATAAATGGCTGTAAAATGAAATCTTAAGTAATAACTTTGTGATTGGTGACAACACGTACATTTATGATTGACTTACAGCCTACAGCTGCTACACAGTCAAGCAGTAAGCTATGTTGAACTGAGAGCAGGCCAATGTGACTTTAAGATGATTTTGTTTCTAGCTCATGTGATGGAGAATTGAGATGAATACTGTCAAGAATGGTTCCTGGCCTCACCCAGCAGTATTCTCTACATTTTTTGGTAAGTGCTGCTTTACTAGGTATTGTGAGGAGTGAATAAAGCCGTCATGCTATTTATGTAATGTTCTGTCTTTACAGGCAGGCATGAAAGAGAAGAAAATGTACAGGATGAACAAATATGTATAACTGTATCTATGTTTCTGTCATCTCAGGAGCTAAATTATTGTTGCTGGTGGGGATAGAATGAATAATGAGAGCCAAGTAGGGTCAGTCAATAAGCACCCAGAATAAATTGCTAATCAGAGTGGCACTAGCACAGACTGATAAATAACAAGGTTACTTGATCTGAAGAAAGAACCTGCTTCCCCTTATACCAGTAATTAATCAGTACAGAGAAAGGGCTTACTTGGCTTTCACTGGGTTACGGCCAGATGATGTTGTAAATCAATTACATATTCGCAGCACCCTCTCCTCCAGTTGCCTGGCCTGGGTATAAGCAGCAGCTGATCCCAGTTTGCATTGCCTGAGCGCTGCTTCATGATTGCCTTTCTACCTAGCATGTGTCTGCTCAGAAAAGCTTGGGCTCAAGTCTACCCAGAGCAGTACTTTTAGGTTTTACTGTGCACACGAATTACCTGGGAGTCTTGTTAAAATGCAGATTTTGATTCAGTAGGTCTGTTTTAATAAGTCCCCAGGTGATGCCAATGCAGCTGATCCATGGAATGCATTTTGATTAGAAGAAAACTGGGGAGAAGGAAAGTGGCTTCTAGAGGAAGGAGAAGTGGAACTAGAAAGTGACTGTAAACATGGGAAATGTGTGGATTTAGTCTTCCTCTTCAGTTCCTTTTATTTTTCTCTTCTCTTTCTCCCTTAAGGGACATTTACCTCTCCCTGATGTCTGTAAGTGCGTTAGGCCAAGAGAGCCTGACTCGGTTGCTAAGGGTTGGGACCCAGGCATTGATATTTTTAATGGCTTCCCAGATGATTATCACATGTAGAATGATTTGGGATGTACTGCTTTGTCATCTTGAAAAAACAAGCTTCCGTGAAGAGGACCCATTGCTTAGGACCTGGAAAACAGGTGCAGCACGAAGATGGTCTGGGGTGGTCAGTCCTCTTAGGCCTTGCAACTGCAAGGAGACTAGGTAACAAGCAATGCCTGCCTGCTCCTCACAGAATGTCAAAATTGGGACAATGATAGACTTTGTTACACAATATAGTTTATCACCAACAAAAATCATTTATTGTTCCAAATACAGAGTTCTAGGCTCCTACCTCAGACCTATTGAGCTGCAGTCTGCATTTTAATAAGACCCCCACTTTCACATTGAAGGCATAGTGTTTAAAATACAGAACCTCCCATGTTGCCACCTTTGTTTGCTTCTCAAGGTAGACTGAGATGCTGCACTCAGGGCTCAAGTGTGTCTACTTAGGTGTGTCTTGTCTACTTGCTTCCCTCTCGGTACAGTTTTAAGTCTGTCAGATGGGGGTATAGCATCTCTCATCTCGTAAAACCACACACTTGTTAGCTGGAAACTTTGCTCTTGTGAAGTTCTTGTTAAAGGAATTGCTTCAGGGTTTGCCCTCACCCCTGCATGCACAGTAAATGGAGAGGATTGGGGGAGGAGGTAGGGGCCGCCCTGAGATTCACACTTGGGTGGGTTGTCTGTGTCTGGCTGGTTCTGGTTTCTGTGGTGCATTTTACATTCAAGTCATAAGGATGGCCTCATAATCACAACAGTTTGGATCCTTGTTGCTCCTTTCTAGAATATCATCTTGACAGCCCAGATTTCATAAATGCCCCCATTGATGAATGGAAGTGTCTATACTCAAAAATGAACACGCCAAAGGGAGCTCAGACTATTTTTCCCCCTGCAGCTTCCTGTCATTTGTGGTGTTCTCTTCATAAACCACAAGGCTCGGCAGTAACTAGCAGCTGTTTACAGAGCTCCGCCGGTGATTAAGTCAAATTGGATCTGCTCTCTTAGTCTAGTGAGGAAATATACTGACATCCATTATGTATAAGCTGGATGTCGGGGTGGGGGGGTGGAGGGAGAACGCAAGCAATTCTTGTCAGTTTTAATACATGTTTAGACTGCGGACCATGTGAAGAAAGAAAAACTTCTGTGGGTCAAAACAGAGTGCTGTGTCAGAAGTAGTGCTGCCCTTAGAGCACCGGGTCGCTGAGGTGGGGAAGAGAGAGGAGAGGCTAGCATTCTGTGGAGGGAGAGAATGAGAACACAGAAGTGGAAGGGAGCACAGTTCCTGGAGAGGCCTGGCCACAGTGGAGAGAGTTGTGGATAGTCTCAATTCTCTGTATGAATGTCCCAAAAATATGCCACCCTTGAAGGCAGTCATGCCCACCTGGCATCTCAGTGACTGTCATAGAACAGTTTCCTTATTATTTTTTAAATAAAATTGATGGCATTTGGAGACCATCCTACTTATTTGATTACATGCTTATTGTTTTGTTTTCTCCACTAAAATTTTAGGTCCTTGAGAACAGGGGCCTTACTTTCTTGCTTGTGGCTGGCTCTACTTCACTGCTTGGTACTGTAACTAGAAAATATCAGAAGTTGTGTTGGTTTTCTGTGACTCCCATCACAAATTACCACAAACTAAGTGACTTAAAACAACAGAAAGTTTCCCTCTCACAGTTCAGAAAGACAGAAATCGGAAGTAAAGGTGTTAGCCACGTTGGTTTCTTCTGGAGGCTCAAAGGCACAGTTCCCTGCCTCTCTTCTAGCCGCTGGTGGTTACTGGCAATCCTTGGACTTGTGTCTTGGCTTGTTTGTAGCTGTTTCACTGTGGTTTCTGCCTCCATCATCACGTGGACTTCTTCCCCAGGTGCAGCAATGTGCACCCTTGCCTCTTCCTGTAAGGTCATCAGCCATTGGATTTAGGGTCTACCCTCTCCTAGTAAGACCTCATCTTAATTGTATCTGCAAAGACCCTGTTTCCAGATAAAGTCATATTCTGAGGTTCTAGGTGGATGTGAATTGGGAGTGTGGGGGAAGGGCACTACTCAAACCAGTACAGGTGCTAAACACTGTTGAGTAAATGAGTCATTTGAGGTTTGCTGGTTTAAGAACCAGAGAAAGTAGAGAACATACAGGGCAGAAATAAAGGGCAGGGTTACCATTGATTCTAATAATTGGGAGACAGGAGTGGAGGGAGACAGCTCATGCTCGTCTACTGAGTACAAAAGTCCCATTGTTCTCAGGAATACTTTAGTAGGAAGACCTTGGGGAAAAGATACTGTTTTTTTTTTTTAAAGATTTATTTTTATTTATACATAGAAACTGGGGTGTAGGCTAGAGGTGTGGGGGCAAAGAAGAGTCACCAGAGACAGAGTAGGAAGCAAAACAGTTGGATCTACTGAAATACACTGCTGGGGCAGTGGGTGAGATAGGAGGGGTCTGCTGCACCATATGGGTCGCCTCCCTATCCAGGGATCGAACTCATGCTGCAGTGACTGGCAATAGCTTGATAGTGCTGAAAATTTAACTACTGTGCCACCAGGAAGACCCCCATAAGACATTGATTTTTATTGTGGGAAGATTGGTGAATTTCTGTGCAGGGGCAACTATCATCTTAGCAGGGCTCTGGCATGATGCTCTTCTGGTGTAGGTGGGAGTCTGACACTGGACCCAGTCCTGGGCTTCCCACGAAGCTGAGTGGGCTAGAAGTACCAGCAAGGAAGAGTTTCAAAGAAAATGAGCATTTTGAGAAATTAGAGTTGAAAATTGGAAAAAGAAACATGATCATCAGAAAAATAGAACTCAACTGGCTCTGTTTGAGTTTGAGAATGCTCTAATTTTGTTTTTATTTTAATTATATAGATATATTTTACATTATTTTTAATTTTTGTACAGTGTATATTTCTCATCTCTGTGAAATTCCCATCACCAATTCACCAGTTCACTATCACCATAGTCCCTTGTGCTCTTCCCACCCATTTTGTTCCTTCTCCTTTCTTCTCCCCACGGGAATGTCTCAGATTTATAGCTGTTTGTAGATTTTGATTTTTACTTTATTGTAATTGATTTTTCTTTCTTTAGTCCCTTGTTTCTTCTACATTCCTCCTATAATGACTGGGGTATAGGCCAGAGTTGTCTGAGGATTCGCCAGAGACAGAGTGGGGAGCAGAACAGGCAGACTGACTGAAGTGCACTGCTGAGGGGAGCAGTGGGCGAGGCAGGAGAGGTCTGCTGCACCATGTGGGTCAGCTCCTTGGCTGGGAATTGAACTCATGCTGCAGTGGCTGCGGATGTTTCATAGTGTGGGGCCTAACCCCTTGTGTCACCAGGAAGGCCCCCTATCCAGTGTCTTAACTCAGGTCTTATTGACCCAACTACTTCTGAAACCTCGATCTGAATAAAGGGTAGAGGGCAGGAAAGAGTTGCTCTTTCTAAGCTCTTGGCTGTTTCTGTTCAGTTATAGGTTTAAGTAAGACTGTACAAGTTCACAAATGGTTTAGGAAAGATAAAGATCAGGTTCAGGACACTAAGGCGTTTTAATGATATAAAAGACATCTTTCTTGAGGTCAGACTTGCATCATTGAGGGATGTTAAGCAGAAGGTCAGCCAATGATCAAGAGCAAAGGGGAAGCTTTTCTGGTGGATCTTTTCACTTTATATCATTGACTTCGGAAAGATTTCATAGGAACACTCTTTTCAGATAGTGGGAGAAGCCTGTATCTTGATTCAATGGGCAAGAACTGGCTGTGCTAGGTAATTGCATGAAAGGGCAATTATTCTGTGATTTTAAACTTAGTGACTGCATTTGTAATCATGTAAATAACTGTCATTGTCTGTGAACTCTGGAAATGAATCTTTCCAAGAACGTGTCCAGATAGCAGGGGAAAAATGGAAGTTATCACATTTGCACATACTTGTGGTGAAATGGAAGCAGGGCTACTAGAGTGGCTGACCTACACCTCCCCTTAATGAAAGAAAGTTTTCTGTGATCCAGGCTGACAGAGGCTCAGGATTGACTAAGGTTCTTTCTTGGGCAAAGGTCTCTGTGGACACCTAGTTAATCTCAAGAATTCCTCTACTTTGGAGTTAGTGACACTGACTGCTCCCTAGAAGACTGAACTTGAACTGTTTATGGGCTTTGACTTCACTGGGGAGGCCTTTCCCCTACTGTCTCCTGCCACCCACAGCCTCCCAAGAGGCAGGATAAAAGAGAATGTTGTTTTCCTTACTTCTCTGGTTTTGATTTCCTCCTTTGCCTTTGTGTTTCTGAAAATTTTAAAACAAGCAAACAAAATATAACTCAGCAGGCTTTATGAGGAGCATGAAGAATTAAACTCCATGGGCACTAATGCCAATCCAACATGTACTTAAATTTAGCCCTCCCTTTCAATTGTTGTTAGATTTGATAATTTATCTTTCTGGGACCTGGATTTGCTGTAGCAGTGCTATAGTGGGTCAAAGGATGGTTCCACGGTGGAGGACAGTCGCTGTCTATGGGTTCTTTACCTGCATGCACAGTTGCAAGACTTCTCAGGCTCAGAGAACAACAATGGGGTTTATTTAACAAACAGAGGAAACAGAGTCTAAGGCTACAAGTGGCCAGCTATCTCACCCCCAGATAGTGTCCACAGTGTCCAAAAGCCCCAAACAAAAGGCTGCTCATGAGAGATGGCACTGTCCCATTAAGGAGGGCCTGGAGTTTGCAGCACATTGACAAGTAGTGGGCCAGGATCCAACTCGGTGGCAGCTAGGGGTGCTCACAGGTGGGTCCACTGAGATGACACCACAGCAGCCCACAGCATTCTGCACTTGGTACCCCTTAAGTGGGGCCAGCTGTAACAATGTAAGGTGGGAGTGGGGGATTAGATCACTAGAAGCAGATGGGCGTGTCGTTGAGGCAGCTACTGCAGTGTGCAGCCAGAGCTCATTGCTTCAGGGGCATTCTGAGGCACACTGTAGAAATGTCTCAGGTTCTATCACTCAAGGAACTAGCCATCTACCAACTGCCACTGGTTGTTAGTTGAGGTCTGCTCTACTCTAGGGGATATTAAGTCTTCCTGCTTCACTTTCCAGTTCAGTAGGCCAGAAAAAGCCCTGAAGCGAAGAGCCATAGGTGTATGCAGGTGGAATTCCCTGGGTTGCTTAGTACTGAGGGAACCAATTTTACACTGAGCGGCCTCATTCAGGGGACACAACTTCCACCTGTGATCTGAGGGTGGTGCCTGTGAAGGGGGTAGAGGATGCCCATGCTTATATCCCATTGTTCTAAGTTTTTGCCACAAGTTTTTCACCACAAACATTTTTTTGCCACATAACTAATAGGCCATAAGGCAATTTTGCAATAAGTGATAAAATAACAGGTTGACAGTTTGATTGTATTTAGGTACAACAGATCCTTAAGTGTTTGTGCAACATTTCACTATAATCCTTCAGTCATTAGGATTCAGGATTTAATGTGGGATGATGTTACTTTTTATCACGGTATGTAATGCATTTTACTGGTAGTGCATAGATGGACTACATTGAAATGTTCAACTATATGACCTGCCCATCTATTTCACATCACCTAAGAAAATTATACCCATCAGGAATCATGTAACCATTTCTTTGGTGGGGAGGTAAGAAGAGTTTGATTCTTCTTTTGCTTCTAATTTATAGCATTGCATGATAAGAGTTGGTAAAGGTAGCTTTAAAGAACAAAGTGTTTTATTTTGTGAATTACTAGCCACCTCCTTTGTATTTGTCATGGCTTAATAAACTTTTGATTTAATGGGTAGGAGAGATGACTGGGCTCACAAAGGATTTGCAAAATGGTAGGCTGTTATTTTCTAGTATCATATGCAATTTGGTTTTGCTCTCTCTTATTTCTCACCTTCAGTAAATTTTGTCACATTTTCTATCAATTTCATGTATGTTACGTAGTTGTTATCCACTATTTTAAGGTCACCACTTCTACTAGTCACTATTTAGACCATTTTGAGAACTAGGATTTATATTATATAAAAATGATAGCACTGTGTCAGTTGAAACCAAACAACCAGTTGTTTTCTCTTTCATAGAAAATGTCCTTACAATCAAGTAGTTAAATGGCAGACTTGTCTGTGGCAAAGAACTTAAAGTGAAACTATCTAGAACCTCCCATGCTGTTGTATTTTACAGCTGTATTGCACCTTTGTGCATTTGAGGATAGTCCAGTCATTCACAGTACTTAATAGCAACCAGATCCCTTCGGTATGAATCAATGCCCAAACCTCTCATTTTTCTTGAGATGGATGTTGATGGTCTCTGTGGTCTTGTACCTCATAGATCAAGATGACTTGGCAGTTCATCTTGAAGTCTACAGTACGATTCCTACTCTGCTAATTATGTTCCTAATGGGTAGACTGTTTTCCTAGGACTGGGTACTGTGCTAAAAACATCACTGTGGGTATATGGACTACTCTCATTTTTTTTCTTTGTTTATATATATTTGACATCATTTGTAGTCCCCATGGAATTCCCACCACCAATTTACCAGTGAACCATCACCTCAGTCCCTTGCGCTCTTTTTGCCCTCATTCCAGTCCCTCTCCGCACCCCCCCCAGTACCTCTGATTTGTCTTTTTGCTTTTGTTGTGTTGTGATTTGGCTTCTTGTCATTGTTGTTATTCTTTTTCTTGAACCCTTATTTGGCTTCCTTATATTCCTTCTACAAGCAAAACCATCCAATATTTTTCTTTCGCCTTCTGGCTTATTTCACTGAGCATAATCCCTTCTAGCTCCATCCATGTTTCTGGAAATGACTCTAGTTTATCTTTTTTTGATTGCTGAATAGTATTCCATTGTGTATATGTGGACTACTCTCATTTTGAAGATGAGGAAGTTCAGATTTAATGGTTGGGGGAAAATATTAACTTGTTACCTCTCTGCTTTTATGAGGTGATAAAAACTTGAATATAATTAGTAGTTAAGGTGAGTTTGTATGATTTTGTCTCAAATTTCCCAGAAGAAAGATGTCACATATAACCACATAATACCTCTACCTTGTTTTGATCGCTTTTAATTTTACGTGGTCACTTCATCCTTCTCTTTTTATTTTTCCATCTCTAAAATCTCTTAAGACTATTAAAGGTAAGAAGTTTTTCTGGAGGCTAGCTTATCAAAGCTTGTGTGGTGAGACAGAGAGGAAAAAGAAGCACAAGGCATTTCGGAAGGGTTGCTTTAACAAAACAGTGCCCCTCTTAGTGTGTGGCTCTCATAAGGCAGTTTGTATAATTTATACAAGGAGTTCTCTGTGCAGAAGGCTAGCTTTCCAATTTACTTTAAAAATAGATCTAGTACTTCTGAAGGTTCTTGTACCTACTGAGTCAAATCATAGTACAGATGGACAATGGCCCTTAGGCCAACTCAGGGACGTGCTAAGTAGATGTGATGTGTTTTACATTCTTGGCCCCCTTTTCTAGTCTGCCCTTATAAGAGCCACTGAGGAGAGCAAATCATATTACATGGACAGATTTCCAATCTGTTAGCTCAATATTTAACTCCTTTTATACAGACTGGTAAATAGCCTTCAGATGGCAGTGAATTGTAATTGTAGCCAACAAGGATAGAAAAAAAAAAAAAAAGATGAAGCCAGTTATTTAGATGTACAGAGCTTTACTCCCTTCAATTCCTTGGAGCAATCTGGTCCTTTAGAAGAGACTGCCATCGGATGCGTAATTTCAACAGGAAAGATCTGATTGAATTTGCACTGGGCAGCAGTGGTGAGTGCATGTATTGATCAGAATCCTCTGATGTTCTGGGCGAGGCTTGTTACCATATAGTTAGTCCCTGTGGTTTCTTTCCTGTAATTGTGCACACAGGTTGGCATGAAGGTGTAACCTTCTTTTGAGGTCTAAAAATGCTTTAACTATACAGATAACTATACAGTGACTAACCCTGGAGTGAGCAATATACGATAAATACACATGCGTAACTCTTCACTGTTAAGACCTTTTGTCACTTCTTTCTTCCCTATTTCTGAAAGCACCATTGCACTTGCTTCTCATACTTTAAAGGACAAAGTCTGTACAGTGATTTATATGTTTGTACATATATTAAAGATTTTTGGGTCATGTATGTCAGAATAAAGCATCAGCTTTTTTCCATGATGACATTCATTTGTTCATTAAATTTTAAATGAGTCATAATTCTGCATGCCTGGTATTGAGGACCTGTAGATGAAAACAAAGAAAACAAAGAAACACTATTTGCAAAACAAAATAATGTCAACCATATTATATGACTTGTTGGGTATAGAGAAAGAAGATACCATTCATGTTTCATAGAGTTTATCATATATATAAATAACTTCCTTAAAAGCATTGTGTACATAAGATATTTACTATCACATGTACTTGCATTGCTTAATAAAGATATTTAAGAGAGAATATTCTTTATTATAGGCATCAATATTCAACTCTACTCTGCAACATAAAATTTTCTTGTATTTTTATTGCATTGAGGGAAATTTGAAAAACCTAAGATAATGTAAGTGCTATTGCTAGTAACCCAGAGACCTGACTTTATTCTCCTTTTCACATTCTTTTTGCACGGGAGTCTTTTCTCCTGTCAGAGGTTAATTCCTATAGCTTTTCTCTGAGTTCCACCCCTTCAAAAAGTCCATTTCCTTCCTACTACAAAATCTTGCTTCCTAATGAGATGAACTACATCAAGAGATCAATATGCTCTAAACTCTGTAAAGTAAAAAATCCCCTTCTTGAATACTACATCTTACCTAGTAACAGCTCTAAATCTTTTCTCTTTACAATCGGTCTTTAAGAATGAGTAATCTACGTGGATTATCACCTATTCTGCTTCCATTTCATTGTAATCACCTTCAAAGGCAGCCTTACCATTCCACTGAAAGACTTTCATGAACTTACTGTTGATCGCGTTGCAAAGTTAATGACTTATTTTGACTTTATTTCTCTGCACCATTGATAATTTTGATCACTCCCACCCTTTGGAATTAGCTAAAATCACACACACACACACACACACATAAATGCAATACACACTCAAAGTAGGATGTTGCATCAACAGTGGACAACATTAAGTGATAATTTACATTTTCTTTCTTCTGTCTCTGACTTTCCAGCTTCGCTTCCTTAAGAACCTGTTTGACAGTCCTGTGTATGTACTTTTAGCAATGTTCAGTTCAGATTCAATGTGGTAAAATCACAATGCGATCATATCACACATATTTTTTCAACCTCCTCTTTTCAAGTAATTTATCTCGAACATCTTCACATAAGAGCACATGTGGACACCCTCGCTGATAACTGCAGGTGTTACTGTAAACACCCTCCTGAGAAGAGCCTCTCTGGATGGGTGCAGTGCTGCTCCCTTCCACTTCATGAGCATCTTTCCAGTCTCTTTGGCAAGAAAAAATCTGGGCCTGTGTTCTCAAGTTCAAGTCTCAGCTCTTACTTTTTGTCTGTGGTGTATTTCATCTACTCCCATCATTTGCTCTTGATTCTAACCTTTATTTCTTGTCTGGATCTTTCAAATCTCCATATTTAATAAACTACTGCATTCTTCCACTAATGCAAAAGTGTAGAATTTAACACATAGAAATTTGGTCTATTATCTCTATTTATTCCTCTTCCCAAAACTGGCTTTTCTCTCTGGTTTCCTACCATAGCTAATGCTATTCCCCCCAACAATTGTTGATGTCAGATATTTAGTATCATTCTTAACTTTTATTCTCAGCCATCACATGTAATCAGTTCTTTTTTTAAAAAAATATTTATGCTACAAGTACTGGGGTGCAGGCCAGAGGTGCAGGAGGTGAGAAGATTCATCAGCAGAGTGGGGAACAGAACAGGCAGAACAACTGAAATACACTGCAGAGGGGAGCAGCGAGCAAGTCAGGAGGGGTCTGCTGCAACATATGGGTCACCTCCCTGGCCTGGGATGGAACTTGTCTTGCAGCCATTGGCCATAGTTTGATAGTGCTGTCATTAACCCCTGCACTACCAGGGTGGCTCCCTGTAATCAATTCTTATTGATTCCAAATCCTAAATATTTTTTAAACACACCACTTATTTATGTTGCCATCATTATTCCCCTAACATAAACCACCATAATTTCTCATCTAAATTATTGCAATAACTTTCTAAATTAAAAAAACAACAACAAAAAAAAAACTCTTCCAGTCTTCTGTTGTAATCCGTCCTCCTATGGAGTTAGATTTCTAAGACACAAAACATATCAAAATCTTCATTTTCCATAAGCCTAACAAGAGTCTGCAAAACCCAAATCTTGTTCATCTTTCTGGTCTTCTCATTGTTTTGTGTCCAAATTCTATATAAGTAGGACTGACTTCCTTTGAGGTCTATATCTTACTCAAGTCACATCTTATCTCTGGGTCTTTGCTCATTCTTTTCCTTCTTCCAGAACCTTTTTTACCCACATTGTTACTCCTCTTGCTGCAGTCTGACTCTTCTGCACCTTCTGGTCTCAAGTTGGTTATAACTTTCTCTGGGAATATATTCCTCATTTACCTAATTTCAGATCTGGTTCTCTGTCCTTTTCACACATACACTTTTAACCTCCTTCCCACTATTCCCCTTCACATTCACTATATTTCTGTAGGGTTTCTCTTTAAACAGCATATTGTTTAGTCTCCACGTACTGATAGGGTTTTTTTTTTTTTTCCTTTTTAGTTGATTTCAAGGTTAATGGCATTATAGAGTATTTGGTGTGATTTTAACCTCTATAGTTTTATTGACAATTGATATGTGTTCCAACATATGGTCTTAAGTGTTTCACATGCACTTGAAAAAAATATACATATGTATGTATGTATAGTAGTTTCGTGTGGAGTATTCTATGTGTTCTGCAACTGTCAAGACTATTGGTTTGGCTCCTCATTAAAGCTATTGTATCCTTATTTATGCTCTCTTTTATTGATCTATCCATAATTGTAAGCAGAGTATTAAAACCCTTAGAATATTGTGGTGGTGGTGTCAATATTGCACTTTAGTTTTATAATTATTTTAAGTATCTTGGTGTGCCATCATTTGTGTGTGTGTATACATCTGTATCTATTACTTATTCTTGTTATATTAAACCCTTATTTAGAATTTAATTCCATTATTATCTCTTATCTTTTTAAAATTAGAAGTCTATTTTATATGATTAGCTACAGCTGTAGCTGACTTTTTATTAAATTGTTTGCTTTAAGGATTGTCTTTCTAACTTTTGACTCTTGGTCTGTGCTAGTCTTTGTTGGTAAACAGCAGATGGTTGAGTTTGTTTTGAAAATAGATCTAATAATATTGCTTTGTAAATGTTTGTTTCCTGGTTTTCACCTTACTCTATACTGTAAACTTCATGAAGACAGCAATCATGATTCTTATTTAAAGCTCTCTTTATCTGTTCCTAGCCAGAGTAGATTCTTTTAAAATATTTACTAGAGCAGTTCAAAACTAAAATGATGTTTTAACTCCAAAAGAATTGGCAGTCCTTTACCTATTTTCTTTTTGTCGGTTGGGGTGGAGATACACATATGTTGTATCCTTTTCTCTCAATTTATCTTTATCCCTCAAATTGGCATCTTACTATTTCTTCAAATGATTCAAATAGGAACTGTACTTCTAGGTCCTTAATACAATTAAGAAGGCCTAATAACATATTTCAGCATTTGCCCTGGTTTATATGCACATATCTTTTGTGATAGTGTTCTCCCAAGGCATATAAGGCCCAAGGCTGCATCTGCCCCTTGTGTTGGAGATCTCTGCCTGTTTTCATCATGAGGCTGCAATGTCATTCTGTCTCACAGTGGACTCTTCACCACAGGTAATAGATTATGATGGTATTGGTCTAAAAAATACCTGAATACTAGAATTCTCAAGAGTTAATTACCTGACCAGAGAGAAACGGAGAAGGTAAAAAAGAATATAAAATGTCAAGGAAAATTAAAAATACCCAATAATTCACTACAGGGCTAAAAACTTACTCCTGTAAGGAGAAATTGTATATGACCAGACGGTTGATAGGTTTCTTGATATCTCCTAGTAGGATACCATCATCAGATATCCTGAATTTAATCACTAGGTCTAGGCTGGGGCCAGAATAGGGCAGTCCATAGAATTCCTTGATACTCTGACATAATATTTGGAATTCAGATTTATAAGGTTTCTCATTCAGTGAGCAAACGGGCTATGGTCTATGGTGGATGGCTCGGTGGTAGGTGTGGTGATGTGTATCTGAGGAGACATGACTCTGTGCCTGACTTGTGTACAATGTTGTAAATCAATGCTACCTCATTATTTAATTTAAAAACAACTTTTTTATTGGGTTTTGGGAATGGGAGTGGGAGAGATTGAGACTTGGTTACTGCTTGAATGACAGGTAGATGGTGCTCCCCCAAAACTGTGAAGAACAGAATGAAAAGTATATTTGCATGTAGAAAATAATATAGTGATAACTGCTTTGCACATTACTTTCTGATTAAAAAATGTCATTGTACACAACTTTTTTTGTGGAGTTCTGTCCTAATATCCTTAGCAAATAAACAACTAACTTAAAATGTCCTGTTTTGACAAAAATGATCTCAAGTACATGTTATATTACCTTACAGATTGTGAAAAGACTGTGAAGTAAGGGAGGTTTAGGTACACAGTAGTGGCAGTTATCTCAGGAGTGAAATGGTTGTTACAGCTACTTGTGTCCTTGTTTGTATTAAGGACACTGGTAAGGGAGTTACTAAATATTAGGCATTGTATTGGGTGCTTCCCACACACGTATTATTGTATCAGTATTATTGTTTTCATTTCACCCAGATGGTATAACTGATCATCAGAGAGATGAACTTGTCCAAGGTCTTATTGTGTTGGTTTCAACCAATCATGACTCATGAAATCCCCAATACAGGAAGATTTCTTAAGAAGTGGATGGGAGTACACTTGATTAGGTGAATGCAATGCCTTTATCACAGCATTATTTTTGCTTCAGTGCTAATAACTACAATATTTTTCCAGTGAGATACTAATATTTCCTCTCTTTCTCCACTTGCTCAAGTGAATCAGACTTCTAAAAGCTTAAAAGAGGTAATTGAATAAACTGTCCTTGTAAAAGTGTTCTAGGCTTAAAGAGGTATGACTGTTTCGACTTATGTTAAAAATGGAGAATTATGTATTTAAGATAATTATAAGTTCCTTTTGATAAAGCAGAAATGCTCACAGACACAGACATGGCCTGCTGAACTGGTGTGACTACAATTAGCTTGTGGCAAGGACTCTCCTAGGTAGAGATGAGTCCTGTAGGGTCTTAATGGGTGAAGAAAAGCAGACTGATTCAGGGGGTCATCTTTCACAGTGACTCAACACTACCTTATGAATACAGTCTCTTGGGCCTCCCTGATGGTGCAGTGGGTTAAGCAACACACTATGAAGCAAACCGCAGCTACTGCAGCACAAGTTCGATCCCTGCAGCCTGCCAGGGAGGGGACCCACATGGCGCAGCAGACCTCTCCTGCCTCACCCACTGCTCCCCTCAGCAGTGTGTTTCAGTCAGTCTGCCTGTTCTGCTTCCTACTCTGTCTCTGGTGAATCCTCTCACCTCCCTGGACTCTGGCTTGTACCCCAGCTCTTGTATATATGAATAAATAAATCTTTAAAAAAAGAGAAAAGAATACAGTCTCTTAACTTAGATGGCCATGAGTGAGGACTATGTTATGCATTGATGCATAAGTGTTTAAACAAAGATATGTAGGAGGCCCTGGGAAACAAGTATAGCTACTGACAAAATATATTATTTTAACTTTCTCAGTCTTCCATAATTTCTGTTGAACTAATATTCATTGATTCTTCTTTCTCTGTATCCTTTGCTGGCTCCTCTGCCTTCCAGACCTCTGTGCTTTCAAGGACCAGGGCTCACTTCATTCTGTGTATTCACTTACTGGGCTATCCTATTCCAATTTACCAAGTACCATCTAGAAGCTGATGGCTTCTAAAGTCAAATATTCAGCCCTATCTCTTCCCCAAACTCCAAACTCATTTCTAATGGTCTAATTGGAATTTCTTCTTAAGGTCTGATTTCCTAAACTCATTATGCCCAAAATGAACAGATCTCTTAATCACCAACATTCTACTTTCCATCAGCTCATCCTTCTTTTATCTTAGGAAAAATCTGTGTTTATATTTTCATTTATCCTTCATTCCTCTCATTCTTTACATGTAAATCATCATCAACATATTCTACTGGCTCTATCTCAGAAATGTATCTTTGGAGTCAATAATGTCTTTTCATGTCTATCTCTGTCATACTTGCCCAAGTCACTGTCTTTTGTTACCATCCTTGCCCCTATGAACTAGTCTCAAAACAGCAGTCAGAGCTGTGTTACTTATTTCAGTTGTGAAATGCATATACACATACATATACATACATATACGTGTATATACACATATATGTATATATATTTAAACATCCTTGCTTATTTTTCATAAACCTGAGGTTTTCTCTCCTCAGGTGTAGTCACCATAGTTTTCCCACCACCAGAGTGCCTATAATTCTCTACCGTACTCCACAGTGTTCTAGCCCCCACCCCCATTCCTCTATTCTCCCCCTCTTTGTCCCTTTCTCCCTTCCCTCCTGAGTGTCTCAGATCCATGGTTTGCTTTCAATGGTCAGACTTGCAGTTTGTCTTTGTCTGATCTTTTTGTTTCTCTAGATTCCACACAGAAGTGAAACCATCCATTTTTTATCTTTCTCCTTCTGACTCACTTCATTTAGAATAATCTCTTTAACTTCTACCCATTTTGCTACAAATAACATGAGTCTATCTTTTTTGATTGCTGAATAGTATTCCATTGTGTGTATATATTTTATACCTTCTTGATTTAGTCATCAGTTTTGGACATTTAGACTTTTGGACATTGTTTCCATATCCTTGGCTATTGTAAATAGTGCTGCTATAGAAATAGGAGTGCAGGTTTCCTTTCAAACTAGAGCACAAAAATACAAGTTCAAAAGAGCTATCCAGTTAAATGAGTTGTAAAAGACACAATCTTCTTCTCAAAAATTCTACGGTGGTTTCCTTATGACTCAGGGTACGCATGAAAATCCCTAAGGTGGATTAAAACTTTTCCTCCTCTACCCAATCTTCTCCTCCTCCTCCTTCGTCCTGTGATGCATTTCTCTGCAGTTCCAATAACTTCCCTGCAAGTTACTGAATTTACCAGGCACAACTCTCACTAAGAAGTTTTGTTTAAACAAAAGAGGATTTCTGGAACCCACCTCCAGTGTTCCTGGTGATTCATCTGGGCTGGAGTGTGATTATTTAATTTGCATTTCTAAAAGGTTCCCAGGCTATACTGTTGCTGGTGTCCTAGGGATCACCTTGAGAACCACTGGAAGTCTGCTAAAAACCAGATCTCTGAACAGATGGCTAGAAACCCTGATTTACCGTCTGCTGATTTCTGCAGTGTGAATACTTTCACAAGGCCAATTTCAAACTCCCAATATGACTTCAGCTGGTCATCAACATTCCTGAAAAAGTAACAGTTGACTCTCACGAACACAAAACAAGAAGAGAAACACTGTTCTAGAATAACCCACAGGACCTGCTTGGGGAAGAATGCTGAGGAAGGGAGTGATCACTTATTTTATACTTTTATTTGCCAGTCATCACTTTGGCCCTTCACATAAAATATTTCATTTGGTCCTCGTTACAAGTCTATGAGATTGTATCTTATTTCCTTTTTTTAGGTGAAATTGAGAAGCAGATTTACTTTTCTGAGTCATACAACTGAGATTTAAATCCGGGACTGGCTGAACACAAAGTCCTTTTCCCTCTAAAGAAAAATAATACCATAAGTTTTTCTGGGTTGCGCCATATCACTGAGGCATTGTTGCAGATCTAGGAGATGAAAGATGTGAGAAGCTAAAAGTAACCCACAGCATAGATAAACATATAGTCTTAGGCCTTAGGCCAACTAAATTCCATTTAACTGGGGTTTTGGCAGGGAGTTTCATGAGTGAATCTACATTTGAAGTAGACTAGCTATGTGGAGGCAGCAGTCCTTTAAGTTGGTTATATACACAGGCCAACTGCACTTAGAGAACATGTTCTTCTCTAAGTTACTACCTGATAATTTGGGAACTAGTTGAGTGCAGATCAAAGTAGATTGAAAAATTTGTATATTGAGAATTCTGGTGCCAGGTGCTAAAATAACCTTCCTTTGAGGGCAAGTAAATTCTCTCAATTGATGGAACAGAAGTTGCTCCAGGCAAAGGCCCTACTTGTTCCCCTGCTTAATTGCTTTACTACCCTCAATCTGGTTTGAGCTTCAATCACTTTACTTTTTAAGCTTGGAACCCCTGGGACAGGTTTCCACTGGCATGCTTTGTAAGCAACGGCATCAAAATTGCTTTTCTCAGGTATTTTCTAGCCAAGCTCATTCTCTGTTCTTCCAAATTGCCTGGAACACTGCCCTCCACCTCACCACCCTGTGTCGGTGGAGACATGGTCTCAGGCTGGACAGTCTGGCTATCTGGACCAAGTGAAAAAACTCTGAGCTTTAAATGTCACTAGCCTTATGCTGACCCCAGAGTCCGAGGCAATGCAAAGCAAAGTCCAGTGTGATAAAAATCAAAGTTCTGAGGTACTTTTTCTTCATACTTCTTTTTAGGCTATTTGATGAAGAGCTTCTGGCAACTTTAGTCCCTGAAGCATTTCAGTGGAAAAGTAACCCTAAGATAGGAAAAGTAGAGGAAAAGTAACCCTAAGATCAGGGAAGGTCCCATGTCTTGGGGTGAGCCAGGGAGACACCATTTCTTTTATCATTCATTCAAATGGCCTTAGAACAAATATAGTGGGAAACCAGAGGAGGGAGACATCACTCTGTCAGAGACCAGGAAACACTTTTTGGAAGACTTTAGGAAGGAGTTTGGGACATGGAGGGCATGGTAGGTGGGAGGAAAGGGGGTGACCCAAGGCAGTTATGTACCCAGAATATTCAAATGTCAGAATGTGTTCTTTTTCCTAACTAAAGGATAAGAATCAAGATAAAGTCATCAAAAAGTAAGAGTTTTCTAACTTGTTTTAGCCTATCTTAAGGCTTTCATGTAGCCTTCAAGATGGATTGTGAAATATGCTGTCATTTCCCTTTCTATGAGTGAGGTGTCCTATACTCACAGCTTAAAAACAGAAAGTGATGTAATGCTTTCTGTCCAAGAAGAATTGACACAGAAAGAATGAAGACTACTTTTTTTTTTTTTTTGCGTTCATATCACTACTTCTTACATGCTAGGGGTCTTTGACTGGACCCAACAACAGAGAGGCAACTAAAATGCTACCTTATCATAGTAAAACTTACCTCGTCTGGATGATGGTTGTTTGACTCTAAGCAAGATGACTTACTGAAAATGGACCCAGGCTAAGCAGATTCACCAACCCAAGTGTGGTGGTGACTTACCCTTTTCATGAAAATAAAAGAAGTAGACTTAGTTTATTTTTCCCATTATCATTATTCTCTTACTTCCCTGGGGTGAAATGAAATAAAGGAGGAAGATAGACAGGTTTGTTATTCCAGTGGAGACCCTCCACCTGGAATATTAAGAGTAGGGAAGAAGCACTGACCAGATATTCATGGTCCAAAAAAGTAAATGTGGGTGGGGGTAGTGATTTTGGAGAATGAACTCAGACACAAGGTGAGCTGCTTTCACACAGCAGGACCATTGTGAAACATTTGGGGTATTTCTTTTTTCCCTTCCATGAGGTGTTGAGATGGGAAAAAATGTACCTCACAGAAACTTAGTCCCTGGCACTCTGACCCTGAGTGGGTCCCATTGACAGTACTTTCTGGCAGTCATGAAAAAGAAAAGGTAAAAGAGAAAAGGCCTGGCTCAGCAAGACACAGGACTCTGGGGCCTCTGAGCCTTTGGGAATAAAGCATATTTAACTTGACTCCATCTCTCCAGGACCTTACTAAAAGGAGAGAGGATAATGGGGATTTTGTAGGGCAAGAGTAGAATAAAGCTGGGTTTGTGCTCTCTTCTGCATTCAAAAGAGAAAGAAGGGGAGAAGGACCAAATATGGAATTGGACTTCATTTCTAAGCGTGAACCTTCATCACTTTCATCAGTAGCCATCTGGCATGCAGTATTCTGTGGCATTTCTCTAAAATGACTGGCAACCTCCAACAGTTTCCTTGGCATCACCACTTAGAAGCCTCCGTACTTAGCAATGTGCTAGAAATAGTCAAATCTCAACACAGGCAGGTAATGATACTTATATAATCTGCACCTTATTCAATCCCAATATAATAACACCCTCATCCCTATGTGATACTTCCAGATGCAGAGTCAGAACTTCTTTGTTTGCCCTCCTTCTCATGATGCTTCTTGCAAAAGATGCTGGTAATAGAGAAACAGTATATACATGCAAACGCAAAAACTCTCCCTTCCTTTGGGTTTCAAATCACTTTATCCTGTCTCATTATAGCACTTATTGTAAAGTATTCTCATTATCTCTTCATCCATCAATCTTACTACAGGAGACTTTAATACTTAAGGAGAGTACAAACACCCATTTTATCTGTTTATCCTCATCCCTGAATACAGAAGTTCAAAAAGATTTAGTGGACAAATATCTCAACTTTATGGTGTACAATTATGAGCCTTTCCTAAGATGCTATGTAAGAACCATGCCAACACCTTAAGCAGGTCTCACCAATAACCACAGGACACTTTCCACAAGCACAAATGTGTGTTCTGAGGCTCTGGCCAACATTGGGAACTGGCAGTGTGATTTGACTGATTTAATTTAAGAATTTATTCAGTCTTTTAAGAGACCAAACTGAAATGCTTGGCATTTTGGAAGAAAAGAACATACACACATGAACAAAATTACACAGAAAATTTGAGAGGCCCATAAAATGTTATGACAAACAGGTAATAATAGGTTTGTGCTGGAGAGAAGAGGAAACACACAGAATGACAATTTGGACAGAACTCAGTTTTTTGAGGAATGGAGCCCATAGAGTGATAAGATCCATATCATCCTATGAAAACAGATTCTGATTGAGCAAATTACTTTCATTAAATTTGTATTTCCAAGTAGAACTCAATGCACTTGCTATTTGTTCTACCTGGTGTTTTAGACCTGCTGCTTCATGTGTATCTGTGGGTACATGTGCATACTATTTACTCACTACTACCCAGTGATATCAGATGGCATCCTAAGTAAAGTGACTGCACCTCTGGACCCTGAGTAATGGTTAACATGTGTGTAACAATGGTTCATACAGAAAATCCTGTAGGAAGTGAAGAACTTGGATGTATCTTGGAGATTGTTGCCATAGTTTTTGATTTGCGATAGAATCTTCTTGTAGGAGTTTTCAGATTATTATATCCTCTGATGTAGAGAAGTACTCTAGAAGGCAATGCTTCATGAAACTATGTAGACTTTGGTAATATCTCCTCTTCCAGATTCTATGTTGAGAAGTTTCAATCTCCTTTTCCAGAATCTATGTTGAGAAGTTGCATTAAAACGCACATGTAAATACCCAGAAAATTTGACTAAGTCACGCATTTTCCACCAAACAATAAGGACATTTAGCTTGTTAAAATACCTAGATATCACTTTTGAAAAGCAGTGTTCTCAAGCTTGCAAACGTATAAATTCATTTTACAAGCAGATGAAAATTCTTTAAGATTTCTTGGATGCTTATATTGCAGTTTAATTGACATTGACTTAAGAAATTAGAGTTTTAACTTGTGAAAATATCTTTGTGAAAGGTTGGAGGAGAGTATGATAAATCCAACAAAATCCTTAAAAATAGTCAATAAGTATGCTTCTTTATTAAATGTGGAAATTTTATGGTAGAGGTTATAGCCTAGAGATAATACTAAAGTTTCAAAAGTAATATTAAGCTAATCAGAGAATTATAGGATTATAACCCAGGACACTTAAATCTCAACCCCTAGTATTGTGTACCTTATGGTGATTAATTTTATGTATCATCTTATCTAGACCTCAGCGCTTATCTAGGTCGTAAGAAAAGCAATTCCCATAGCAGATTTAAGCAATAATATTGGAAGAATGACTTATTTTTACCCAAAGTGACCCTTGTATTTGTGAACATGGTATTGATTTCCTATTTGCATTTTCTGAGTTTATTGTAGAAAATGATATTTACTTCTAGAGATTTCATAAAAACTAAGTAGACATGTGGACATTGATGAAAGAAACTAATACTTTATATTAATTTTGACTTCTCTGTGTGCTATTATTTATGGGTTGATGAATTTTTCAAAGAAAAACTCACTGATTAAGTGAAGTTTAATTTTAAGTTTAAACTTCATGAAGTTTAATTTTCAAAGTTCAGAAGCCTTATTCTCTACTTTCATATCCAGAAAAACTTGAAAATAAAGAATTCTATGGAAAATCCTTGGATGGTATAAAATTAAAGGCACTAGATTGACACGTTTTATTCTTCATTGAAATATAGTCAAATTATTTTAGCTATGGAAGGCCAAAGGATCTCATAGTTTTGAGACCTATAAATTCTGCATTTGTTTTTAAAGACTTTGGGTAGAAAATTCCTTGAAGAGTCTTAACTGTCTGGGGCCTCCCTGGTAGCACAATGGGTTGAGCAACACACTATCAAGCAAATTGCAGCCACTACAGCAGGAGTTCAATCCCTCCTGCCCACATGGTGTGGCAGACCTCTCCTGCCTTGCCGGCTGCTCCCCTCAGCAGTATATTTCAGTCGATCTACCTATTCTGCTCCCCACTCTGTCTCTGGTGAATCCTCTCATCCCCCACACCTCTAGCCTGTGCTGTGCCCAGTGCATGTATGCATAGATAAATATATATATATATATATATATATAAAAGAGTGTAACTGTCCACTTGCTGACTAGTGAAAGGTCAGTGTTTCAACATCCCAAGGGGAGATACCTATTCTGGACATCATTTGCCTTTCCTATCTGCAGAATCTCAGCCAGCACCACTATCTGGGAACTAACAGAATGCCTTAACCATAGATCTGGATGTGACCAGGGATTCAGTTTCACGCAAATAAAGAATGGGAATCATCATTATAGGATCCACTGATATTACCACATACTGCACTGCCCACATCTAGAAGGAGCTGACCTCCAAAGGCCATGGGCTGGCCATCTGAAGGCATGCCTGAAGAGCTAGCATAAGGGCAACTCTATAAAAGCATGGAGTGCCATCCTTCAAATTAGTATGAACACCAAATCAGATATAACTATGGCACTGTGACCCCAATATGAAAAATATATGAGCCTGGGAGATAAGAGGTGGATGCAGGAATGGTTGTACTTACTGTCACTCCAGGGACCCACTGGAGATTTTGTACTTCTTGTCTCTGAAACTCTGAACTGTCAATGTTCAAGAGGATGACCTTCTGCCAGAGGACACAGTCAGGTTCTGTTAAAGTCCAACCTGTCTCTACTCCAAAGCACTTTGGATAACTTGTGTCCAGGTGTCGAAGAGCAGGCAAGAAGTAACGTCCTGGTAGGTGTAACTGATTCTGACTAGCAGGGGATCATGGCCACCTCTGTACATAGTGCTTAGAAACTTTTTGATCTACTTGGCATCTGCTGACACTGCCTTACTCCATTGAAACTGTGAAAGGATCCATGCAGCAAACTTGGGCTTAAGAAGGTGTGATTTCCCAGAAGAAATAAAAATTTGGGTCACATTTTCAGATAAGACATCAAGAACTGCCGTGGTGACAGTGGAGGGGAAGGAACTTAGAAAGGATAGTAGAAAACGGGCAGCCATGGCTGTGAAGCTCACAAATATCTTTTGGTAAGAAAGGTTAACCAGGGCCTCCCTGGTGGCGTAGTGGGTTAAGCAATACACTGTGAAACAAACTGCAGCCACTGCAACACGAGTTTGATCCCTGCTGCTGGCCAGGAAGGGAACCCATATGGCGCAGCCGACCTCTCCTGCTGTGCCCGCTGCTCCCCTCAGCAGTGTACTTCTGTTGATCTGCCTGTTCTGCTCTGTCTGTGGTGAATCCTCTCACCCCCCCCTCCACACCTCTGACCTGTACCCCAGTGCTTGTATGCATGAATAAATAAATCTTTAAAAAAAAAAAAAAAGAAGGGTTAACCAGAAGTCATGGAGAAGCGGCTCCTAAGTCTGTGTCCAGAATAAATCTGTGCAGCTCAGTGGAATGTCAGAGCCATGAAAATTAATTCTCAGTTCTCCTGCAATAGGAGTATAACTCACTTATTTCCTCATCTTTTCTCCTGGGCCCACCTCCATGGAGCCATGTCTCCCACAGGCTTCTCTGAGGTGAAGGCTGAGCACAGTCTCAGCACTCTCCCCTACCTTTCAGGATTTCCTGCACAGTCTGTGTCACAGGCGTTTAATCCACTAAATTTCCCACATATCTAATTCTCTCTTGGTTCCCGCTTCTCAGAGGTCCTGAGCTGAACAGTGACATTACTTGCCTTCTCAGAGTCTCTTGGCTTTGCTATGGAGTATGTGCTACTTCCTGGCCTGTCTCCCTCCTCCCCCTTCAAATATTTCTCAGTTCTCCCAGCCCACTGTTTCTTCCCTACAGAGTGGACACTGCTGAAGTTCCTTTCATTCCTTTTCTATACCACCTGGTCATATTTTTATTTTGAAAACTTTGAGTTAAAGTCCATAAATCCTCCCCTGGATTACATGCTTCCATACTTCCTAAGTGCCTACTCTAGAACTCTGCTTCACAGGGTGCTGCAGCTGCCCTGTCCTGGAGATGTGCAGACACAGAGTAGCTGTGGGGGTCTCACAGTCTCACAGCTCACGTTGCTCTGTCTAGGTATTCAGCTAATCTATACAATTCTGTGCGATATGGACTCTTATTATCCTCTTACATGAGGAAATAAAGTAAACAACTTGCTAAGAAGCTACAAATAATACAATAAAACAATAGAAGGAAGATTTAAACCAAGGCACTATGAAGAAGAAAGAATAAAAATCATAATTAGTGGGGCCTCCATGTGGTGCAGGGATTGTACACCACACTATGAAGCATCCATAGCCGCTGCAGCACGAGTTCAGTCCCTGGGCAGAGGGGACCCACATGGCGCAGCAGACCTCTCCTGCCTCGCCCACTCCTCCCCTCAGCAGTGTATTTTGGTCAATCTGCCTGTTCTCTCTCTGGTGAATCCTCTCACCCCCACACCTCTGGCCTGTATCCCAGTTCTTGTATGCATACATAAATAAATCTTTAAAAAAATTTTAAAAAAGAAATCATAATTAGAGGAGATAGAGTCAAAGGAAAGTCTGTTCTTTCCCTCTTTTTTAAGAAACTTCAGTGTGCTACTTCCCTCTTCCCATTGTGGTTTTTGTTTTTGTTTTTTTTTTTGGTTAGCAAAAATGCCTGTGTTATGCCAAATGACTTCCTGTTTGTTTTCTTGCTCTCTTGCTTGTTGGTGTGATGATAGCAAGAGACCCAGTGGGCATCAGGGCTCTATGGTGCTTGTCATTCTTGCCTTGTCTGTTCTTGACTCTTCTTGGCTTCGGCACCCAGGGCATGATGGCTTGTGGACATTCTCAGAAGTACCAGCCCGAACCCATAACCTCTGACACTGTGAAAATCTGATTGCCTTTTCTCTTGCTTTTTGTTTTTAAGCAAAATGATGAGAGTGTATAAAATCTTGTAAGAACCACACAACAGAAAGCTGGACCAAAGGAAGCTTTCCTTCTCTGAGTTTCCAGACACTGTGCTTGAGTTCTCTGGCAGCGACTTGTGGTGCAGAATAGGAGTGGTGAGGGAATATTCCCAGTTAAGACCCTTCATGTCACCAGCCTGGGGACCTCCTGACACCCAGCACGCGGGAGCAGTTAATTGGAGCCTTGAGGATTTGTGCAGGTAGGATAGAACAAAAAGACAGAAACGGCTGATCAGCTTTTAATGTCTAGGCAGCTAAATCAGGATTAACCTTTTTTGGCTTTTGTGCTGATGAGATTTAGAGAGCCCTGCACGTTACCCAGCTTAGAAGCACACTTTTTACTAAATGAGATTAGTGATCTTCCATAAATATTAACCTAGAAGTGCACCACTAATTAAAAAGTAATAATGTACATTAATTGAAATCTTTATGTTAATTTCAAATTCTGCTTGAATTGGGTTGATGTTATAAGGACAAATATCTTTTCGAATTTATGCTTCAAGTCGTATATTACCTGGAAAGGTGAAATACCAGGGGCATTCTCTCCAACCTTGTTTTTTTATTGTACGTAAGAATGATGTCATCTTTCTGTCAAATTGATACCTAAGTACTTGAATCACATTTGTTCATTGTCTGACATGCAACTAGGAATAAATATATATGTCAAGGAGGAAACTTTTAATTCTTCTACATGGCTGAGGATCAAGATGTCTTTGGGGGACATATTTGTAAAGTTCTCCTGCGTATTGGACCTTTTATTTTCTATGTAACCCTATTTAATTCTTAGAAAATCCTATGTTAAATTGAGGACTACTCCACTCAAAGATGTTATGGAACTTGCCTGTGGCTGGTGGCAGAGCCAACATTTAGATTCACATTTTGTGACTTTAAATCTAGAGCTGTATCCCACCTTTTCATCCTCTCCACCTGTAGGATAATGTTTTACTCTGGAGCCTCCACAGAAAAGCGTACATGACTATGGGCTCTGGAGGCAGAGAAATCCTCAAGCAAAAAGCCTTCTGTGCTGCCACTGTAGTTGTATGGCTACCGTCAGCCATTTCACCTTTTGAGCCTTTCTTTCCTTTTCTATAGGATCATGATATTTTCTAACACACTGAGTCATTTTAATGATTGCATAAGATAGTACAGGTAAAATATTTTAGCATGGTGCCTAGTACACTGCTAACTTCTTTCAGTAATGGTTGCTAGCCCCCTGTTTTGGTTTCCTGTTTCAATTCTGGCCATTGGTTGTTTTGGCAAAGTAACCCATGGGAAATCATTTTTAAAAAGATCTCTGTTTC
This sequence comes from Galemys pyrenaicus, assembly GCA_019455555.1. Classification (NCBI taxonomy): domain Eukaryota; kingdom Metazoa; phylum Chordata; class Mammalia; order Eulipotyphla; family Talpidae; genus Galemys; species Galemys pyrenaicus. Next base: position 7,546,635 of record JAGFMF010011684.1, read on the forward strand.
TGAAGTGTGTCTAAAACCTCCCCAGTGTTGTTTTCTCACCTCTCCTCTTGTGATGGAATTCTATTATCACATTGGAGGTTTCACAGGAATGGAGGAATAAAGTTGTTTTGGGATAGTTGGATCCACATCCATTAACTAAAGTAACTTGCCCTCTGTTACAACACCATTAGGGCTTACCTACTCTTTGTTAATTTATTTAAGGGTTTGTTTTGTTCCAGTTTCTGTAGACCAGTCTAGACAAGAACAAAAAGCTTGAGTCAAAGTTGAAAACCCTGTAATATTAGGATTTGGGTATTTGGAGAGCTAAGCTAAGATCTCAGATGAGATCTCAAGCATGATTTAAAAGGACTGATTTTACTTTTGATGAGAGACTCTGTGCCTTATTGGTGTGTGCATGTTGGAGGGCATTAGAGGGAACTACTCTTCTAGGATGTCTCTTTACTGACCTGTGTCTAGAAGGAGTTCTAGGTGGACACATGAAATTCCTATCTGTGAAAAACATACAGAATTTAGAATCTACAGCAACAAAGGTACAGCAGTTTTCAGGCCACTTACAAATACTGTATGTGCTAATCTGAGTATCTATTGTGCACGTTAGTAGCTCCAGAATTAAACTTACTCTAAGGAAGTCATCTATCAGAAGAATAATTGTTGAGTTAACAATTTGGTATATATAACCTCTTTATTATTGTTAACATTATTGTTTTTTTAGCTTTACCTTACTCTGATGAGTCCAGCTACCTGTTATCCGAAGATAGGCTGTAACAGTTATTTTTTACAAAATATTTATTCATTTTGCTCATAATTTCTTCCCTAAGTGCCTAAGCAACTTATGTGTGTTGTTTGTGGAGTGACAACTTGTGAATATATACGTCCTTTTCTGGCTTGGTAATGTTACCATTTGACCTAAGGAGCAAATAGTGCTTGTAGTGTCCTTTGTCCTCTGAGTGAAGCCATATAATTTTCATCTCTGTCAATGCTGCCCAATTATAAATGGAGAAAGAAGCGTGCTTATTTGATTACATAAACATTTGGTTCTATCCATACCAATTGCATACCATCATGTGAAATATATACAAAGGCTTAAGCCTTTGTAACCTGAGGATTTATTCTGTCTGTCCACTTTATTCATCTTCACTTTTCTGCCTGGAGGTTGGCATTTGTGCAAAGATTGCTGTGAAAATGCCCATTAGCACCTAGGGAATCTGAGAAATGGCTTGGGCAGATGTAGGCAGCTTATGCTGATTTGGGCTACCAGCCCTTTGTATCAATGTTCACAGTCTGGAGCTGATTGAAAATAAGATTGTTGTTCCATCACTCAGGACCTATCAGCTATAGGCTTATGTGCTTTTTTTGAAATTATAGATGAACTTAACGAAAGATCTAAGAGCCAGCTTTTTAACATCAATTATCATAGGTGACTACATGAGAGTGCTTATTAACTCAACATTTATGATTTTATACTGTTTGATTTATTATATCAGATATGACACAGTGCTTTAAAAAGTTCAAGAAAATTAAACAAAAGACAAATGTTGTTTTAAGAAAAGAGTATCATGTAAACCAGTTCTTAGGATTTATTGTATATCCAATTCACCTGTAGATCTTGGTAAAGTGAACTTTCTGATTCACTAGCTCCAGTGTGGTGCCTCTGTGACTGCAGGTCTAACAAGATCCCAGGTTGTGTCAGTGCCATGCACCAATCTGGGGGCCACACTTTTAATAGCAAGCAATTAAGACTGGAAAAAGATAACAGGACTTGGTCTTCAACATAAAAACCAAGAAAAACAAGATGGTAATTGTAATGTAGTTTTTTAGCACCTTGACATTGAGAGAGAGAGAAGATTCTAGCATTTTTTCAAGTTTAGATTTAATTTAAAATACTTTAAACCAGACTAGAGAAATGCCTTAATAAGCACAGGGCAAGTATCCCACATAAACAATTATATTTGGGCCTCCCTAGTGGCTCAGTGGGTTGAGTGCTGCACTGTGAGGTTGCTGGCTACATAGTAGCATGAGTTCGATCCAGGGCCAGGGAGGAGACCCACATGGTGCAGCAGACTTCTCCTACTTCACCTGCTGCTCCCCTCAGCAGTTTATTTCCGTCGATCTGCCTGTTCTGCTCCCCACTGTCTCTGGTGAATCCTCTCACCTTCCATGACTCTGGCCTGTACCCCAGCTCTTGTATGAATACATAAATCTTAAAAAAAAAAAAACCCAGTTATATTTAAAATCAATCAAGTATGCATTTGCTATAAGAGAATTTGCTTTGGAAGAACTAGATAAAACCTATATCCTTAAAGAATTTATTTTCTTGTAGAAATAAGCTTAAAAAAAATCATGTGTTCTGTGGAAAGTAGTACTGTTTGCAGGTAAGTAGGAAGGGCAGCAGAAGATATATAAGGTAAGTACAAAGGTGTGCAAAGATGGCAGGGGTCCCCCAAGGAGAAGGCCACATTTGGACTAGCCTTATAGATGCACAGTAAAAGCATCTAAAAAAAAACAAGTTGCTTTTTAAATGAAGTCATTATTTCTAGAAGGTGACTCTTGAATACTTAAAAGAAGCTTAGAGTTCTGCCTAGCTTGGGGTTCATGCAACCAAAGTGGGATTAGCTACTGATTAGCTAGAAATTGTTGATGAGGATCAGCTCTGTTCAGCAAAATCTCCTTCTCCTCATCACATCCTCATATTCAATTACTCTGACTAAAATAAGTATTTGGGTTGTGTCTGCCAGATGGTCAGCTTTCTTTTCTCTAGAAGAGCTGTTCATTAAAGTGGATTAGGGAGAAAAATACTTGGTAGGAAATGTATAAATAAGTGAATTACTTATTATATCTTTGTACTATTATTTGAAGATTCCATAAGGGAAATAGAAAAGGACAGAAATACTGTTGAATTCAAATTCCTCTCAAAGCAGATTAGGCAAACTCTGGCAGACTGCCTGCATCTTTCAGTGTTGTACTGTAAGCATGACTGATGGTGTGATAAGTTCGTGACTTATTTGGAATATGGATTTACTAGTAATAGTTTGTCCATTGTCATTTCAAATGTGTAGCTTTTTAAAAATATTAACCTCATGTGATTTTACTATATCCATTTTTCTCAAACATGACTTTATTTCATTTAGCATCCCAATTTTTTCCCCAATGGAGGACAAAATGTAATTTATATGAAATCAAATAGAAATAAGAACTTCTGTAATGGAAAGTGAAAGCAAATTTTCAGAATTGTGTTTATAGGATTAGGTTGAGGCTACTTCATGTTACCACATGTAATTTAAATTTAGTTTGTTTCCTAAAACAGAAGGGATGGATTTTTCACATTTCCAAGAAGTTGAGATGATTTGGTGATGATTTTATTCAAACTCCAGTCAGGTCTTTGAGCTGTGACAGGGAGTATGAACAGATAAGTGTCACTGTGTAAACATTTGCAAATTAATGCTCACCTTACAAGATCAGTGAATTCAGAGTTACTTGAATTTTCTTTGAGTACATAATTTTGCAGGACGACTCTTACTGGTTCTGTTATTCAGATTTAGCCTTACATATATATAAATATATATATAGGTTCAGGGCTTTAGCACGTGGAAGAATGAGATTAAGGGTGGTGTTACAGACCCCAAGGAAAGCATAACTGTGTACAGATTCAGCTCTGGAGGGAGATGCATTTCTAGATTCATATTCAGATCCCAGTTCTACCGCTTATCTCTGTGATCTAGGTTGAATTACTTAGCTGTATTTCCTTATTTTTAAAATCTAAACAGAATCAAATGCTTTTAGACCAGTTACTGGATATCACCTAAGCACTTTACATGGATTACTCCATTTATTATTGCAGTATGAGTAACTTCATAGAGTTGTAGCTGGGAAGGGGAAATGAGAGACAGTACACGTAAAGTACCCCATAAATGTTAGTGACTACCAATTGTGGTTGTGAGTCTCACTGAGATGAGATATACATTTAAAGATGGGTGACTTCTTTAAATGTCGAAGTAGAGTCCATCAGCACTTTATCAAAGCTAACAGTCTGCATAGTGCTGATTGAGAGACTATTATATAAATTATGTTATTTCTTCATCTACAAATGCCTCCTAAACTTATTGTCATACTCATACTGTCCAAAACCCTTCCCAATATCAATAGTATCACAGTTTGGGCTCTGACATAATTGTGTGTTTGAGTTACTTACTAAGAAAACACATATGTTCAAAGTAATAAGTTGTCATTGATAAGAAAATAAACCATGGTGCTCTCAGCTCATAGAATATTTGTTTATGATTATCAATCTAGATACACACATTTAGAAATGTAAAAAAAAGCAAACAGTTCTGGTGGCACCAAGTAAATATTAGCGTAATTCATACATTCATTTAACAAATACTGGATTCAGAGTGTAATATCCATTGAAAGGGGAAGTTCCAGTTTCCCTGCTCCACCCAAGTAAGGATGGACCTGAGCAGCAAAGAGAAGTGGAGGAGATGGGAAGGAAGAAAGAGGAAGGCTTAGAGAAGAGCTAGAGGAGGCACTTGGAGCAGAGAGAGACATGTGAAGCTATGCTTGCTATTTGGCCATGGAACTGTACCAGGGACTGGGGGGACATGGAAGGAGACACTTGAAAGTGACAGAAATAATTTAGAAACAAATGCCTCCTAAACATATTGGCATAATCATAGTGTCCAAAATCCTTCCCAGTATGTATAGTTGGCATATGATTGGCAAAGAGACACTTGAAAGAGACTTGGGCAAGAAACCCATGGGGAGGCTTATGAGGGCACCCTATATTTTGATTTGTATTTTGAGTTTGCTCTTTTCCTGCCAGACTTACCTGGCCCCTTCTACCACTTTCCTTTGGATCCCCCTGAAAGTTGTCTTAGTCAGTGGAAAGCTTTTGGGTCTCTGTGGCCCTGCTTTGGGTCAACCCTCATTGGATGGGCATTTACCCACTAGGGTAATTCTGGGTGCTTCATTTGGAAACTATATCTATTCTTTCTCTTCCCTTTATTGCACACTGATTGTACTAATGTTCTTTTCCATTGACTTCTTATTCACTAGCATATGTTTTGTCTTTATGCAGTGGATGGCAGAACCTATTTAGAGCAGACAGGTTTGGGGGTCATGGGCTGCCATTCATCCTGTCCTATAACACTAGGTCTTCTATGTGCCAGGCACAATTGCAGGCTTTTGTAGCAGTGAACTACATGAAAAAAATTAACCATACTCACAGAACTCACATTCAAGTAGAGAAAGCACATACATACAGTAAATACATACACATATACCTATATATGCATGTGTGTCTCATATAAATGAGAGAGAAAAAGAGGAGAGCAAAGATAGAAGTAAAGATTGGAGTTTTAAATGGGATCTCAGAAAAGACCTCTCTGAGGGTGTGGCATTTGCACATTGATAAGCTCAATATATAGATTATTAAGAGATACACTCTGTGCTCCCTGGAGAGATAAGTGACCCCCACAACACCTTGTGAGTGTGAGTTACCCAGGAGGAGTGACTGACAAGGAGTACCTCTGGGCCTGCAGGTCTCTGATTCAGCAGTGCTGGCAGCCAGTCAGACTGGACCGTGCAGGAGACTGGCATTGAGTGTGTATACCATGGCACAGTCAGCAGACACTGGCTGAAAGAAACTGCAGCTACCTCAGAAGTGCTCTTATTTCTGCCTTCTTCCTTGTAAACAATGCTGATTTTCTCCAGAGCTTCTTTTGTTCAGCTCCCTGTGCTTGCCTTCCCCAGCTGGCCCTTTATACATTTTTTTCATTTTGAGAAGGTGTTGGGAGAGAAAAGCCTATAAATTTCATCTGGCATTATGATCATATAACCTACCTCCTTGAAGAAGTAATCCAACTTTTCCAGCTATAGTTAAATGATATTAGCTCATTGTAGTTTTTAATAGCCCATCTTAGTTTAGTAAACATTTTACTTTTACTTTACTATATCACTTTTGGGGTAGTTTAAAATGAGAAAAAATGGTAACAGTTGGTAGACTTTCACCTTTGCAAAAGGACTTGCCATTTTCCAAAAAGTATATAGTTATTCAATTTTATTTCTTTAAATTGTAGCTGAAAGTCCTGAGGATAAAATAGACCAAATTTAGGATAATGAAAGAAATGTAAGGAAGGACTTGTGGCTTCCGTCATTACCACTTCTCCCACTGTGAACTACATGGAAAATTATCCCATGAAAGACTTTCAGTCTTACCTGCTGCAGATTTAACCATCTCAAGGGGTTAAAGTACTTTACATACATGCACACACACCCTAAACCACACCACTTAGTAAGCCTTTTTGAAATATGGAAAGAATTTTAGACTCATATAAGTGTTTGCTTAATGGGAAAACTATCATAGTCTAGAAAAGGAAGTGGTCAGCCTAGATAGTCAGCCTAGATATTAGGGTTCAACAGATTGTAGAGTGGATAATAGAAAACAAAATATGTTAAAAACTCTTTAAAAATTCCTACTTTACCCACTCATTTCAAAACCTCCTAGTGTTTTGTTTGTTTTGTTTTAAGAAAATACATTTACCCTGACACTATTTTCAGATTTCATTTTGTAATTAGGTCCTCTTGTTTTGCATTTATTTTTATTTTGATCCTTCATTTTAAATTATTTTTTTTCAATTCTTATTTATTTTATTTTTTTCTTTTTTTTTCATTTTTTTATTAAAATATTTTAAAATGTACATATACTTGCTATTAATTGTAATCCCCATGTATTCCCCATCACCATCTCACCAGTGCACCATCACCTCAGTCCCTCGTGCTCCCATCTTCCCTCATTTTTAAAGGGGTCAACATAGTGACTTTAATTCCTTCAAACTCCCTCCATTTTGCTGAAAATAACTCCTGTTTCATATTTCCTTATGGCTGGCGATTGTTTATTTTATATGCATAGTTTTTATATTTTATTTTTTATTGAGGTAACATTAATTTACACTGTTGTTAGATCTTTCACTTTTAAAGAGTTCCACCAGTAGGATCTGTTTGCAGCTGCTTTTTAGTAGTGTAATGAGATTTAAGCATTTTTATCTGTATTGAAAGGAAAATAGTAACTAGGTTTTTGCTATGCTAGTTATACCTGGACTTAGTTTTAATAGATCATTTTATTTAATAGTAAATGATGACAGCACTAATAATACTCATCACCACCCCAAATCCCACAAACAAAAAACCCTGTATATTTCTTACACTGATTTAGATTCAGTGATTTGTAGTATTTCTTGATTGGAAAGAAAGTCAAGACTTTCTAATTTGTCAGCTGACTTTTCTTCATTTAACTCACATGCACACTCATCTATTGTCAGAAGAGCCGGGAGAAGGCTATTAGACATATGTCTTCATCAGTGATTCATGCTTTATTTTTGTACTCTGTGGGAATTTTAATTACTGCTTCTCTGTGCGATGTATGCATCTCATGTGACCATGGTTTGCTCCAAGAAGGTGACTCCCCACATATTTATAGTATATATCATTCATAGCCCTTGTGTCATCCCACTGAGCAAATCCTCAAGAAATCCAGGCGATCTTAGTGGTCTGAATATACATTCAAAGCAGAAGAATCATGTGGTAGAATCACAGGAATACCACATTCTTTTGATTCTTTCCTTGCTCAGTCTCCTTTGATGATGTCTCCTTTTTCCAGTCAATAATTGTTGGAGCAAATGGGCTCTGAATTGGGCTATTTTTTGATCCTACTCTAAAATTTTAATCTATGCCATGGTTTAAATGCTATTTATAATATATATCCCAGATTTCTATGTCAAACTTACATGAACACCAGAACCACATGTTCAAAAGAGTATTCTAAAATTCACCTTGACATAACATCTCAAACATAATCTTGTTCCTAGAGATTTATTTCACCCCCATTTTCTTGCTAAATGACACCTCTACCAACCCACATTTGTACAAGTAAGAAATTGGAAGTTATCTTCAAGTTCTGCCTCTCCTTCACTCTCCTTATCCTGTTGACTCTTTTGAATCTATCACTTACTCTATCTTTGCCTTTGCACCTTGAATCAAGTCTTCTTTCCTCTAGAAGAGCTTTCAAAGCTCCCTGCCTGGAGATTCCTAACTGCTCCTCATTTGCTTAATAGCTCTTCCAACCCCAGATTTTTGTTCTCTTCCAACCTGTTATCCATATTGCATTTAGAGTGATCTTTTTTACACTTCAAATTGCATTTTGCTTTCCTATTGGTAGTTTTCAACAGCATCTTACTGCACTCATGATGAAACACAAACTCTCCAACATGGCTGGAGCACTGAACACTGGGAATTTTGGTTCCTATTTGCTTGTTTGACCTCATGTTGGGCTTTCGTCTTTTCTCAGGATAGGTACTTCTTCCTACCCTTCCTCCTTTGCTCCCACCTCACCCCTTCCCACTTTTCCTCCTCCCCTTTATTCTTCCTTCTCCCCCACCCCATTAAATTTATCCCACCAATTTAATTGAGATATAATTGACATACCGTATTGTGTAAGTTTAAGGTATACAAAGTGATGATTTGATAAATATATATATTGAGAATTATTTACCAAAATAAAGTTAGTGAATACATACTTTACATAACTTGATTAGCTTTTTGTTCTTACAGTGAGAACACTTAAGGTCTTTCACAGCAACTTTCAAGTATACAATGCAATACTGTTCACTCTCATCACCATGCTACATATTAGATTCCTGAGATTTACTCCTCTTAGAACTGAAAGTTTATACTTTATGACTTACATTTCCCATATTCTTCATCCCCTCATCCCTGGTGATTACCAGTCTAGTTTCTGTTTCTGTGAATTTAATGTTGTAAGATAAATAAGGTCATACGATATTATTTGTCTTGCTGTCTGAATTATTTTACTTAGCATTATATCCACACATGTTGATGCAAATGGCAGGAATTGCCAAATAATAGTCCATTGCATATATCATTATATATGTCCCATTTTGTATATGTAAATGGCAGGTATAGCAACATAATATTCCATTTTGGGGTATGTATATATATCTCTCTCTCACATTTTCTTTATTATTCTTTCTATGAATACTTGGGTTGTTTCTATATCTTGCCTATGATGAATAATGCTCAGTGAATGTGGGAGCATAGATATTTCTTGGAGATGGTGATTTCATTTCCTTTTTTAATCCTTTGTGGAATCTCCATACTGTTGTCCACAGGAATACTAATTTCCATTCCCACATACAATGTATCAAGATTTCCTTTTCTCCATATCCTCATCTACATTTTTAAGTATTAAAAGATAATTTTATTTAATAGCAAGTAAGGGCAATTGCCATGTATCTTGTGTTTTTGTTAATAGTCATTCTGGCAGGGGTGAAATGATATGTCAGCGTGGTTTTGATTTGCATTTCTCTGATGATTAGTGATGTTGAATGAATTTTAGTGTATGTGATTGGTCATCCCTGTCTTCTTTTGAATAATGACTATTCAGATCTGACAGGTTATTTTTATTTTGCTGTTGAGTTGCACGAGATCCCTATATATATTTTGGATATTAACCTTCTCAGAATTATGGTTTACAAATGTTTTCTTCTGTTCCCTAAGTTACCTTCCTATTCTGTTGATTGTTTCACTTGCTGTTGCAAAAGCCTTCTAGTGTGATGGAGTCCTATGTTTTAATTTTTTTTTTTATGTTTCATGTGCTTTGCCATCATATCCAAAAATCATTTTTAAGACTCATGTTAAGGAACTTTTCCGTATGTTTTCTTTAAGGAATTTTATTATCTTCATTTATGTCCCTAATCTATTTTGACCTATTTTTTTTTTTGTGTGAGCGATCTTAGAGAGGGGTCCAATATCATTTCTTTTGCATATGAATTTTCAGTTTTCTGAGCACCATTTATTGAAGATACTCTCCTTTCCTATTGAGTAGTCTTGTCAAATATTGTTGACAGTATACATTTAGGTTTGATTCTGGATTCTCAATTCTGTTCCATTGGTCTACGTGTCTGTTTTTATGCCATTACCATGGTATTTTATTTGCTTTAGCTTTGTAATAGAGTTTGAAACCAGTAAATGTAGACTCCAGCTTTGTTTTTGCTTTAGTTCCTTTGGCTTTCAGGATCTACTGTGGTTCTACTCAAATTTTAGGTTTTCTTTACTACTTCTATGAAAAATGCTTTTGGAATTTTAATAGATGTAACATTGAATCTATAGATGGTTTTGGGTAATGTAGACATTTTAATATTAACTCTTTGGATTCATGAACATGGATTATCTTTCTATTTATGTCTTTTCTTTCATCAGTGTCTTATAGTTTTCAGTATATAGATCACTCATTTCCTTTATTAAATTTATCCTGAAGTATTTTATTGTTTAATGTTACTATAAAAGAATATTAATATTTTATTTCATTTTAGATGTTTCATGGATAATATGTAGATATACAACTGATTTTTGTATGCTGATGTATATCCTGAATGGTCACTGAATTCATTTATTAGTTCTCAGAATTTTTGATGGAGTCTTTAGAATTTTCTATATACAGGATAGTGTTATCAGTCCAGACAATACCTTTTGTTTCTTTTTCTTACCTGGCTAGGATTTCTAGCACTACGTTGAAAAGGAGTGGTGAGAGTAAGCATCTTATTTTCTTCCTAACACCTGTGAGTATAATGTTATCTATGAGTTTATTGAATATGGGCTTTATTATGTTTAGATATATTCCTTTTATAACGACTTTATTGTGGTTTTTTTAATCATGAAAGGATATGAAATTTAGTTAAATATTTTTCTTTTTTATCAGATTTAAGATTTATTTTTATTTATTTATGCATAAAAGAACAGGATACAGGCCAGAGATGTGGTGGGGTGAGAGAATTCACCAGAGACAGAGTGGGGAGCAGAACAGGCAGATCTGCTGAAATACACTGCTGAGGGGAGTAGGGGGGTGAGACAGGAGAGGTCTGCTGTGCCATGTGGGTTAACTCCCTGGCCAGGGAGTGAACTAGTGCTATGGTGGCTATTGATAGTTTCATAGTGCTGAGACTTGACCCCTTGCACCACCAAGGAGGCCCTAGGCAAATATTTTTCTTGTATGATGTGCTATCTCGTTCATTTGTATGTATTGAATCATCCGTGCATCTTAGGGATACCACTTGATACTGGTGTATAAACCTTTTACTGTGCAGTTGAATTTGTTTCTTGTTATTGTGTTGACTGTTATTGTATCTGTATTCATTAGGGACATTGGCAGGCACACTACTAGCTGCAGAGATCCTAGCTATCAGCATGCACTTCTGTGGCAATAAGGTCTTACCCAGGTGTTTACACAGCATGGAGGTTAGTGATGGGAGCAGGACAGGGAGGTTGCAAGTGCACAATTGGAAGGATAACCACAGGTTACCCCAGCAGTGTGTGCTGTTGACAGGAGCTCTATCCTGGTTATTGGTGTGCACTCCAGTGGCTCCAGGCGCTGGTCTTCATTTTTAAAATAAGGAAATAACTTTGAAATTGTCAGACTGTCATCACCTGTAGCACACATGCAGAATAGTTGTTACTTAATAAATACTTTTGTACAGTTGAGAGAATAACTTGGTGAAGACAGGCCTGCAAAATACAAATAGCTCATTCTTAAGTTCTCATTAACTTAACAAATAAGATCCTGTCGGTGATCCCTGGTAACATTCAGGATATTAGTCTTCTGTTCTTAAGTTGTAAGACATATTCATGCATTTTTTTAAGTGCCCAAATCCTAATACCTTCTCTAGAAAAACAATAAGTAGTCTAAAACAGTTGAACATTATCTAAAGAATTTAAGGAAAGTAAGGATAAACTAAAATTTGGGTATCGGGCCAAATTGTCTTTAAAGTATAAAAGCAACAGACTAACAGGCTGAGCTAGTTTTAAAGTACATGTAATTATACTTATATTTTATATTGGAAATGAACTCTCTGCTTTGAGTTCAACTGAGGAGCAAGGTTTACACAACCTCTGCTCTCTCCCTTCAGGAAAAACACTGGTGAGGCATCCCAGGGCATGTTCCTGGGAAGCAAATGATATGATTTCCCCATTTAGGAACCTTTGACTAATTGTGATAATTATAAAATAAGCTGCAGGGAGCAAGGGAATACGATGACTTGAATTTTACTCTAAGAATTAGTTTTCAGTTTCTAGACAGAAGCAAAGGATGAACTGTTATAGCCATTTGTATACCCGTAAGAGGTGTTTATGCAGAGGAGGTGTTTAGTTATTGGTTATTAGACATGATTCTATGCTTAATAGGTACTCCTTTTATACAAATATATAGAAATAAGACCTAAAACCAGCGTAAATTCAAATACTGATAAATTTTAAATGGTATATCAATACTTTAAATGGCCAGCATCTTCGTTTGGTCCATTTCTTCTTTGTACTATCTTTCCTTTTCTCCAGGGCAACTGGTATGTGAAATTTCCTTTGCAAATTAATCAAATAAAATGAAAATATAAATTTGAATTAGTATAATTTTTCTCTAGATGCAAACTGCTCTTATGGTGCTGTGATTTTTCAGCACATGCTGTCATACAAAAAAGCCTGGTAGAGATTTTTTGGATGCTGGTGATTGTGAACTAGGGTGGCATTTTGGAAGAGAATCTATGTACTGTGGTTGCAAAGCTTTTATTTTTTTCTTGCTGTGTGCCTATTTTATGAGTTTTTTTACATTAATATGTAACCTATTTAATTGAAGTAACATTGGCTTACAACCCTTCATGTGATTTAAGGAGGGGGGGTTGTTACACCTCTTCAGATGTAGTTAAGGTGTTGATGCCATGCAGACTTCAGGATGCTTTTTACCTTTCAAGGGCACACTTGGTGAACTGAAACTACAAACTTCTACAGCCATCATTGCAGTTTTCTGTTGGTAGGGTTTTCTACTGTTCCTTGTTATAAAGGTAAATTATATGAGATGCATCATTTGTTAAAGAATCTTTTGATGACAAAACATCTAACTGTTGTCTTTTTTTTTTTTTTTAAGATTTATTTATTTATGCACACAAGCACTGGGGTACAGGCCAGAGGTGTGGGGGGTGAGAGGATTCACCACAGACAGAGCAGGGAGCAGAACAACAGAAGTACACTGCTGAGGGAAGCATTGGGCACAGCAGGAGAGGTCTGCTGAGCCACGTGGGTCCCCTCCCTGGCCGCCAGCGGGGATCGAACTCGTACTGCAGTGGCTGCAGTTTGCTTCATAGTGCGTTGCTTAACCCACTGCGCCACCAGGGAGGCCCTGTTGTCTTTGTTTTAAAGGATAAATTTGACCTAGATTTTGAGTTCAAGTTTACAAGTAAAATTTTGGAATACAAAATTTTTAGATAGCGGGTTGCTAAAAATACACATATATATATTTCTTTATAATATATGCTGAATACCTATTTTGGGTAAGGTATATCAGGAGGAAGAAAAATATGTGCCTTGAGGTGGGGCATACAACTTGCCAAATAACTTGTAATTCACTGAAACCATTAATAAGCTATAACAATGTCTGTGTGCTAAATGGGTGGTATCAAATGTACATGTCATTAAAAGTCAGAACCCGTAAAATTATTTAACTGAAAGAAGATACTGCAGACTCCCGAGACTTGCCTCTACTGAAACCATTTGTCATGTACTCTCAAGTGTCAGAGAGGGGAAATGTTTAAAACTATTTTTCTGTATTTGTTTCTTGTTAGTCAATAGCATCTTCAGAACCATGATCATGGATAGTAGATGTTGACAAAAACTTTAGGAGACTATTAAAAAGGCAAGTTTAAAGTGTTTTTAGCTATATATAACCAGTTACTGATTCTGGAAAGGATGAAAAGGGAAGTGATGGATTGTATCTTCTACTAAAAGTCCTTATTAACAGTTCCCAAACAGTTGTTTGCCTGATGTTTTCTGAAAACAGTTGTTTTGGCCCAACCCAAAGGTCTTTGGCCCAATTCAAGTGGTAGTGCAATTTGTCTATAATGGCTCCCACACTTCAATTTATAATGGCTCTCAGATGTCAACTTTTCATATAGGATAAGACCCGTCTCCTTTGTTCCTCAGTCCTGTTTATCAGGCAAGAGAAACCTTTTAATCTTCCTTGTTTCTAATGATTCAAACCTTAGCCATAGTTATAGAGGTAAGCAGAATTCTTAACTTAAGAGGAGGGTAGCTATTCTACGGCACATGAGGTCGTTATGTTCAAATTTGCCCACTTTTTTTCATGGAACCAGTCAGGGTGTATTTTGCTGGATGTACACTCTGCTTGGTGTTTTGATGACTGCTGACCATTCTAGATGTGGTTATTTCTGTTTTTCTCATGGAAAATCTGAATAAACCACATCTATCCCATTTCATATCATTTTCCTTTGTGAGCTTTACACTGGATATTTGAAAAAGTATATGTTATTCATAAATGGAAAAAAAATGCTTCTGTGAGAGAGGAGACCAGTGATTCCCTGAGAAAGACGTAATTAAGATGCTCTGTGATTAAGTCTTTCATGGCTTGGTCATTTCTTGCTTCAAGCCTTGGTGTAAATCTTCATAAAGTAACTATGAAGTTTGTAATTAAATTCTTCTGGCCACTTTGGAGTATACCAGGAATGTTTTAATTACTTTTTATGGGTTATTGTCATATATTTCCTCAGGGGGCTGTCTCTTTTGAGTGATTCCATTCTTTTGGATTACATGTTGTTATTTTTAAAATAGTTATTCTAGACTTCCATTTCTCTCCCTCTCATATTGTAATTTTAACTAAGCTGAGTGCAGAATGTCTTTGAGGATTCTTGTGTAGGAGGTCTAAGTACTGTTAATTCTTTTGAAATAGATGAAAGCTAGAAGTAAGGAAAGAGGATACGTAGGAAAGAAAAAAAATGCTAGAGACAATGAGAGTTATTAAAACTTTTAAAACTCAAAATTCCTGCTTAGATATAAGGTCTGGTGAACATGTCAGTTGAAGACCAACAAATCTTTAAGAGACTTGGGGTAACCTAACTCACCCCCGTGCACTTGAGTTGGACTCTACACTGACCACCCTCGTTCTGCTCTTTCCATCTATTTTTGTGCTCATATATTCAGTTAAATTTAGAAACAGTGTTTTTCTTAGGTAACACTGTATCTTAGATGATTTAAAACAAATGTCATCTATAACATCTATAGGTAGCCAGTAACACATCCTTTATGAGGATGATGATTTTACCACACTGTGTCTTAGGTGAGATCTGAAAATTCAGTCAACAGTTACTGTAAAACCAACAACAACAATCACAAGAATTCCTTGAGAGACACTAGTTTATCTTCTGAAGGAAAGGAAACTGTGGAAATCGTATCTACATTCTTGTGTGGTGAGATTAGAATTACTCTTTTTTTTATTCCATCTAAAACTTTATTGTTGTCTCTGCTTGTGCCCACCCTAGAAACATTTAGAAATCTGAATTGACCAGGTAGAAAGAATAGTCTGCTGTCCAGAGTGTGACTCAAGAATAATAAAGTAAAAACAAAACTAATTATCCAATACTAGTATTATCCAGTACTATCTGATACTAGATACCATTTTCAATGAAGCTGTATGGGAATATGATGACTTCATTTAGTGATTTTTGAATTTGGTTTACATATGGGGGTAGAGGAAAATAAAAGATTAAATGTCAGGGAGCAAGAGAAAACCTTGTCTGCTACAGTCTTATTTCTCTCCACAGTCAAAATGCTGTGTAGATGTCCCTTAGCTTGATGGGAGATCCTGAAGAGGATCCTTTAGCTATAACTTCTTATTTTGTGTTTCAAAATAAGATGATGCCTCCAGGGATGAGAGGTTTGAATTAATTAAGCTGAGCAAACAATAAAGAGGCTTTGGTCCTTTGGAACTTTTTCTTAGAAATCAAAATATAAATGTTTGCTATTAGTGATTTTTTTTCCCCTAAGTACATACATCATCTGTGACTGGGAAGGGATGAAAAAAAAAATCCACATTTTCATCCAATATTTAGTGTTTCTAGAGTGGTGAAGGAAGTGTGGTAGTAGCCCAGGGCTTGTATTGTATCTGAAGGAAGATAACTTGTATATGCTTGGTCAATAAAGAAGAACATTCAATTAAACATCCTTTGTAAGTACAGAGAAATTTGGAATGGATTTTTTTCTGTTATTTTCAGAAGAATTAAGTATAATAGAAAATTTTCATATTGATCAAAATCTCATTTCTATGCACTGTGATGGGAGCTATCCATTTGTCATAATAAAGATGCTTGTCTTCTAAGACACTCTCATCTTTCCATTCCTGTATATCTAGGTTCTTGACTGTCTCTCTACTAAGGATAGCAAAATTTAGGTGCAATATGTATCCTAAAAATAGTTAGCATGTCCTTTGTATGGCACTTGAGAAGCTAAAAAGATCCTTATTTTCATCCAATATTGAATTTGTGAGCACACATCTTGTTCCTGAAGAGAAATGAATCTGGTTGGTGAACATGCTGGCTTATTTTCATTTCACCTGGTTGGGAAATAAAGATCAGACTGTAAGTTAATAATAAGTCTGAGATCCATGAGACTAAAAGCCTGTTGTTCATCACTGAACTTTGTCATTCCCAAGGCTCCACTTTCTCATTTAAGAACTCTACCTTGGCATTCTCACCCACTCCAAAGTCCTCAAGTTTCTAATATATGATTACAAAATTTCTATCACCAGCCAAGATCTTTTTCCTGAAATCAAACACTATATGTGGGATTGTTTCTTCTATCTGTGACCAGAGGCCCCATAAGCTGTTACCTGTTCCCTTCAATCATAAGTTACTTTTATATTCCCTAATTGATAGTTACACCAACACCTTGTGTCCCAAACGTCCAGTCCAACTCAGAAGACTACTTCATAACCATTTATTTTCTTTATTTCCAGTGCTGCTTCTTTAGTTCTTGTCCTAATTATTTTCCCACTCTCTTATTGCCATTATTCCTTCAATGAATCCCTTCCTCTAACATATGAACCCTCAGCATCATAATTTTTCCCCAATTTATGGAGAAATAATTGTCAGACAATAAACTGTACATATATAAGTATAAAATTTGGAGGAGTTTTGAAACCATCATCACCAGAGAGATGATGTACATACCCTTCATCCTCATAAGATCCCATGTGCCTTTTGTAATCTCCCCCTCAGTCCCCTACACACCTCCATTCCCATGCAGTCATCAATCTGCTTTTTATTACTATTGATCAATTACATTTTCTAAAATTTTATATAAATGAACTTTTTCTTTTGACTTCTCTCACTTGCCATAATTATTTTTTCCTTTCTAATTAGGATTATTTTAGTTTCTGTATCTTGGTTTATTACTTTTGCTAGAAGCTCCAGTACAGTGTACAGAATAGAAGAGTTGAAAGAGGACATCTTTGTTTTGCTTTTGCTATCAGTTTTTTGATATTACGTATAATGCTAGCTTTAGATTTTTCATAAATGTCTTTCATCAGATTATTTCTAATTTTCTATTGTTTTCATATGTTTTACTTATATACATATACTATAAATGAACATTACTATCCATTGTTATTGTTTTCCCCTTAGTCAATTATATTTTAAATAATTTTTTAAAATTAAAACTTAAATCTTTTCCATTGCTCTTTAATCTTTTGGCAGATCCAGGTTTCTACATGGTATCACTTCTGCCTGAAGGTCCTCTTTTTGATATTTCTTGTAATACACACCTGCTGCTGATGAATTATTTAGATTTTGTATGTTACAGAAATTTTTGTATTTAATCTTGGTCCTGTGAGGGCATTTTTCCTGGGCATAAAATTCTTAGCTGACTGCTGATCTTCTCAGTCGTTAATGATGGTACTCAATTTCTTTTTTACATTTTTTGCAAAAAAAAAAAAAAAGGACCTATCATGGTTCTTGTCTTTGTTCTTCTATAATATGTCCTCTATCCCAATTTCCTATCCCACCCCAGCTTCTTTTAGTATTTATCACTGATTTTTAAGCAATTGGATTGTTATAAACTTGGCGTTACTACATGCATGTTTCTCTGTTTGGTATTAACTGGGATCCTTGACTCTGTGAGTTTATAGTACATATTAAGTTTGGAAATTTTTTGATTTATTTCCTCTTGGACCTTTTTGTCCAACCTCTTTTTTTTACTCCTTTAGGGACTCAATACATTGACATTCTCCATAATATTCATTTTGGTTTTGGGGGCCTTTAATTTTCTTCTCTATATGTCACTTTACAGTTTTTATTACGGTTTTTAGATTCATTGACACTTTTTTCAGTAGTGTTTAATCTTCTTTTAATCCTATCCAGTTTATTTTTCATCTTATACATTGCATAAAATTATATTTTCTATCTCCACTTAGCATGCTTAAATACTATTCTACTTCTTTGACATTTGAACACTTGAAATATGGTTATAACTTTTGATGTACGTGTCCAAAAATGTTATGCTTGCCATTTCCTCTGTTTCTTCTGGTTGATTTTTCTTTTCTTTATGGGCTATCTTCTCCCTCTTATGTTAAAGGCTAGAATCTGGGCAATCAGAACTCAGTTTTATTTTCACCCTCTTTTTTAAGAGTGTTTGTTTGTACTGTCTGTTTGCAGTGTCTGAAAATGTTCATATATTTTGTCTAGTTTTTAAAAATTGTTTCAGCAAGAGTGTTAAATATGGTTCTTATTATTTCATCTTGACTCAAAACCAAAGTTCTCTTATAACTTCTTTTTATACTATTATTTTAGTTATTGAATATGTTGTAATTTTGCCATTCTTTAAATTTCTCCCACTTACAAATCTCAGATGATAATTTTTTACCTATAAGTCAGAGTTCTAGCCTTTATTAGAATATTTAAGATCCTTCACATTATGGCTTTGACCCTCATTTTAGGCTATAAATTTTCCATTCTCCATCCCACCTCCTGTACATAGAAGGAACCCTGAAATCAAGCCACACTAGATTAACCCCAGTACTTAGAATAAACCATCCTCATGTTTTTGTTTTTTATTTAAGATTTATTTATTTATGCGTACAAGAACTGGAGTACAGGCCAGAGGTGTGGGGGTGGGGTGGTGAAAGAACCCACCAGAGACAGAGTGGGGAACAGAACAAGCAGATTAACTGCAACACACTGCTGAGGAGAGCAGCAGGCAAGGCAGGAGGTCTGCCTTGCCATGTAGATCACCTCCCAGCTGGCTGCAGGGATTGAACTCATGCTGCAGTGGCTGCAGTCTGCTTCATAGTGCATTGCTTAACCCGTTATGCTACCAGGGAGGCCCCTACCATCCTCATGTTTTGACCATGTTTTTTCTTTGTGCATACTCTCTTCCCTTCCTAGGCTCTTGAGATCTTACCTTTTCTGCATACCCACAAGTCTTAGTTTAATATAACCTCTTTTGCAAAGCCTTCTCTCCTGTTCTTTGCACTGTCTCCAAAAAGATTGATAGCCTAGTCTTCCTTATGGAGCTCTCAACATATTACTCCTGAGTTTCCTTCACTAGATTCCGAGACTTTTCAGGCCAGTACTTGGCAAATTTGTTCTGTAAAGAGTGAGATAGTAAATATTTTAGACTTTGAGTACTATACAAACATTTGTTGTGTATATATATATATATATATATATATATGTTTTTTTTTTCTTTAAAACCCCTTGAAATTTTAGTTGATTGGGGGTCAAGGAAAAATGTGCCGCCACTGGAGGCAGTTTGCTGGGATTGACCTTAGAGGTAGAGATGTTATATTTTATTCTTTCACCCACTAGAGTTCCTGATTTTGAGAAGAACTTCAGTAAAAAAAAAAAAATTGTAGTTCTTTCATAAGGAATATAAAATGGAATGCAATACTTGAATGCTTAACATATGGCAGTAACTCTTCTAAAAATTTAACAAAGGTTATATCATTTGGTTTGCATAAAATTAGGTTATAGTGTCAGTTCTATTTTATAGGTGAGGCAATCACAGCATAGAGAAGTTTAAGGACTTGCCAGAAATCATACAGTTGCTTGCTGTTAAGAAGGTAGAAAAGGAGTAGAACTGGGACAGACAATTATTTATGTTCTCCTTCTGTTGGGGTAGGTTCCCAAAAGGAAAGAAATGTCTCTGAGACTGATCTATTCTCCATCCCTGTCTCTGATGGGAAACAAATGTAGGAATTTGTTACCTACAGTCTTTGACTTAAAGATTGCATAAATTTTAAGGATAAGTAATTATATCTGTTCACTTTTGTGTTTATCATATAGTTTGGGGGGAATAATAACTCTGGGTTTCTAAGATAATATGTATTACATTTTACTACATGAAAAGTCTTGGATGTATTACCATTGTCATATTTTCCCCTCCAAACTTAGAGAACTTCTGTTCCTCTTTAAATATAATAGTATCTTTCAAACAAAAACAGTTTGTCTAAATTAGTTTTCTTCAAAGCATATCTGGTTGAGCAAGAAGCTGAAGAAACATATTATTTGAAGTCACACAGAAATGTTTTGTTTACTTTTTAAATTTCTTGCCCAAAAAGGAAAAAAGTATTGTCTTTGTGTTTTATAAAAAACATTACCTCTTGGCTGACAGTTTGTGACAGAATGAATTAATGTGAGTTGATATTAAGAATTTGATATTGCCTTATGGAAATTCCCAATAGACTAGACTCTTTAGCATAGTGGATTGGAACTCTAATAATCAATCAAATCATCATCATGAACCAAAATACCCTCAAAGCAGCTGTCATTTACAATTAAGTGGTAATGATCTTTATAGGAAAAATTACAGTGGCATAAAAAGCACCTGCTGTCAAAATGAACTTTTTTCAGAAAGCAGAAGCTATTTCTTGCCATAATTTTAAGCATTAATTATTATTAGGTCAATTTAAAAGCAAATTTGTAGGTGGTTTGTAATTAAAAATACAATATGCTTACAAAAAAAAGCAGTATTGTGAAGACAGTTAAATTTCCCTGATGGGAATTAAATGTAATTTATTCAGTGGCAACTGTGTTCTTCCCTGTGTGGAAGACACAAAAGGGCTTCAGGGCAACAGAGGCACTAACCCTGAGGTGGGCTGTGCCAAACCAAGAGCTGATTCTTTGGAATCATATATAAGCAGGTTTATTTCAGTTTCTAAATCTGAATCTTTAATTATTGACATTACTCCTTCTAGCACTTCATGTCACTTATGTCAGTTTCCCATCCATTGTTATTGACAGTTAAGCAAACAAAAAGCCATAAAACAAACAAAAAAGAAAATGGGATGGTAGCAACATAAATATGGACTACAGATAGATTGTTATGGGGTAGTTGCTGCATATTCTTGCAAATATCACGCTTTCCTCTGAGAATTAGGGAAAATTGGAATTGCAGATGTGGTTCTACATTCCTTTAAAATAGAATCTTGTAATATGTCCTTTTCTGAGGACACATCATTTCTAATCACTGGTTCAACTTAAGTCGGGTCTTGTGGCCGAAAGCTGAGAAGACTAGGGCTGAGTCAGCTTGAATGGTCAGGGGAAACTTGGGAGCAGACAGCTATTGAGTTCACATCGTTGGCTTACCTGGCATAAAGCCACACACCTTCCCATGACAAAATTAGCCATCACGCAATCAGACAACGGTGGGAATGTTTTTTCCTTACTAAATCCAAGAATGAATTTCTCATGTATTTTATCCAGGGAGCAACAGTGCTTGCAGTGCCGGTGCTGAGACAGTCACTACATGCTTTATCTAGTTAACATGGCCATGGGATTACACTTTAATCAGTTTAGTTGATCATTTAGTATTGTCTTAAGATAATGTTACAGATAAATTTGGAATATTTATTTTACTTATTACATATTGTATTCACCTACTTTAAAAATTTTTTTACGCATATAAGCAGTAGCTCCCTGAAAGAATAAGAATCTAGGTATTGGTTTATTCATTTCTGCTTCATTAGCATGAAATCTGTACAATGAATTATCATATTTTCTTCGTATCCTTGGTCATAGGTTATGCCCCTGTAGGTAGGACACTGCTTCCTTGGGGTCATTATGAAATATCAAACTCACTGGAAGGAGTCTTCTTATGGCTTCACACATTGCTCTCTCTTCCCTCATTATGCTGGACATCTTCATTTACTCCTTGGAGCCATTTTTATTTTAGTATCCTCTACAGCATGTATATTCCATTCTTATTCTCTTTTTCTATGGGCTGTCTTATTTTTTAAGACCTTTTCTTACCAGCAGTGTAAGAGAGTTCCTTTTTCTCCACATCCCCGCCAACATTTGTTGTTGCTACTTTTGTTGATATGTGCCATTCTCACTGGTGTGAGGTGGT
>JAGFMF010011684.1:7569589-7601127 GCA_019455555.1 Galemys pyrenaicus
GGTGAGATGGTGATGGGGAATACATGGGGATTACAATTAATGGCAAGTATATGTAAATTTTAAAATATTTTAATAAAAAAAAATGAAAAAAAAAAAAGACCTTTTCTTGCTCAATTTCTCTTCTTTTTCATTTAAATATCCCACTAAGGCCTGATCTTAAGATCCTCCTACCATGCTCTCTGCATGGTGAATGTCATGGCATTAACTTTGACTTTCATGGGTCTTTATCACTGGCACCCAACTTTCCCTCACATTCCTGGTGTCCATTTGTTATTGATATTTACCTCATCCATGGCTTCCATTTCAAAGTAATATGTCCTGAACTCATAATATTTCTTTCAAACTTGTTCTCTTTCTTCTTCTATCTTCTGATGACTGCTCTCCCACTTCTGGGAAAGCAGATGAGGAATCTCAGCATCAGTTTTGATCTTCTTTCTTCTTTGCCTCTCATCATCAATCAGTGGTCATGGCATTTCAGTCCTATTTCAGTAGGGAAGTGGTGTACCAATATCATTAAGAAAAAGGGGTTCTGGGGGCCTCCCTGGTGCTGCAGGAGTTAAAGACACAGAGCTATCAAGCTTTCTCCAGTCACTGTGGCATGAGTTCCATCCCCAGCCATTGGGGCAGAGTCCCATCCCTAGCCAGGGAGGTGACCCACATGACTCAGCAGACCTCTTCTGTCTTGCCCACTGCTCCCCTCAGCAGTGTATTTAAGTACATCTGCCTGTTCTGCTCCCCACTCTGTCTCTGATGAATCCTCTTACTGCCCCCATACCTCTGGCCTACACCCCAGTTCTTATATACGTAAATAAAAAAAAATAAATCTTAAAAAAAGGGTTCTAGAGTCAGAGGTTTCATGGTTAAATGGTTAAAAAGTTAGTTTTTAACCTTTCTATGCCTCAGTTTCTACATATGTAAATCTGAAATAATAGAATTTACCTCATAGCACTGCTGAGAGGATTAAATGAGTTATTATCCCCAGAACAGTGTAGGGTACAGAGTAAAAATCCAATGCATGTGAATTATTGCTATAGTTGCTGGTAGATTTTTCTATATACTCTCCTTTATTTTTTTTTTCTCCCTCTATGAATGCTAATCCAGGTACTTTTTAGTTCTTGCTTAGACTTTGAAGTAGTTGTGAGTTGTAATCCTCATCTCTAGGATCGCCTCAGTCTAATTTTCCCTAATTTTTGCTGCCAGATTAATCTGACAGATGGCAGAGATTTTATTCTCCTGCTCAAAAATATTTAATTTAGAAAACAGTCCTTACCTCCCTCGTTTGGCGCTGAAAATTCTATACCAGTTTCTACTGTATTTTTCAGAGACCTTTTAGTCCTGACAAAATAAACTTTTTAACCGTCCATATATGCTCTGCCTGACATCTTATTTTTGTTCATTGTGGACCATTTGCCTCAGTTGCCTTCCTCCTCATATTCTTTGCTATGTGGCCAAGTATTCCTGATCTTTGAAGTCCTACTCACCAAGCTTTATCTTATGGAGACTAATTTTACTACATCCATAGCCTCACAGGAGTATTATGATCTTCCTCTGACCTTTCACAGAAACTTACCTGTATGACTCTTGACTCTTTCTGCTATATGTATTAGTTGCTTAAATGTCTTTATCACTTATAATTCTTTTAGAACAAATTTTAGAGTAAATGTATGCTTAATACAACTTTATATTTCCCTTGCATCTACAGTACCTTACTTAGAGCCAGTCATCACCACACACACATATTGAATGAATAAATGACTCTCCTTGGGTCTCTGGGCCCAGAAAGTGTTTTCAAGCTAGTAGCTACCCAATATATCTTGAAAATTTTTTACATGATTTGAAAAAAAAGATACTAAGACAATATTTCCTTAGTATCTTTTTATTTATAATTTATTTTATATTTATACATTTATAATTTATTTATAATGAACATTTATTATTCATGCTAAAGATTTTCTTATTCTAGTAAGAGTTGCATTTTAATTCATAGCAACCACAGCATTTGGAAGTCACCATAGACTTTAGAGGAAACGAGGAAATGGTAGAAATCCCTGTTGGGAAAACTAAGGCCCAGAGGGAGAGAGTGACTAATCCAAGATGCAGATCAGGTTATTAGCAGCTGAGTTCCTTGGCAGCCAAGACTGCTGGTGAGTTTCATATTCTTGGGTTAGCATGTTTTCCTTTTGATTGCTTTAAAATATTCTCTTTGTGGTTTAGGAGTATTTATCAGAGTCTGAATAAAGTTTCCTTCAAACTCAAAAATAGTTTCAAAAGGAAAAAGTATTAACATTTATAAAGCAGTTGAAATTAGCATAATGACACATCTTGAAGAATGAGGCAATTTAGGTCCTGATTATTTGGGATACTTAAGTAAAAAAATGTTGCAAATGTTGGTGACAATCAGATAGGAAGATATTAGTGTGCATGGTCTTTCTGAATGATGGTAGTGAACTCACAAACTTTTATTATGTGGGACTGGTCTTTTATGTATGCCTTCCCTTCTCTTCCCTCTATTGCAGATTCATTGTTTCTTGCCCTCTTTCACCAGATTTCATTTGCAGAATGAGTATTCTCATCTGAAAAATGTTGATTATATGTTTACCTCATTGGGTCCATGAAAATGTAGTAAGAAAATGTGTGTATATGCATATATATACACTTTATACAAAACAACTATTTAGTGGTGGTTGGTCCCCTTCTTCTGTGTCTCTTAATCAAGAGATAGAAGGTACTACATGTATATTGTCATTTCCTATTTTATGCCCAAATTAGTATTATCAAAATCTTCATAATACTTTCCATCCTGGTCCTTTCAGCACAGTACCTCAGGCAGCTATTATTAATCAGATGGAGTTCGTATGTGAGATAAAAACTTATCTGTCCTCTCAACCAGAATTATAATGTTTTTAAAGGAATAAATGTGGTGAATTTTTTTTTTCCATTTCTAAATATGTTTCTGCTGTATCTGTCTGTCCACTTGCCACCTTCAGTCTGACGTTTGGCCTTCTGACTGTGTTCTAGACATGTTCTCTTTTGATTTCTGTTTCTTTTCCTGTATTCCAAAATGATTCCAAGAAACCAAGATATGGCTTCTAGGGCTTGTGTATAATAAAATTATGTTGATTACAGTAACTTGTTACTTTGTTTGTTCTTCTATTTTCTCAAAGCAAAAGCATTTCCCATTTGTTTTAGGGAAAAAAGAGAAAGACTTTAGTCTAAAACAATGCATTTTTTCTAAGTTTGAAAACCAGCCTGGAAAAAAAATTGAATCTGAAAGTGACCTGATATAGATACTTACCTATAAATTGGAGAAACCTTAATCTGAACAACTCTCTTTTTGGATTTTGGAAATTTGTTGAGTAATTTCTAGTTTTCAACTCTAACCTGTAAATTCAGAATAAACCTCTTTGTTCTGAGAACTTACTAGGAGATTAAGTCATGAAGAGTGCTTGTTGAACACAGTGCCTGTCAATTAGTAAGGATTCAAACCGTCAAAATAATTATCACTAATTCATACAACTGTATTTTGAATGTAAAAAATGAAATAGTTTTAGAAATTTTCTGCTGGAAAAAATGTGTCCTATTTCCTTTTTCCAAAAGGGCGCACAATCTTGACAAAAAATTGCTTAATGAACTATTTTTCCAGATTTTGTGAGAGCTGTGATAAAAGATCTTTTTGTATTTGAATCATCCTTTCTTTTACCTTCTAATAGTCTATGAGAAGCAGAGATAATTTTTTTGAAAAGTATCTTAAGTAAATGGGTTATAAACATTACAAAAGTTTTGACCCAGTTAGCATTAGGGGTATACTTTAAATGTGTCTCAGTGTAAATATACATATTAAGCTGTTATAACGTGTATCTTGATGGTGTTGAGTATAGAATTAGAAGTGGAGATGAAAATTTCCTTCTTTAAATATTTTTGTATTTATTGAATTGTTGCAATCAGAATGTTTTATTACTTTTAATAGTGAATTTTAAAGGCCATTAAAATTTGAGTATGAATCACTTTTAGTTTTGGTAAAATTATAATACAGCTGAAGATTGTGGTTTGTATCTTCTGCCTCTTTATTATGTAAAATTTGGTTTAATTTCCTTCTCTTTTTATTATAGCATCCATTTTTTTAATTATAAAATTTTACTACTACACAGGTAGAAGAAATTCATATACTCTTAAATAGATATAATTTATAAGAGCATAGTTTTTGCCCTATTAAAATGTATTTGTTATTGAACAAAGATAAAAGTCAGGTCAGAAATAAAGATCCCCTTGCTTGTATTGCCATTATCCACCAGCAAGAGGAAGGGTTTTAAGTGAGGGAGACTTTCTGATTCCATAAAGTCATATCATTTAAACATTGGAAGTGTAATAATATTCTATCTCTGCATGGATATGGACATATTCATGGCTTTTTGATTCACTTACCCTGTGGTTCTGCATCTCTCTCTCTGAGTGAGAGAGAGAGAGAGAGAGAGAGAGAGAGAGAGAGAGAGAGAGAGAGAGAGAGAGAGAGAGACTATATATACCATTATGATAACTTTAGTGTTTTTTTTTTTGCTTTACTTTTGTGTCAATGAAAGAAGTAGTCATTGCAGAGTTTTGAGCAGATAAACAACAAAATCTAGCTTTGTTTTAAAATGATTCCTCTGACTGTTGTGCTGAAGGTAGGTTGTATGGAAGAAAGGGTTGGAAACAGAAAGATCATACAGTAATCTAGTTGATAGATGATGATTGCTTGGGTAGGGTATGGGTACTGGTAGTAGTAAGAATTGAGCATATTCTAAATATATATCCGAAGGTGGCCATCAGGATTTCATGGTGGATTGGATCTATGATGTAAGAGTCAATGATGACTCCAAAGTTTTTGGCCCAGGCATCTACTAGAACAAAGTTGCCATTATTTGCAATAATAATTGGTACTTTACATCGATTCTCCTCAGCAATGTAAAAAGTTTGTCTAGCAAGATCTAAGGGAATTATTAATCCTAACTTTCTTTCCTCTTTCATCTTCTGGTTCTGAGGAATCCTCCAACTTCTCTTAATTTGTGGCTAAGTTAGGTCAAATGAATTGCCTTCCTGTATTAGTTATAGTAGATAGGAAAAGAGTTTTTTTAAATTACTCCTTCAATTTCTGAAAGTGAAAGTTCAAAATCTTCACAAACTCTTAATAAAGATGTGATTTATGTTCAGAGTTTGGTATTCATAAATCCACACAACACTGCCACCAATGTCTACTGTTGTATTCCGGAAATGTTAGGAGTGCTTGTTCTTATTACTGTGATACATCACTGTTGCTGTATTAAATGCTACCCTTGACACAGTTGGCATTGAATTTTTTTTTTCTATTTAAAAATTTCCTGCCCACTTAAGCATGGATGAAATCAGACCAATCAAGCCACTCTGAGATATCCTGCAATTATTCATCATCTTTGGTCTATTCTCATACTGGTATTACCTATTTCTTACCCATCTAGCTAAGCAGGAAGAGTAGAGAAGACACTTGTTCATTTTTCTTTTAAAAATGTTTCCTATCTGGCCATGATTATAGGACAAATAGTCCTTTTATTTTTGAAAAAAATTAATACACTTTCTTCTTGATTCCTGAATGGCATGAGAACATTTTGTAATCACATTTTCTGAACACAGTTAAAGCAATCAATGGAAACCAAGTTGAATGCCTGTAAAATGTTATGGAACTCCTGTTAAATAGAATCATGGGACTGAAGAGAGGAGGAATGGAGATGGTTTAAGCTGTAATCCTTTTAAAAAGATACAGAGACAATATTTTTTCTAACATGAGGATAAAATTGTACCTTTTAACAAACTATTTCAGTCCTAGCAAGAGGTTTTCTTGTTCAGCTGATTAGTATTCCTACTAATCAAAATGAGGTAAATAGCATTTAATAGAGATTGTTACTTAGATGCATTACACAAGGGTAGTTAATGAAAACAGTGCAAGAGATGATGTGATTTATCTTAATAAGACCTGAGCAACCAACTTTTGATAGAAAAGATGAAAGCTACTTAATGTACTTATCAAGAAAAATGGCAAACACATTCTCTCTTCCTTACTCCTTCTTCTGTTCCTTCTTATTCCCACCCACATGCACAGCATTCACAGAATGACAATTTTTGCACTTAGAATGAAGTTTTCTTTCAAATATTACAGGTAGCATAGTAAAGGAAAGGATAATGAGAACTGACCACGTGAAATTAGTGAGTCTGTAAAGCTCCGAGATTTCTCTTTCTTCAAAGAGAAAACAGTAAACACTTTCCCATAATATACTGTGTATAGTAAGTTTGAAAAATATTACTATAGTACAACCACCTTTTTTTTTATCTCCACAGTTCTATACAGGAAGCCATTTTATGACTCTATCCAGGCATGATATGATTCTTATCAAACACTTGTAGACTTAGCAAAATTGTCAAAGTTTCCCCATTTGAATGATAACTTACATGATCATCCTAGCCATAAGAGATTCTGATCTCCAAAGAAGTTGTTCTTTGACTAAATGAGGGTCTAAATGTACTTTAAAGGTCATCAGAGATTCATATCTCAGAGATGATAACCATGCATACAAACAAATTTAGACTAGTTTAGCAAACCAGTTAGTTAAACTTCCATAGTCTCAAGCCATGTGACGCCACATTTCTAGGTAGAGTCTGTTTTATTTTCTTTCTTTCTTTCTTTCTAAAACATAGCAAGAAGTATTGTCACCAGAAAAAGTAAGCAGGCTCGGGGGAGGTAATTTAATCAATATCAGTAGCAATAGCATAGGGCTTTTGAAATTTTTGGATATTTTAAGAGTTTCTGTTAAGAGGTAGTTGTTGAAGAGAGAGAATGTGGGTAAATATATTCCCTCTACCTGGGATAGGAGGGATTTTAGCACCTCTGAAGAGGTCTTATATTTCCATCCATGACAGAGAATTTGTTGAATTGGGCTGGGGTCCAGCTCCCGGAGCCTAGAAGCTCTGTCCTCTGTCCTTGTCTTGGTGAGGAACGAAGTCAGTGTCAAAACTAGAGTTAGGCAGGAAAGCAAGGTGTTTATCTGATGAGAGAGGGAAAGGAAAATCTAAGTAGAGAGAGGCCCTGACTGGATAGGCACAGAGGGCAAGAAACAGATTTTATGTTACTCAAAAATGAGGGAAGGGGTGGGTGGCTGTATGTTGGGTTTTTGATTGGCAGGGCTCCATGACTGATTCATCTCTGGTTGATTTTGACCCCTCGTCATTAATTAGTTGGGCCTGGGGTCTCCTGGACTGGATGATGTCTGGCTCTTAAAAGGCAAATGGTGCTATGCTAATCTTGGTCAAGACAGGTGTTCACTCTGTGGACGGGCAACCTGTGCAATTCCTGTTTTCTGGGTGTTGTCAAGGCTGTGGAACCCCCTAACCCTAACCACTTACATTCCCAACTTACTCCCTTCTTCATTATTATAAGATTGGATACTGTAGAATAAAATTCATTGGATGTTATGACAGGCCATACTGTGTAGAAATGATCTACACAGTATGCAGTAAGAAGAAAAAAAACTTAAAAAATGAACTTGGCCTCAGCTATTTATGGAACAATATTAAATAATATAGCTATACATAGCTGGAATCTCAAAAGATATTTGAAAATATCACCAAGATATTTCAAATTTGAGGAAAAATACCAATCAGCAGATGTATGAATATCTGCAAATCCAAAGTAGGGTAAACATTAGGAACTTCCATGTAGATACTACATAAGTTCTGAAAGCCAAAGAGAAGGACACACTGTATAAAGGAGAACAATGTTAACAATGTTGTTGATTTTGATGAAAAACAGTGCAAGCCTGAAGACATAAGTATTGAAAGAAAAAGAGTCAGCCTAGAATTTTACTTAGTTACCAAATCCTTCAGAAGTTAAGGTGAAATATCCACTTGAAAAACAAAACCAATCATTTAACCAGAAATGTTAAAGGAAGTTCTTCAGACCAAAATGATCAGTGATAGCAGGTGCGAAAACAGAGTCACATCAATATATAGGATGCCAGAAAGAGCAGCATTCCCTCCTGCCTGTGACTGTGCAAGCATTTTTTTCCTCTTAGACCTTTTCCTTTAGTAATGCAGCAGCAGAGTCTCTTCCCACCAGTGTGTATGCAAGTGTTTCTCTTTTCCTTCCTCCTTTTTCTAATAAAACTTCCCTTTTAAACTGTTAAAAAAAATTCTAAGAAGAGAGAACATGGAAGCACTTCTTTCTCACTTTTTAACTTCTTTTAAAGATAGCTGACAAACTAAAAGTATTAGTATGAGATTTATAATTTTTTTAAACATTTATTTTATTTATGCGTACAAGAGCTAAGGTACAGGTCAGAGTCGCTGGAGGTGAGAGGATTCACCAGAGACAGAGTGGGGAATAGAACAGGCAGATCAACTGAAATACACTGCTGAGGGGAGCAGTGGGCAAGGCAGGAGAGGTCTGCTGTGCCAGGTGGGTCCCCTCCCTGGCCGGGGTTGAACCCACACTGCTGTGCAGCTGTGTGCAGCGCTCAACCCTCTGAGCCACCAGGGAGGCCTGAGATTTATAAAATTTTTATAACTAAAATATATAATAACAATATATATGTGTTTGTATGATTTAGACAAAACTGAAATTTATACAATGCATAATTTAACAACTTCATAATAAGTACTCTTCCAGAGTACAGACCATTCATCAAGACAAATTATAAATCATAATTACTGCTGACTTCCAAAAGATTAAAATGTTTCTGACTTCAACAGATTTATAATGGAAACCAATAACTAAGTAGTATCTAGAACATTCCCATATTTGGAAATTAAAAAGCACATTTCTAAGTTGATCAAAGAAGAACTCATGAAGGAAATTTTGAAATATTTCAAATTAAATAATAAAAAACAAACCAAAAAATGAAATGGTCAATTGATTACAGTAAAATTTATTAATTTAAAAAACAAAAAGATTAAATAAATATGTAAAGGTTATATATGTATATTGGTTTATTAAACTGTTAAGAACAGATACTAGATCTCAGCCAAAAGGCCAAGAAGTAATTATATATGTATATCAGTTTATTATTGGAAAATCAATGTAGTTTATCATGTTAACTTAATAAAGGGAAATCATATAATTGTCTTGATAGATTGGGTGAAGCATTTGACAAATGAATTATTCACCATAAAATCTTATAGAAATCTAATAATCAAAGTGAACTTCCTCAGTCTGATAAAATGTAGCCATGGAAAACTTATATCATCAGACCTAGTAAGGAAAGGTTAAATGTTTTCCCTTTCAATTCAGGAGCAAGGGAAGAATGTCTTACTACTTTTTTCAAAATTTTACTTTGGTTCCTAACCAGCACAAGACATCAGGGAAGACTAAGATCATGTGGATGGGAAAAGAAGAAATTGCAAAAATCTTTTAACACATGAATGAAACTAAAATGACCACCAGTATAAGTGAATTTGGCAAAAAAAAAAAAAAGGCTAAAAACACTCATTTCTAAAGTGTAAGTTGATGGATAGATTCAATACAATCTTAATAAAAACTCCAATAGAGTTTTTTGTTGTTGCTGAGGTGGATCAGCTAGTTTTAGTATTTTTTTTTAAAGATTTACCCATTTATGTGCACAAGAGCTGGGGTACAGGCCAGAGTCATGGGAGGTGAGAGGATTCACCAGAGACAGAGTGGGGAGCAGAACAGGCAGATGGACTGAGATACACTGCTGAGGGGAGCAGCGGGCGAGGCAGGAGAAGTCTGCTGCGCCATGTGGGTCCCCTCCTGGCCAGAGGCAGGGATCGAACTTGCGCTGCAGTGACTATGGGTTAGCCTCATAGTGCATTGCTTAACCCACTGCGCCACCAGGGAGGCCCCTATTTTTAGTATTTATGTGGAAAGTAAAGCACCTACAATAGAATAAAGAACACATTTGGAGAACTTACATTACCTGATCTCAATGTAAACTGTAAAGTTATAGTAATAAGACTGGTACTGCCAACTAGATCAATAGAATAAAAGAGAGTCTTGAAATAGATTCAGAGTTACACAATTGATTTTTGACAAATGTTGCAAAGAAATTCATTAATGAAAAGCGTTCATCAAATTGTGCTAGAACAAATTGTGCGTGGAAAACATAAACCCTACTTCTCTATATTAGATCATAAACAGAAAATATTAATAAAACTTATCTGGTAAATTCTTGTATCAAGAATGTATAAGTAATTGCTCTGACTTAATAATGAAAGGAAAAATAGTCCAGTTAAAACCTGGGCAAGAGATTTGAATAGACATTTCCAAAGGAAAATAGATGAGTGACCTATATAAATATGAAAAAATCATCAATGCAATTAGTCATCAGGGAGATACAGAGTAAAACTTCACTGTATTATGACTGTTACCTACTAATTGGCTAAAAGTAAAAAGACTGATCACAGCAACTTTTGTTGAGGATATGGGACAATACATTGCTGCTAAGAGGGTATAATGTTGTGACCTTCACAGAGAAAGATTTTGCATATTAAAATGAATTTTCACAGAGTTAAAACACATCTCCATACTCATTTTTTAGTTTTTATTCAAGATAAATGAGAGTAATTATCCCAAACAAGATTTCTTCTGATATTTTTTATAGCAACTTTATTCTTAGCCCATAACTGAAAGCAACTCAATGTCCATCAACATTATAATGGATAAACAATTCATGCATGCACTATACTACTACTTGACAATTAAAAGGAACAAAGTTATGATACACTTAATGATACATCTCAAAAACATGATGAGTGAAAGAAGCCACACACACACAAAAGCACACATTGTATGACTCTATTTTTATGGAATTCTGTTATAGGAGAACTAGTGTATGGAGACAGAAATCGAAGCTGTTGCCTGTTTGCAGGAATTGCCTGGGGAGGAACATTAAGGGAAGTTCCCAGGGGATAAAAGTATCCTATTTCTTGACAGTGGAAGTGGTTATACAGAATTATACAATATATCAAATTCATCAAATTGTACAGTCAACAATAAAAATAAATTAATGTGAACTAAAAGGAGAAAAACTAATGTCTGTAAAAGAAGAGTCTTCTCTCTTCCGCTAAGAATATAGCAGATATAAAGGTACTTCCTACATTTGAGGTATAGGGAAAATGGGGAAGAATTCTCATTATCCTTTAACAGAAATTTATTGTTTCAACATGAAAGATGTAAGACCCATGAGATTTCTAGGTCCTGGTCACTCTAAGTCAGAGGGTGTGGTGGCATTGAATTGAGTGCTTTGGATCAGTTATGAGGTCACTCAGAGTTTATTTCCTTTCTGATTTATAACTCATTTTTGAAAATGTTGTCCAAAACTAGTTTGGAAGTAGAATGATAGATTGAGCATTAAACACAGCACCATCTCTGCTATCATGAGTTAATATATTTGTGTCATAGTCTTAAATTCTGTAAGATTTCAGCTGGGGAACAATATCAGTTTCATCTGATGATTCTTGTCAAGGATATTAGGATATATGAATAAAACATTTCTTTTTAGGATTTAGAGTTTACCTTTCTGGAGAAGACAAGCTTTTAATAAGCAATGCTTTTAATAGGCTGTGAAGCTCAAGTTGAAGATGGTGATTCTAGGGAAGTTTTATTTAGAGAGAAAAACTTGAAACCTTTCGTTAATGTGTTTTATTATTAGGCTCTTCTAATTCTCAGGGTAAAAAGTCCTGTTAAACTAGCAGGTAAGTGAGTCATATTCATGAAAATATCATCATCATTTTCCTTCAGTTATCTTGGGCTGATACCTCTGTGACCACCTTTTAGGACCTTTAGGTAGGAATGACTATTGTCTTCCTCTAAGATCCACCTTTGTTGAGCTTGTGGTTAGCACTTGTTGAGTATTCCGCTTCTGTGGACACCTGGAAGGCAGGAACTATACTTTATTCATCTTTAACTCCCAAGTTTCTAGTTCACTATGCTGAGCATACTCTGAATACATGACCAAAAGAAGTAATAAATTTAGTGAATAAAGTTTTCTAATTCTTAGTTCATTTAGATTTTTCAG
Source organism: Galemys pyrenaicus (assembly GCA_019455555.1). Classification (NCBI taxonomy): domain Eukaryota; kingdom Metazoa; phylum Chordata; class Mammalia; order Eulipotyphla; family Talpidae; genus Galemys; species Galemys pyrenaicus. The sequence continues at coordinate 7,581,625 of JAGFMF010011684.1, forward strand.
AAAAAAAGTTTTTTTTTAAAGAAAACGTAACAATAATTAAGCTAAATAAGTCAAAGTGAAAGACAACTAGTGGGTGGATTCTTTCATATATGGAATATAAGTAACCACAACAGATGAACAAAATACAATCTCATAGAATGTCTGAAAATATAGTAGTTAGGAGAGAGATGAGAATAAAGAGGAAAGGGAATCAATCTGATTGAACAATGACACTAGAACTTGGGCAGTAGGTGCAGTGGAAATGTACGCATATTGGGGTGTGAAGTTAATACTCCTGAAATTTAGATAGTATTTTAAACCAATAGAAAAATCAATAAAATTTCATTTAAAAATGTACCATAAATATTTTAAAAGGGAGTCTCCATTTTATACAGGTCATAGAATATTTAATTTTATTAATGAGTTTGTTTTGATATCAGGAAAGAATGAATTATCAAGCATGGCTATTAATACTTTTGCTTAATAAGTCTTGGGTCTATGACTCAAGTGTCCAGCATAAGGTCATTTTCACCAACAAGCTGAGGAGCTTTGGTATTAACATATAATATATTTAATCTGGCTTTTCTGAAGAGGATTATCATGTCAAATTAAGGAAATTTATCTAGTGTTTAGTCCTATGCTCTATTTAAGCAGCTGTCCTGATTTTAATTCTCAGTAGAGTTGATGTTCTTGGGAGATTAAACAATGTTGTGTGTGACTCATAAGTGAATCTTTCATATCATATCATGATCTTTCATATCATGGGTAGATATTTTCAACCCTATAGCAACATTCCAGGGCTTCCCAAGCTAGGACAGAGGATGTCTCAAGCCAAGGAAACAAGATGTCTTTTTGAGAAAGGGGCAAGGAGGCAATACCTCCTGGATATTGTCAAGTTACAAGACCCAGTCCATAGTTTTGGTGACTCTCAGTGCTCTTACAATTGTACATATAATATAATCTTTTCTGAGGAGACTCTTAGTGGCATAGGAACCAGGCCACTGTTTTTGTTTTTTTTTTTTTCCACTTTGTATCTCCCACATCCAAAAACTTTGTAAGCAAGTAGTAACTATTGAACGATTGGTTAGACTGGGATATGCATTGCAGACCAAATGTTACTTAACAACCTCACTACTCCGACATTTAAAAGCTAAATTTGTATGTTTTATCTGGACTGTTCTTACATCACTTTCCACTTGTAGGTGTTTAAATCCATATTTAATTATACTACTAGATTGTCAATTTCTTGTCCATAAGATATATTTCTAATTTACATTTACATTTCCTACAGCGATGATTCATATACAACAGTCAGTTAGATTGCTTGTTAATGATAGTTCATTGGGAATGCAAATAATGTTACCTCATTCACATCAGTCAAGCAGTTAGTCAATGACCACAGTTTTTCTTCCTGGGCATGTGGCATCTGGGGACTCTGGAGAATGCTTATTTCAGTAGGACACACTATGGACAAGCACATCACTCTGTGAGTTTTTAATTCTATTATTCAGAACTTCTTTAATTATATCACCCTCTTGTCAGCCAAACATGCTGATTCTCAGAGTGCTGAAAGGCAAAATATGCTTTTAATTACATGTCAGTTTAGCTTTTGATTGAGCAGCAACAAGATTCTGGTTATTAGAGAATCAAATTAAGTGAGTGGCCCTTGTGCTATGGACATTGAGTGCTTGGCATCTGGTCTATAGCAATGGAGGTGAAAGCTGCACCATTTGCTCCTACTTTGGGAAAGACTTTGACAGAGAGGTCTGTGTGCTTCCCCTGATTCCTTGGAAAACATCATTCAGCTTGAGATTTTATGTCTCAAGCCAAGGAAAGCTCACCATGTCCCATGACTTCCGTTAGAATTATTTCTGAGTTAAATTCTGAAAACACACCTTATATATTCAAGTAGGAACAAGTGACCTAACTTTCAGATGGACTGGGAGGGAGTGATACATAACTTTTGAATTTGTTGTTGTTTTGTAAGAATGGGAATGTAAATAATAGCAAACCAGAATGAGGGGCAGAGATTAAAAGAATGTCCTGTGAATAGAACATTAAAGAGAAAAGTAGCCAGTGCAGAAAACAGGAAAGAATTCAAACCCTGGTATGTCCTTAAGACCAGTGGCATGAAGAGTTTTAAGAAGGGGAAGTCAACAGGGAAAAGGTCTCTTAGAGAATACAGAAAAAGGAAAATGAGTGGAAGCAATCTGACTTATCTGGAAAGGGAGAGCAAGACTTTAGTGTGCTGTTTCAGTAGAATGCTAAGCACTGAAACCGACTGCAAAGAGCTCAGTGATACAGAAACAAGTAATGAAGAAATGAAAGCAATGAATAACCAGTTTATTCTACAAATGTGGACATGTTCTCTGGAAATCATCTTGTGTGTCTCTTACCTTTACTTTTCCATTCTATTGGCTCAGTTTGAGTCATAAAAATTTTTCAATTGAATCAGGGAAGGAAAGGAATCTCCTGGCTGGATAATTGGGACTGAGTTGGCAAGGTCACCTTCTTTGGCCATCTTCACAGTCAATTTCTTTCTCTTTTTTAATAATATTGGATGATGATGAGTGGTTCTGTTTTGACATTCAAACTGCTTTCATGGTTTCCACATGCTGTGAAATGAGATCTGATTTCCTAAAAGGGAAACTTTATAAGAAATACCAAAGTGACAGTTGGGAGAGTATGGAGATGGTGAACCTTGTGAAGAAGGTTGACAGGACTAAGATTTGGAGGATGTGACAGTAGAGACTGAGGCCAATGCATTTATTTTAGAGGCAGAGATTTAGGGGCTCAGTGCTTAGTGCTGGCCTTGGGTTAGATGGATTGGCTTATTGGCACTTTCATAATGGAGTCAGGTTTTTCTTCTAATGTTCTGCAGGTGTGGGTGGCTTTGATTTTTGCCTGGGAAGGGCACAGAGCCATTGTTGTAGGGACTAGTATTATGGGGTTGAAGGAGATCTGTTTACCCCTTGCCTCTTGTACTGCTTCAAGAGATGGAGTAGAGGGTTGGTTATTAGATGAGAAATCAGAGAGTCTGTGTTCTAGAAATGATTCTGTCTATTGTCTTTTGACCCATCCAGCATCTCTAAAGTTCTTGTTTCCATAAAGTGACTTTAATTATATCTGTCTTCTAGGTTGGCTGTAAGAACAGATGAAATATGCTAAAAAAAACACTTTAAAAACAAAGTGTTTAATATATGTATATATAATTCATTGTCATCAAGTAGGGAAGAAGGGGTGTTGTAGAGTCAGAGAAATCAGGTCTTTCCACCCTCCCACCACTGGTATAATGATGGACACCTGTAGTGCTGTGCGCATGCCTAGGTGGGCATGCACAAGTGGGCGCACCTGGGATTAGACAGGGGTGGTGTCATGAGGACACCAGCAGCAGCAAGAGCAGTGGAACATAGAGCAGTAGAAGCAGAGGAGCAGCAAGAGCAGCAGAACGAGAAGAAGCAGCAAAGCAGCCAAGAGGGTGAGATGCACCGGGGGCCGGGAGGGCCCCGCCACCCATGCCTGCCATGTACCTGATGCCACCTCTGTAATAAAAGCATAAAAGCCACCGAGGGCTCCAAGACTCCTTCCTTTACCCCCATCTGCTAGGACCATCCAGAACTTGCTCTGTGCTACCTTTCTGCTGCTACAGATGTGGAGGACAGTAAGAATGGCAGCAGGGATGAATATCCCTTCTGTAGTGGCAGGATGGGGGTGGCACTGGAGCAGGGTTCGGGATGGTTCTGGGCAGACAGGTCAGGGAAGGAGAGTCTCTTGGAGCCCTTGGTGGCTTTTCATACTTTATTTAGTAGAGGTGGCCAGGTACATGGCAGGCAGGGGTGCCGGGGGGGCCGGGAGGCTGGCAGGCTGTCCAGCCCCCGGCGCATCTCACCCTCTCTGCTGCTGCTGCTGCTGCTGCTGCTGCTGCTGCTGCTGCTGCTGCTGCTGCTGCTACTGCTGCTACTGCTCGCAGTTCTGTCTGTTGGTCCTCGCAGTTCTGGCGTCCTCATGACGCCACCCATTTAAGCCCATGTCCAACACAGGTGTGCCCACTTGCGCATGCCCACCCTGGAATGCTCGCAGCACCACAGGTGTCCATCATCAGTGGTGGGCGGGTGGAAATACCTGATCAGCTTTTACCCTACACCTTCTCTTTCCTTTTTCACCCCTATAGAAGTAGTTGTGAGTCCACCCCCTTTGTGGTCCCATCATTCAGCTCAACTGGATTCACATTGAACCAGGAAGTGTGCGGTAGGTGTTAAAACTAGAACTGGAAATCTGGGATTTTGTTGAAACATTAGTTTGTACAAAATGCCTTTCTTTGTGCCTACTGTGTATTTAATGCTTGGTAAATATATCATTCCCTCTTCTCATATCTTCTCCTTGCAGTCATATATTGGCCATAATTATTAAGTCTATGCAGTGATAGATCCAGACCTGTGAACCAAAAACCTGTACAACATCAGGCTGTCTCTTTATGTAGAAAATCACAATGGTTTCTTTTCTCTATTTATCAACACATATCATCAACTAAGCAAAAATACTAGAGACCACTCAGGTCCATGGAAGTGGTCTAAATAAATGAAGGTTCTAGATGCTTAAATGTTGCTCGTTTCATAGAGAATCTGCCTTAGGTGGTGATGAAATACTGACTATAATATCCTGCAACTCCTGCCTGGGTGTGTGCATGGGTGTGTGCACATATGCATTTGAGCTGAGCACACAATGAATAATTTGCTTGCACATATGCATATACACAGTCTCCTACAAGAACTACATGGTGTGTATATTACTTGACATTTTAAAACATTAAAGTGAATTAAAAATAATTTGATTTGAGGGTTTTATATGCCATCTATTGAAATCATTGAGAACCTTGAACTTCTAAAATATCAGTAGTGAAAGACCTTACCTCAGGTCACTTTTTATTTAAAACTCCCTATAAAGTCCAACTTAAAAAATATGTCATTTTGGTTTCAGAGTATTTTGCTATTTATTCCTGTCTATAGTGATAGAGCAGAAAATAATTTGAGCATTGTAACTCAAACACTGCTTCTGTAGGCTACAAAGCAATCATCACTGACAGGTCAGAAGCTGTTCCTGAGGAGAGCTCTCTTTACCTTGCTGGAATTTTCCCTCTGCCTAACCTGCAACCTCCAGGTTGTTTTCAGGTACATTGTTAAGGTACCTGTTTATTTGTTTATATTTTAAGATTTATTTATACATGCATACAAGAGCTGGGGTACAGGCCAGAGTCCAGGGCAGTGAGAGGATCCACCAGAGACAGTGGGGAGCAGAAAAGGCAGACTGACTGAAGCACACTGCTGAGGGGAGCAGCGGGTGAGGCAGGAGAGGTCTGCTGCACCATGTGGGTCACTCCCGTGGCTGGGTCAGGGATCGAACTCGTGCTGCAGTGGCTGCGGTTTGCTTCATAGTGCATTGCTTAACCCACTGTGCCACCAGGGAGGCCCAAGATACCCATTTATTTTAAGGCTATGAAGAGGTGTAGTCACTGCTAGTTTCATAGACTGTTGTGCATAATCTCTATTTGTTTTTTTTTTAAATTTTATTTATATATATTTTACATTATCTTTCATTTTTGTACTGTGTATATTTCTCGTCCCTATGAAATTCCCCCCACCAATTTACCTGTGTACCATCACTGTAGTCCCTTGTGCACCTCCCATCCATTTTGTTCCTCCATCCTCTTCCTTTCCTAGGGAATATCTCAGATTTATAGTTGTCTGTTGATTTTGATTTTTAATTTATTGTAGTGAATTTTTTTCCATAACCCCTTATTTGTTTCCTCTACATTCTTTCTCTCAGTGACATCATCTGATATTTTTCCTTTTCTTTCTGGCTTGTTTCTACTGAGCATAATCCCTTCTAGCTCCATCCATGTTGCTGTGATATATATATACACATATATATGGGATATATATATATATATCCCATATATATATATATATATGGGTAAGACTGATAGAACCTTCCAACCTGTGTCAGGCTATTGCTTTTTTCTAGTTAAGGGATCACTGTGTATCACCTGCCATGCACAGTCTTTGTGATGAAGATCCAGAACAGAAATATTGTGTCTCCTGGGGACCATTGGCAATGGACTCTGCAGTAAGGGGCAGAAAGTGAATTGTGGTTTCGTTTTAAACTAATTTTTTATTATTAAAAAATTGTGGAAAACCTGAAAAGTTATTAAAGGTAGAAAGAAAACACATCACCAACATTTCACAACTCAGATATAACACTTTTAATCACTTGATGTGTTTCACAACCTTTTTTCTATTTATGGATATACACAGATATTTGCAAATACGGAGATACACAGAACATTTTAGCCTTCCCTTTTCTATACTTAGAAATATATAAGGAGTAGTTTCCCATAACAGTATAATTTATTTGAAACATTAGTTTTAATAGGCATATGATACTTCATCTTATGGATGTACTTTTGCTCAATGTTATATATTTCTTTCGTCTTTTTATATTTGTAAGGGTTTAAGAACATTAACAATAGTTTCTAGGTATTTTTAAAATAAAATCAAGTAATGCACCAAAGCATTTTTATTTAAAAAGTTTCAAGTAATCCTCTGGTATATGCCATCTTCAGAGGTAACTATTGTATATATTTCTTGTATCTTTATGGATATTTTTCCATGTGGTTGTATTTATGTAAGTGAGCATATAAAAATAGTTTTTTTTTTAAAATGTGGTCTATGCTGTTTGTAATTTATTTAGCAGATAATTTACTATTGATTGATTAAGTAGATTGTTTCTAAGTTTTATTATCATGAATTGTAGGAAATGACTTCACACATAAATGTTGAATAAATCTCTGGTCATTGGTCGGGGATGAGGGGGTGGATAAATGTACCAGATCATTAGCTCACAGCGTATAGCATCATGGAGACTGCCTTAAGGTAGCATATATTTTCATTATTACAAACTTAGGAGCTTTTAGTGATGAATGAATGTATTCATCTGCTAATAAAGATAAAGAGAAGAGGACAATTAGAAATGCAAGAGAAAAATTATAAAGGAAAACTAAGAGGCAAACTAAACTCAGTAATATTCTGAGTTACTGATGTAGTATAAGAAGCAGTGGTTGATGAAACCATCAAGCCAAATCTTCACTGGGCTCTCTTAGAAAGAGATAGACTGCTAATCTGGATGAGTAATTTCTCTATGTAACTGATATAATCACTACAAGCTCTATGCATGACCATATAGTTATTTTCATTTTATATCTTGTTTTGCTTGTAGTTGAGCATTCCATTATTACCTTTTTCTTGAAAACTCCTCTGTAAGTTCATGTGTATCTAATTTTAAAATAGTGGTATTTCCATGAAATTAAAAAGATAATCTTCAAAATTAGAGCTGCTTAATACCCCCTTTAAGTTTCTGAGCAACATTATTGCTATTAAAATATTTTTCCAAAATAAAAGGTTAGGTAGAACATAAACTGAGATATTTCTTTTATGTGTATTTTCAATTTATGCTTGTTAAGCATCTTTTTAAATTTTCAAGTAGTAAAACTCAGTTTAGTCTGTGATAAAAAGAAGAGTTTAAACAATCTCATAACTAACCACAAATATCCAATCCTACTTTTTAAACACAAAAAACACTTTAAAACATGTTTATGGACCAATATCATCTGGGTTAGTCAGTCTGTTCACTGCCTCAGCCCAGACCCTTAGCAATTCCAACCAGCACCACGGGATCCCTCATGTCCTTCTTTGACCACAGTCACCTTCTTCCTGTACTCCTCCCACAGATCTCTGCAACCATTAATCTGCCCTGCATTTTAAAAACTCATTCTTTCAATTTTATGTTATAAAAATAGAATCTTATAGTACGTGAGGTGAGCATTTTATAAAGGTGAAGAAAACCTGAAGGTCTCGTGGCCAGTCTCCTTTTCTTTTTTCGTCCTCTTATTCCCAAGAGCATTGACCCAGCCTCCCTTGGTTTCACTTTTCTTTTCTGAAGCTTTTGGCTTGTAGAAACCCTCAGCTTTTCAAAGACTCGCCTTCTCATCTCAAGTGATTTTTGGCTGTTAGAAATAAGTTTTGAAGTATAGTAAGGACAAGGAATGGCTGTGACCAATGTTGAGAAGAAAATGAAATGAAACCTTGTTAAAAGTTATGAGAGTGAGAAAACCTTCAGAGCAGGGAGGATAAAATGTGTACTTGAAGACTGTCATAATTCTTCTCTATAATATGTGCCCAGGGAGAAACGGGAGCAGAAGTCCAGAATTTTGCCTCAGGCTCATTATCAACACAACAGGCAAAACTGTCAGAAACCTGGAGGAAAGGAAAGACTCCTTTTTCTTTGTTCTCTTTCATCAAGAAAAGAAATATCAAGATCTTATAGATTTGCCAGTTTTCCTAGTTTTGCCAGCTGTTTCCAAAAGTTTGTTTTCCTCTGGGCTTCACATTTCCTATTATAGATTAGCCCTGGATAAGGGGCTCCCTGCCCCTGATGCCCACTTTCTCAGGGCTCTCAGTACTTGACTTCAGTACTTACTAATGATTCCCAGCACTTACTAAATTAAACAAACTCATTCTGCTGCAGTTGGAACTTTAGAAATATAATAAAGTTGAAATAAAGTCATAAATATTGGCAAAATAAAATTCAAACATATTTTAAGGATAAAAATGAATGAATATTCAACTACAACAGTAGATATTAACTTTAAGGTATTGCAATTGTGGTAGGTAGTATCTCATTTCACAAAATTGATCCATGAATAAAATACAGATTCATTTTTTTCTAATGTTATTATTTCTCAGTTGAGCCCTTATTTGTCTGGGAAGTGAAAATCCCAATCATTGCCTTTCTTCTTATTCTCCCATTTTTCCTTAAGTTGCATTTAGGTTTTAGATAGTGTGCGATGGTGTGTCTGTGCAGATATTTAGGTGACGGGGAGCATTCATCATTGATGAGACCTGATTAGGACCATAAGACGTGATGAACATTTAAGAAATTTTTTCCTTCCATTTGCAGGGTTCTTTTGACTGACCTTAAGGGAAAGAGTAAAATCAGCAAAGCCTCCCTTGGAAACCACCTATGTTTCCGCAAGGCTACCCTCTGCTCCATGTCCACCCTTCAGGGCCTGGGAGCGTGGGTGGATAGGACCTTCCTCTCAGCAGAATGGAGAACCTCGTTGCTGCTTGCAAAAGGCAACAACTAGGAGGGTCTTTCTGCCCAGGCCCATGCTTTCTCCCCTTCCAAAACTTTTTACAAGTGGTCTTGCAGATAAATAATATTATACTTCCTATGTTCAGATTAATTTAAAAAGAGGTTATTTAGGAAGAAGCAGTTTCTTAATCTGAGGGGACAAAGTTTTAATGAAATTAATGGCACCTTCTGCTGGGTGGTATCTGGAAGTCAGAGAGCAGCTGTTCTGGGCCCAATGCTGGTGGTACCTTCCTGGGAACTCTCAAGAACAGATGCTTGGCCAAGCTTCCTTTAATATAATATACTGAAGAGGCATTTTGGCTCTAGGTCAATGAATCTTCTTCAACTTTCATTCCATTTTGGAAAGAAGATTTGGTGTGAGTGTTTAGAGGAATCTTGCTTTGCTGTGTCCTTTTTATCTGCTACATAAGCCATTTCCATTTAAGAAAATGGGAGTACATTGGGTTGTTTGTTTCTTTTTGCATATGTGGGAATTGAGGGTAAGCATCATGAAAGGAAGACATGCTTAGAGATAAGAAAACATTTTAAATCTGAGAAGAAGGAGACCAAAACTAAAGGGAAGATTTTTGGATTTTTAACCCAGTTTTTTTGTATAAAGGAAATACATGTATATTTACTCATATTTTTTCTTTAAGCACTTATTTAGTCAATGTTTTATGCTGTTTTCCCATTTCATCTAGTAGGAAATACCTCAGGGCAGCTGGTGGCAGTACAATTTGGTTTTCAGTCTGGTGCTTCAAAAGTCCCTAAAGATGTGGAATCTTCAGCTTAACATGTTTGGCCATGATTGATAATTTCAGTAAATCTATTTCTTTTGTTTTTAATTTTCAGAGAGATCAATTTAAGGTATATGAAAACACAGTTGCAATTCTTTTTTTGTTTTTAAACCAAAGGTGACATTAGCTGACAACACTATAGGTTCAGGTGTAGTGTCTCACATGAGTAATGTACTTGTCACACAACTTCTACCTCTTAATGTCCAGTCATCATTCACCATCAACCAATTAGCCCCTGTACCTGCTCCCTCCCACTTCTGGTTACCACAGTGTGTTGTCAGAATCTAGGGGCTTATTTTTGCATTTGTTTAGCTTGTTCCATTGCTTATTTTCTTTTTTTTTTTTAAATATTTATGTACAGGCCAGAGGTGTGTGGGGGTGGTAAGAGGATCCATCACAGAGAGCAGAGAGCAGAACAGGCAGATCAACAGAAGTACACTGCTGAGGGGAGAAGCAGGCACAGCAGGAGAGGTCTGCTGCCCCATGTGGGTCCCCTCCCTGGCCAGTGGCAGGGATCTAACTCGTGCTGCAGTGGCTGCGGTTTGCTTCATAGTGCGTTGCTTAACCCATTGCGCCACCAGGAAGGCCCGCTTATTTTCTTCATATCCTACAAATGAGTAAAATTTTCTGGCATTTGTCTTCTTCAGATTTCTTTCAGTTGTCTTAAGGTCCATCAATGTTGTTGTAAGTAATAGGATTTTAACTGTCTATGAATGAGTAGTATTCCAGTGTGTGTGTGTACACAAACCATAGTTCTTAATCCATTTATTCATCTTTATCAGGCACTTGCATTGATTCTATATTTAGGCTATTGAGAATAGTGCTGTGATGAATGCAGAAGTATATATAACCTTTTCAGTTAGTGTTTTTTGTTTTCTTTAAGTAAGAAGTGAGATTTACTGGATTTTATGTAGTTTTCTTTAAGTAAGAAGTGAGATTTACTGGATTTTATGTAGTTCTATTTTTAATTGTTTTAGAAACCTATAGATTGTTTTCCATAGTGGCTGTACAAATTTATATCCTATCCACAGAACTGGTGGTTTCTTTTTTTTTCTTCATGTCCTTACTGATGCTTATTATTTCTAAACTTTTTCATAATGGCCATTCTAACCTGTAGGAAGTGAAATACTGTGGTTTTGATTTTCATTTCTCTAGTTACAAAAAGAAAGGTAATATAAATTATAAGCAACATTCCTTGCTTCTTCAGATTTAGTTACTTATGTTTGAAAAACATATACATTTGATTGAAATACTTTATAGAAAATGCAACTTTACCTACTAGTATAAAGCAGCACCACTGAGCACTGTAAAAACAGTTTTAAACTACAACTAGGCAATTGAAATTGCCTTCCAATGTATGCCCCTTGATCGTATGGGTGACCGTGGGTGACAGATTCCTCCTCCTGCTTTAGTTTGCTCATGTGTGCCACTGAAAATCTTGGGTCAACTTATGTCTTCTGGTACATTCTACCTAAAATAACATTTAACACTCTACTTCTAAGAATTTGTACCATCCTGGGATTCTCTTCTGTCTTTTTCTTCTCAAAGAGAATATGGTGACCTTGGCCCAAAATTCTGTAGCCTCAGGGGATTTGAGAAGAATGTGAGAATTTTTTTTTTTTTAACATAAGCAACATTACATGCGAGAGTGAGTTTTTGTGACATTTCTGAGTCCATGGTACAACTGTATTTTTGCCCATGCATATAACACCATTCTAGTTTTTCCAACCCTAAGAACCAAAGATATTTTGAAGTTCAGTGGTATGTTTTCAAAGTAATCTGTTTTTTTTTTTTTTTCAATCCACCTACAAAATGATTTTCCAAAAATGGAAGCAGCAGCATTACACATTTACTGCAGCTTCCAGAGAGATATTTGATGAAATTATACAGGAGGAATCATGGTGCTGGGAAAAACTAGATCTAATTTCTAGTTGAACCACAGATAGCTGGATCCTTCGAGAGGAGACTGAACCAGTGAGTCAGATGTGGCATTTTAGAACTTTATATTAATTTTTTCTAAATAATTCTGATATTCATCTCAACAGTGAAGACTTACTCTCGTAAATAAAATATTTTAGTGCCAAATGAGTATGAACTATCACTGCATATTTACATTCATTATATAAAATGATGGAATGATTTAATAATCTAATACTGGAGGAAAACGAAAAGGCCAGAGGTCTGGAGTGGATTTATTTTATTCCCCCTACTTCAGCAAGGGTTCTCCAATATTATGTGACTGAAACTGCTCAACCCCCTCTTGCATGGTGGTCATGCAGTTATAGCTTACTGAGCTCTGAGGGGAAACTGCTAACCAGGCCTGGGGAATCAGGGAAGAGTTCTCAGGTGACATTTACCACTGAGTCCTTATTTGATCCAACTCTTGAAGCCTTTTAGAGCTTGACCTTGAGGAGGTTTATTTTGGAAGAAATTAAAACCACTTAGTGAGCAGTTCATTTTACTTCTAGCCAGGATTCCATTCCATGGACAGTGATAGAAGCCGCCTCCCTTGCCTCACACAACCCCATCCTATTTAGCCTTATTTCTCACCTTTTCTATCTAAATCCAAATACCTTCGAGTGAAAGTGTGTAACTAGAAAATATGATAGAAAATTTTATAGACACATCAGTATATTTATATTTGTCTTTACATGTTAGATTCTGTTTTGGTTTTGCATATTTTTTAGTTGTTAATTTAATTATCCAATATTAAAACTATTGAAAGTCTACCCATGTTCCTGCCTATAATTTTTAATAAAGGTTAATATTTTACTCTCAGATTGTTCTCATTTGTGAAGAAATAAAATATTCTAGGGACTGTCAGTGCCTTGTCCCATCTCATATCTAGTATCTTGATTTTTTTTAAAGGAAAATACTTCGGTAATATTGAAGTCATAATTAAACTTACCTGAGAACTGTAAGGGAACTTATATTCCAACTTCCTTGGACAACTGAGTCCAGAGACTTCTAGAAAGTAGCAGAGTGCTTGAACTATAGCAGAGATGATCACTTAAGAGTGTTTGTTTTTTCCATTACTGATTAGCTTCTGTGCTATTTCAGGACTGTTTGTTGGAGTGTTGGGAAGGGGTAACATTCCCTTTCTGATCTTTAGAGTTTGTCATATCTCCATGTTTATTCTCTGTGTAACTGGGTTCATTCAAGTATTTGTTAGCCCTTGCTAGTCATTTTGCTGGCCTTGCTTGACTCCCAGCTTACTCAGTTCTTATCAAAGCTGTCACATATCAGTCACCAAGTCTTTTTGAACTTCAGGTTTACATATTCTTGAGTTTTTAAAATTTATTTTTAATTTTTATTGAGGTAGCATTAATTTGCAACACTGTATATGATTGAAATGTCAAGGTTCATACCTCTTCAGATGTAAGTTACCACACCCATGGTCCTCTGCCATAGTCTGTTGGGTTCTCTTCTCCATGTGAATATTGGTAAGAATTTGTCAATTATTGTCATTATGTCATGATAATAATGCTAACACAATATTAGAAAGAGAGAAAGAAAATATTTTTAATCTTAAATCTTAGGTGATTGTACTTTAAGGAAAAGGAAGATGAGAAAATAGAAACTTTAAAATAGAGTATAGATTTTTAAGTCCATTTGGAGATTAATGTTTATTGTATCTAATTTCACATGGAACTTAAACTCTCTTTTTTTTTTGATATAGTTGTGATAGTAGTAATGTTATTATACTTCAGGAACTCCTAAACAGTAAGAATATTTTGTGTTTATAGCCAAAAGAAGATGAGAGATTTTGCTGAAGCAATTAGGTAAGAGGAAAAAAAAAAGAAAAGGGACAATCACTATGGAAAAAAATATATATTTGTTTTATTAACAGAGATATTTAATTAATTTAAAAAAAATAGAAGCAGGGTAGCAGCATTGACTTAAGCCAACATGGTAAAGGAAGGAGGGTGAAATTATACAGCTGGAGTTAAAAGCTAATGTTCCTGGAGAATTTGTAATTTAGCACAGAGTTTATATTTGTCTGATGGATATTCTTTTAAGTTAAAAATGGATCTGGATCACATGCTTTTGAAAAAATGATGTTATAATTCTTCATAAAACTGAAGTGGGTCTATTGTATAATTATTATTTTTTCAACCAGCAGTGCTTTCCCTATCTTTTTTTTGTGTTTTTCTTAGCATTGTTAATGTACCATTGCAGGGTCTCATCTTTTTAGTTATTCTTGACCTCTCATTATGAGGCACTTAGGGAGCATTGTAAGGGTGATTTCAAATAATCTGCTGTTATTTAGTTTCTGTGCCATCCTTCCTACATTTTTTTTCACAACACATCTGGTTTTGGGGTAACTATACATTGTCTAGCCACTGTAATAGAAATATTGTTTCCTATTGGGGTATAAGTGCAACATTGGCTGAAGTGAGGAGGAAGTCCTGGATTTGACATTGCTAAGGGGCTTAGAAACATTGCTGTGTTCAAAACATGTCACAAGGTCATTAATTAAATTCTAAAGCAAGTAACTTGAACTAAATCAGTTCAAGAGAGCCCTTTTACCCACAGCTTCCATTTTGGCCCATATAAAAGAATAATGATTTAAATCTTATTAAAAACTTCTAAGGGATCCAGTCACAATAGTTAGAATCCCAGTAATGATTTAATTTTTCCAGTTTGTGAAAGGAGGAATAATGAACCTGAAAATACTGGATTCTTTTTGTTTTTGTTGCCTAGCTAATGATAGCAGCATAATTGATTTAAAATACCTACTGATTTGAAATGTTTGTGGTATAAAGCTTTATAAGCCTTATTTATGTGATTCCCTTTGAAGTTAGTCCTGGACACACTTTGTTCTTAGAAGGTGTAGGAATGAGCTCCAAAAAGGGCATAATTCCACCAGAGGGTATAAAATCTGACTTAAGTTCTTGGAGAAACGATAAATACTATGGTATCCTATTTTATTTTCACTTTCTACTTAGAACTGCAGCTCTGAAATATTCCAATGAAATTGTCCAATTGCATCATCCAACTCAAATCAATAAATGCAAAGTTCTTTCTCCTGATTTCTGTATTTATGGCTCCCAAGTGAATCAAAACTAGCAACTTCTATTTGCAGAATAGCAATTTGGATGGGGTACTATAAAAATTTAGTCACAGTAAAATTTCAGGGACGCCCCTATGAATCTTTTCTTTGAGATATAGGAAGCAGGGGGAAAAAAACATGGTTAGGCTCTATAATCCCTTTGCTGGATATATATTAAAATATGGATTCTGTATTGATAAACCTCTAAGGTTTTGGATTTTTTTTGGTGTGTGTGTGTAGTAACTTTGGAAAGCACTATATCTGAATACATTTCAGTGCTTTTTTTTTTAAATTTGAGGCAGGACTGAACATAATCACATTTTTTATGGTCAATAGTAACTTATATTTTACTAGTCAAAATAATAAAGATGATTTTTCTACTTCCTTTCTCACTAGCAATGACTATAATGGTTTAAATGTGAATATTAATGTGGTTTAGTTATAAATATATAATGTTTCAGCACCCCAAAAAATGGTTATTTAAATAATCTCTTTGAAAATAATTATTTGATTTTACTTTGATATTTTCCACTAAATGTCTAGTTTGTTCTCAGTAGAAAAGCCTTAAGTTAAAGAATATCCTAATTGACTCTATGTGCTTAACCATCACACCAGTTTTTCTCTCATGAGGAAGGGTTCTTTTTTGTTAAGGAATCCAAGGCTTTGATTTGGATTTATGAAACATATGTGCATTTCTCCTATTCAGGATACCTTGAATTCTGTATAAACTTCTTTTCTAAAATAGTGGCTTAGGAATAGCATAATTTTTACATGATGATAAGTATGCACTAGATTCACAGTGTATACAGATTTTCAAATATTTATACATAGGTTTTTTTTTTATATACAGATATTGAGAAGAACAAAATATATTCAATTTGGTAATTACCATTTTTCAGTTATTCCTCCTCTTCCTCATTTACTGACTTTTAAGAATATATATCCAAATGTATTGCAAATTAAAATTAGTAACTTTAATTCTCTATTAGTATACTATTAATTGTATGTTTTCTTAAAAATATTTTAAATACTATGTAATTAAGTGATTTAAAATAGTTACTTCTTTAATTTTTATTTTCATTTGCACTGGTTTGGAAGACCTCATTAGCTGTGTGAATTTAGGCAAGTCACACATAAGGGCATAAATTCTTTTATTCCTACTACTATTTTAACCTGAAAAGTAGCATATATAACCTTCATGTCAATGGTGAGAATTAGATGAGAACATTGATGTAAATGTCTTTGGCAAACTCTCAAATGCTTTCTAAATGCAAGAATCGTTACTAGTGTCAGGAGAGTTCCAAGATTTCATGTGATTGCTCATGAAAGTACCCAGATATCTGGGATGTGAAATCTTCATTTCTCAATCCCAGGCCACAGCCATTTATGCCAGTTATCACCCCATTGGGAATGCATAGGATTTAGATCACATTGCTTAACTGAGTCCCAAGGGAGGTGTTGGCTCATCAAGAGAGATGGTTTCCATGAATCAGATAAGAGCTGGCCTAGTTGACTCCCATGGCCGTAACTGAGAATTTAGAACTCTAAAGTTTTTCTGCATTTTAACTGAGCCTGCAAATTAAAACATCAAGATTTAGATTTTCATTTTAGAGTAGAACATTTGCAAAGAAAGCCAGACATAATCACCACCAGTGTTTTAAGCAGGCTCCAATTTTCCACAGGAAATGGAGAACTCTTTTTCATTTTAGCCATATGAATCGGTATAGTTTGTTTCCTTATCCATATGTTTTGTGTCTGGAAATATCCCAAGATCCACAGCCCAGTAGGTCATACTGAGATTTACTTATACCCTTGAAGTTCACACTCATCCTCCTTTTCTCCTTATATTTCCTGTGGACTTCGAACCATTCTCCTCCTATTACTCTGTGATTTTCCTCACATTCTTCTTGTCCTTGTCTCCCAATCTTTCCCTTTTCTTCTTCATTTGTTGAATTTTAGTTATGCATATACAAAGCAGAATTAAGGTCAGTAACTAAAAACCTATCATCTTTTCCTCCAGCATCAAACAAACTCTAAGTGGAGAAGTGGAGCCTGGAGATTGGAAGGAAGGGATGAGCCTGACTACTTAAGATAGAAGAAACCTTTTCTTTTAAAAGAGGGTAGGTTGCCTTTATTTGGCCTCTTGGAATGCACCCTTTTCCATCATGCCTTGCACTTTTCTCCCAGAGCAACTCTGGCTCCCCCTCCCTCACACTCTCCTGGTTGTCCTCTGGCAGCCCTTCAGCCTCTCTGCTCCCTTGTCTTTGAGACTTCAGCACTGGCTGCACAGCTTTCCTTGTGCCCTTCCAAATTCTTCACACTTTTGCTGCCAGTTTTGGAGTGATTCATGATCCCTGCATCTAAAGTATTAATTCTAGAAAAAGGTCTTTCTGATTTCCTGGTCTCATTTGGCTAAGGTGTCTACTATCCTTTGCCAGAGAATGGGGCAGGACAAATTCTCAGATTCTCGCTGGCTCTTGCCCTGGTTTGCTTGTGAACTGTCAGGTGTGCTGAGGTTTTCAAGTCTGTTGTAAAAGTCCTCATCTGAAATAGAAATGTCCCCTCTTATTTGTTCTGCGGCTTTCACATTTAAAATAAATATATGTGTTGTTATTTTATAATGCTCTTGCTTTCAACTAAGTATCAGAGATTTTTGTGGAATTAAAATTCTTCATTTGGCCTCATCAGATAATTTTATGTCATTGCTTTCCTTAACTTACTTTTCAGTAAATATCTTGTTAGCTCTTGCTATAGCTAGAAAAGTTGCTTTCTGTTCTCAGATTAAACTCTGCTTTTCTCTCCCTTTGCTATGTCATTTCTAATTATGACCCCTTCCCCTTTAGTAAGACCATCCGGAATAATTTCTTTCTCTCAAGTATTTACAACTTTTAAAATCTGGCACATCATAAATGAAAAATGGCTGGGTATTTGAACTTTGCAAGTAAAAATCATTAACGGAGAGTCAGTACAGTGTGTCTGACTATGAGGAATGAAAAGATGTTTTTGACAAGACTGTTCCTATAAATTTAAGTGATTCTTGACCCACTGTAGCTGCAATCTGAACTGCAGAAATCCCCTAATTATTTTGATATTGCCACATGTTGATTTCTGCCACATTCTCTGTAGGACTTTGGTAATATCCATGGCAATAAAAATGCATGGGATCTTCTATTCTAATTCATTAATTACTTTTGGGTTCATTTTTTAACAAATGGAAAAGTTGCCTTTACTGATAATATTTAGGCTAAATAAATGGTAGGATTTAATTTTATTTATGCAAGGACCTTTGCAAAGATATTTAAAAGAATTTTATTATTTCTTCCAATGTAATTGGATGGCTACATAATTTTACTTCAAAGAAGAAAACTAGTAAAATCAAATAGGTGGATCCAGAGAAGACATGGCAGGTAGAAAACAGTAAAACTTCATCTTTAAATAAAGTGTAAGTACATTTGTTTGAGTACCATGGTATGACCTTACCATTAGTTTTACAATAAACTTTTCCAATATACTAGGTTTTACAAACACTTCTTTGCACTAAGCCTTCATGTGGAGCACAATAACAAATTAATGCTTTTGGAAGTGCTTACTGCCTGCTTGCCAAGCACTGTGTTAAACACCAACACAAGTCACCTCACTGTATTCTCAGGACACCTCAGTATAGTCAGTATTTTTATAATCCTTATGTTTCTGTATTTGGGTCTCTCATGATGGAGGTAGAATTTAAGTGCATCTCTGTCGGCATATAGACCCTGCCCTGAAGGATATCAGGAACCAGGAGGGAAACTCACCTCTGAGGAAACTGAGAGCATCTGCAAGTGGGTGCCATGCTTACCTAAGAAGATGAGTTTCTTTTCTGATGACCTTTCTTGTCAAAACTATTTACTGGGCTCTTTTAGGGAGGGATGCAGTGTCCTTTTGAAACCTATCTTAAGGACTTCTCTTTTTCTTGAACAGACTGTAATTTACCACACTCCCCTTTATCATATAACTTCTTAAATAATTAAATTGCTTTATATGCAATCAAATTTGTCCTCTAGTTGAGAGTGAAAGTAAGAGAAAGGGAGAAGTCTCCAGCTTGGGATAGCAGTTAGCATGAGATAGAGAGTAACAAAATTGATGATATAAATGTTGGGTGGTGAAACAATAGTGCTGTTTCAACATTCTGTTTATTTCAACACTTGGAATTTAAGGAGAATCAAGATTTTGGTTGGGTACTCAACTTATGTTCCTACTGGAGTAGCTGCAGTCTGTGATGTAATAATATTAAATGCCAGATTTTTGTTCTATAAAACTTCGAAGATTATGTTTGATTCCCATATGGGGTTTTATGGGACTGCTAAGATAGTCTGGTGGTAAGGGAAGAGAGGAATGGGCACTTAAGACCTAGAAACAACCCAAATGCCCAAAAGTAGAGGACTGGATCAAGAAGATGTGGTACATATACACGATGGAATATTATTCAGCAATCAGAAATGAGAAATTAGG
>JAGFMF010011684.1:7601177-7667001 GCA_019455555.1 Galemys pyrenaicus
TCAGTGAAACAAGTCAGAAGGCAAGAGAAAAATATCGGATGGCTTCACTGTTAGGAGGAATATGAAAGAACAACAGCAACAACAAAGAATAAGCTCAAGTAATTAGGCAATTATAAGCAAAAGCAAACAAAATACTCAACAAGACCAAAAAGCCAAGATAAACCAAAGAGACAATGGGGGGAGGGAGGAAAGGAGGGGAGGGCAAAACAGGCATGAGGGCAGAAATGCACAAGGGGCTGGGTACTCCCTGGGGAATACAAAGGATATCAAACATAATTAATTAAAAAAAAAGAAATGGAGAGAATTATTTAGATCAGATGTATGAACAGTTTCAGATTGATTAAGTTTAGAGCAACAGATCCATTTGTTGATCATAACAGCAACAAAAAAAAAGTCACCTTAGGAGAGTTTTTTTCTGGTTAAAATCTTTTTTGGTCAATGTTGTTTCATGCTATCCTCAGTAAATAACATCTGAAAATACTCAATGACAAGGAGTTTTTACTTGCAAAAATTCTGGTCTTTACATAATTTTTGAACAAGCAAAACTGGAAAACACTGGTGCTTTGTTGCATTATCTCCATGTGTAATAAACACTGTATTACTCTGCATTCTTTCAATGTACTATACAATCCCTTTCTAATATAGAAACAGTTGAAACCTATTTTATTTCTTTGAAGAATAGCTGAGAGCATTAACACAACCAAAAGTTATGTTAAAGTGTTAAAAGTTTTTTTTCTGGTAAACATCACGCCCGAATCTTTGGGTCCTTAAAATTAACCACATGCTTACTAGAGCATCTTTGGGAAGATAGATAGGAGGTGGAAAGAAATTTGATTGGAGCTTCTGTATTAGTAATCTGTCCCACACATGGTAAAGGATTACAAGTTTCTTTGTATTGATTCCTTTTGGAGATTGATTAATAAATTTAGAAAGTTTAAGGTTTTGAAGTCAAGAGGACCTGGTTTAAATAGTAACACTGTCACTAACTATGCATGTGTCTTTAAGTGGATTACGAACTATTTATCTTTTCCCTTTCTGTTTTCAGTTTTGCTTATCCTTATAATAAACTTAATAGTAGAATTTCTTTTGCTGGATGGTTGTGGAGGTTACCAAGCAAATCCACTCAAGTTGTTTAACAAGTTGCTCATATATGGAAACTTACTTTTCAAAAAAAGCTAGTACATCTTTAATCATCCTCTCATCAGCATTAATAAATTCTGTTGCAAGTTTAGTATTAATTATATAAATATTGACAGAAGGTATGTCATATTTCAGATAGATACAGAAAATCAGGCCACTCTTTGTAGTCTTTAATTTTCATCTCATGGTGTACAAAGGGAAGAAAACCCAAATGGATGTAGTTTGAACCACAATAGGGTGTATAATGTTACATCCATACAAATCTCAGATTTTGACTTGATGCCAAAGTGAACTCATGGGCCAAAGATGAAAAGAGGGCCGATGAAAGGCACCCCTAGGCATGCTTTGCCTTCCAGGAATCTCTTTAGGCAACTACCACATACTTTGCTTTGCCATTGCACGTCTCTAGACCCTTCTCTTGACTCCAGCTCCATGTTTTAGCTAGGGTTTGTACCTTACCTTCAAGTTTATCTTTGGAATTACTTTGGGTTTTATAAACTTGTAGCTGGAGTGAAAACACCATTGCAACTCTGAGGTGCCTGCATGAGCACCTCATGAGATGGGAAATCAGAAAAATGGTCACAAGCAGGCATAGCATTCACAGAGCCTCTGGAACCACCTCTTCCAAAAGGATGCATTACTTCATAATGATCTGGAAAAAGGCTATATTAGAGTAGGAGCTTAAATAACTCAGTCTTCACATGATATTTTTAGATACTTAATATAAATCCTCAGATTCAGGGTAGGTCTTTCTTTCAGAGTCAACACACCCTGTTACATGGGTGGTCTTGGGGATGGAAAATTTGTCAGTCCATATTTCTATCAGGAATTTCTTCAGTTCTTCACTCTCATCTGGTTGGAAATATGTCCTGCATTTTTTCTCTGTAACATTTTAGGCATGAGACCAAAGGCCCATCTGAGATGTGGACTTGAGTTTACTACTGTCTAATGCTTTTTAAAAAAAGAACAGAGTTCCTTTTAAGACTTAAAAACTGTCTACCAAAATGATCATGAATATAATTTTCTGACAGCTCACATGGAGCCATAATCCAACACAAATGATTTCAATTCATATTTGTTCCACAGGGCACATGTGATATTTTACACTGTGTTTTTCAAATGCATGGGGCTTATTTTCATACTGAACAGGTGTAATCAAGTGAAACAAATTTCAGTGGTGCAGAGAAGGTAACAGAACAGCTGTCTAAATTCAATCACTCCCCTCCCTTTCCATCCTTCCATCTGGGCACTTTCTCCATAAACAGAGCTCACTAGTTGCTTGATTGACTGGGAGGGAAGCCTAGCCATCATGACTAATAACTCTAGAACTGAACTGTTGTAGGAAAAGTTTGCCTTTTGAAAATTATAAGAGGAATATAACACAGCTGAAGACTTTTCTTCAAGAATGAGTTTAATTTGGAACTTAAGCCCATATTTAAAAATTGATCTATGTGGAGGTTGACCATATGTCTCAGTATATCCTTATTGTCCTGGCATAGTTATTAGCAGAGCTTCTTATAGCCCTCAGAAGTGTCTGGGTTTATTTTAATTAATTTTGTGGTCAGTCTAATGAGGTGCCAGGATTTGTAGAGCTTGAGCACTTCCTATGCAACTTTGGCGTCAATACCAATGAGATAGTAGATACACCAGATGTACACCTGGCTACAAAGATGATTTGCTGGATCATTAATATTCTTAAAAGATCTACAGTAACAAATGCTTCCTCAAGTGTCTTGTATTTGAGTATTTAACTGTGTCCTTTGTACAAAGCTTGAATCAGAAACGAAAAGGTTTATTAATTATACACATTCTCATTTTGAACAGAGCAGATAAATCTTATAAACACAAAAGCAACAAGTAAAAATGAGAAAAAAATCAGTGAAAAGAACAGATGCATTTAGTTTAAGTAAGGTGCAGCATGGGGCATAGTTGTTACCACAGGTGTGTGTTTTAAAGTCTTATAGCAGCAAGCAAAAGTTTGTGTTGTATTTTCTGAGAATCAGTGAAAAGAAATATGAACACTACAGGAGTCACAGCATCCACAGAGAAGAAACAGGAAAGGCAGAGGGCTGTGGACTTCCTGGTGTTCAATGTGTAGATCAGTACAGTAGAAACAGGGGGCTTAGAACACCCTGTCCCTCCTTGTGTCCTACCTAGGGCAGCCCAAATGTGGCAATTTCCCTCAATTTGTTCCACAAACTCTGTTCTCATGATATTTATTTATATTATTGTTTTTCTATCAGATCACTAAATGTACCAGAATAGATAGATAACTTCCCTGTGTAAGCCCTAGCAGTCACCTAAGTTAACAATTTTATTTCCATCAAGGTTAATCTGAACTGGCATTGTTCATCTCCAAAAATACCAGCTTCTCCAGAAATCGATCCTATTGTATTGTAATCTGGTGTGTTCTTTCACTCTCTTTTTTTTTCTACTGCCCTCCACCTTAGTCCTCCCCATCACCAAGATCCATCTTCCCAATATCTTCTTTCCTGAATCTTTCCTCTGGTTTATTGCCACAATGGAAACCTGGCTGGGTTCTAAAAAACCCACTTCAATTTTGTTTTTTTTCATGATGTACTCTCTTTCATATGCTGTGTGTCATTGGGCTAGTTCCCTTCTTTCCTTTTCCTACTTCCAGATCCATGTATACCTATTCTTGTGTAAAATTCTAATTTTTAAGTTCCATGTCATCCATTTAATAACCCAACTCTTGTGCAATGAATCACACTCTTACTTATTCCAGTTTCCATGTGGACACACTCTTAGTACCTGAGACTCTGCGTTTCCTAACCCCTTATTCACGTATGCCTGCATCTTAGCAACTTACTCCCATGACAGCATTCTATAAGAATTTATTTTATGGGGCCTCCCTGGTGGCACAGAGAGTTGAGCGCCGCAGTGAAGCATCCACAGCACAGCAGCACAAGTAGATCCCCAGCCAGAGAGGTGACTCACATGGTGCAGCAGACCTCACCTGCCTCGCCTACTGTTCCACTCAGTAGTATATTTCACTCCATCTGCCTGTTCTGCTCTCCACTCTGTCTCTGGTAAATCCTCTTACCTCCTGTGACTCTGGCCTGTACCCCAGCTCTTGTATGCATAAATAAATATCTTTTTTTAAAAAGAATTTATTTTATGAAATTGTAGATGCTATCCCATGTCTTGAAATAGATCTATTTGTTTATCAGTCTTATTTCTTTGTCCCCCTACACCTTTCTTCAAGCTCACTGAGACCTCTACTCCTTCAAATGTTCTATTTGTGCAGGTTTGTCAGTATTTTAGAGACTGCTCCTCTTCTATTTAAATAACTCCTAGTTTCATTAATACTTTACTCTAATTCTCCCACCAGTGCTCTCCTTTCCCCTTGTCTTGATTCTTCATCCTGATTATCTGCCAGTTCTTTCCTTCCAAATCTATTGTAATTGTCTGAGTATAGACCCTTACCGTTTTTTTTTTTGTTTTGTTTTGTTTTGGAATCTGAGTACCTGCAACAGGTTCTGAACTGATCTCATTATCATTTAAGTTATATAACTAGTACAGTGATTTTAGAAAAAAAAAAATCTGAACACATTGTTCCCTTGCTTAAAATCCTTCATGTTTCCTCTAACTTTCAGTTTCAAGTTTAAAATTCTTACTAGGACACACAGACTCAATTTGATGTGACCACTCCACGTTTTGTAGCATTATCACTCAACCATGTAATATCTTACCCTTGCCCTCCTCTCACTGTGCCCCATGCTCTCCACTTTGTGAAGTGGTAAAAACTGGTCCTTCTTCCTGACCTACTATGTTGCTATTTCTCTCCTTGACTGTGATCACATGTTGGAGACTTGTAAGGTGTGGAGAGCTGAGACAAGGAAAATATCTGGAAGACTGGTCATGGCTAAAAAAACTGATCAGCCTAAGCTGGAAGACTGGCCCATGCACAGATCAGGATATTCTTTCTTGTGCCAGTGAAACCATTGTCGAGGGAGTAAACGAGATTAGAAAGGAGAGCAGTACAGCCTGATAACGCAGAACCTTGACGGTGAATGTGTGCTGGAAAAATGCTGAATACCAAGAAATAAAAGAACAAACCATTGTTTTGTAACTAAGCAAAGGGGGGCAGTTTTTCTCAAGAAATATGAACTGTGCCCAACATTCGGGATGCTTGAACACGAAATAGGAGCCTTGTGTTTTGTCCCCTGGGCCCACTTTTCTTAAACTATTTTGTGCCTGTTATTTCTTTATTTCCTGGTTCACTTGGAGCCTCTCCTCAACCCTGTTGACTGGAGCTGGACTCCGGCAATTACTCTTTTCTGGTAAACCTTTCCTAAACTTTCCAGAACATATCAGATCCCAGAGTACCTTCAGATCCTATTTCTTTGTTCACTATAAAACTGTGGACAACTCCAAAAGGATTTTTTTCTCTCTTATTATTATCTTTTTGATTCCTCTATCTCCTGTACCCACTTCTCAGAGTTTACATAAATAGCATTTTCTACCCATCAGTAGATTCTAGAAACCAGCTCAAATGTTATCCAGTAAAAGCATAATCTTAAGGCAATAACTTGTCACTTCTACTAACACAAAAATATGCACAGGAAAACCCAGAGGGTGGAGGGGTCACATCTGTGTAATTTTGGTACTAATGCATTTTTAGAATACCTGTGTGACATATAACTTCCGATGCATCTACTTGTGGCAGCATATAAGGAAATTGGAGCTTGGGATTGATAAAAGTATGTAATTTGATATTTTAATTATGCATTATATATAGAAAGATAAAATAGAATAACATAGATATCTAGAAAGATAATGCCATACTTCACCACATGTTTTCATTATTTTAGAAATTGTTTTCTGTGGTAGCTTAGGCTCAATTTTTCATATCATGACTGTACAACCTTTAGCAGTATCACAATTTACTGTATCATTAAATTCTATTCACCTTCTCACTCCCTAAGTTCTTTTTGGCTTATTTCCTTAGCTCTTCGGAATTTACAGGGCCTAGCTAGCATGAGAGGATATAAGCCAGGCAGATTGAAATCTTATTTCCAGTGTCTGCAACAGGGCACTCCCACCCCATTGAACTTTGGACTTATGAACTTCCGGTCTGGAACTCTGAGGCACCTGATTTGCATCAACTATACACAATCTCAGGCTCATTGGAAGGCTCAAATCACATAATCTTAAGGGAAGGAAATTTAGCAATATGCTAATTTTTCATTTTGCACCTATAGTGCTTAGTTTGTTCCAGCTTTCTCTTTCCTTTTTTTATTTTACTTGGAATTATGTTTCCTGTTTATACGAGCTGGGGTGATTCAGAGGCCTCCACAGGCAATAAATCCCAAGATAGGAAAACATTCTTTCCCTAGTAGAATGGACAAGGCAGCAGTGGAATCTGCAGTTTAGGTTATATGGCTTTTTCAATTCCTGGTGCAGGTTGTGCGTGAGGAAAGATCAAGAGAAGCAGATTATTTCTCTGTGTTCTCTCCAGTTCTATTCAGAAAATGCTCTAAGAAACTGAAATTGAAGACAGGACTAGAACCTTACATGTTCTGATGGCTATAGTTTCATTTTGAATGGAATCAGGGGAGAAGTTATTTTTGAAATCTCTTTGCTCCCTGTATTTGGATTCTCCAAGATAAAACAGAAGAAAATGCATGTGTGGGTTTGATCTACAAAGTAAGCAGTATTTGGAGAAGTGGTTTTATCTTCCTTTTGAATTATTTGCTTAATCTATTACAGTGGTCCAAAATACATTCTATTAGAGTTTTATTGGACTTTATAGTCAAAACTCCCATTTTACATATGAAAAAGAAACCGAGACCAAGAATGACAGTAGAGTTTCTTTTCTTAATATGTTTCCCCCTTTCCCACTCATCTCTACTTATTATAAACAGGCATCCTCTACCTTCACCCTTTCTCTCATGTATACTTCCATGTTACTAATCTTGTTTTTGTTCAGGGTTCATTGTCAGTAGCAGACTAAATGTAAAAGGTAGGTTCTTGAAATGGCCTCCAATTGTAATAAGAATT
Organism: Galemys pyrenaicus; assembly: GCA_019455555.1. NCBI lineage: Eukaryota > Metazoa > Chordata > Mammalia > Eulipotyphla > Talpidae > Galemys > Galemys pyrenaicus. The sequence continues at coordinate 7,608,342 of JAGFMF010011684.1, forward strand.
GAAAATTCAAATCATACTCTTTGCAGTCATTTCAGAAGAAAGTGAATAGAAAGTCACATGCTTCTCAAGTTCTCCAGAGCATATATGAAGAAACTTGCAGGATAGCTTGTCTCAAACACTTAAGACTATCAGTAATGCTTAATGAAAACTGTTTAAGATCCAATTTCTAGAGAAAATGTAGAGGTGTAAAAGCAAGTATGCACAAGAAGGGTTAAAAGAAAGGCACCTCCTTCAAGTGACTGAGTATCCCATATCTGGACAATAAATCCCTTGACAGTTTTTCAAAGTCCGAGAAATCTGTTTATCTGTCAACTAAAACACTTGCTCAGGGTTACTTTCATTCTATAGAATTTAGCTTGACTTTTAAAGGGTGATGAGTGATTAGTGAAGCTGACCCTGATCCCTAATGAATTTTTCAAATTAAGTAAATTGTGTTTTGCACAGAAAATATGTGTACTGGTAAAGCATTGACCAGCAGTTTATTTGAAGAGGAATAAAAAATGGGATGAACACTTAACCTTACTTTCTATTTTAATCTGGTTTTAGACTCTCAAAAAGTTCCAAAAAAATAATAGAGGTCCTATGAATTCTTTAACAAGCTACTTGCTTCCCTACCCTGTGGTAACATATCACTAAACTTCATTGTCAAAACCAGGGCATCAATATTGGCTTAATTACTGTTGACATTATGCAATTAACTTAACTATAGCTCTTACTCAGATTTCATCAGTTTTTTACACCACATGTAAATTTATGTAACCAACAACAAAGATTCAGTATTTTCTACAAAGGTACTTTTTCCGATTCCTCTGTATTATCTTCAATTAGCTTTTTATATGACTGAATGCACCACATGACCCTTTTCCCTTTATTGTTCTTTTTCTCTTTTGTTTCTAGAAAAAATTATAAGGATTATTTTGTCTTTAAAGGATATTGTAAAAAACTGAGATGAAACTTTATGAAATTATATCACATAGGTGATCTATAAAGTATGATATATGATATATGATATGATATAGTACAAATTCCTATAATGTTGCACAATGTCTGGGAAACTCCTGAAGAGGTGTAAAGAAAGCCCACTCCTTACATGTCTGGGTGACAGCTTTGTAATGCAGTAAAATGATGCCTGTCACTTAGTCAAATATAGTGAAAGCTGCTCTATCTGGTCTTATTGAATGAAGACTTTGACCAAACCATGCAATTTTTTCCTATTTCTAAAATATGAACGTTGAAGTTCATATTTTAACATTCTCCTTTCCCTTCTCATTATAAATCTTGGATAGGTTGAAGAGAGTCTTAAAGGTGTTCTTTGAGGACATAAGGAAAAGACATATTTTGGGACATTCTTTACCTAAAGGTTCAAAGTTAAAAATCTAACATTCTCTAGAGAAAGGGTTTAATAAAAATCTTGTGTTGTGTTTGCTTGAGAAATGCTTTATAGACTTCTAAAAAGTAGAACAAGTCATTCTGTCCTCTATAAATAACTGTTCGTTGAGAAGTATCACTAAATTTTAAAAAAGATTTTTATTATTTATGCATAAATAACTGGGGTATAGGCCAGAGGTGTGGGGTGAGAGGATCCACCAGAGATAGAGTGGGGAGCGGAACAGGTGGATCTACTGAAATACACTGCTGAGGGGAGCAGCGGGTGAGATAGGAAAGGTCTGTTGTGCCATGTGGGTCAGCTCCCTGGCTGGGGATGGAACTCAGGCCTCAGTGGCTGGTGATAGCTTCATAGTTCTGAGCCTTAACCCCTTGCACCACCAGGGAGGCCCAAATTTAAATGACTTTAGTGGAATATTTGTATGTATTATCTCTAGGTATTTATTGTTCTCTCTTGAGAATGTTTATCTTCACCTTTTCCCAGCACAGGAACAATATCTTTGTGTCTGTATCATCTATAGATAATAAATTTGTTGGTTAAGTTGGCATAAAATACTTTGTCATCATAATATTTTTTCTTTGTCTAAATACTTTGAATTTTTTATAGAAATTGTTATAGAAATAGTTCATGGCTTCAGCTGTCTGAGATTCTTTTTTTTTTTAATTAGATTTATTTAATTATATTTGACATCATTTTTAGTCCCCAGGGAGCTCCCACCACCATTTCACCTGTGCACCATCACCTCAGTCCCTTGTGCTCTTTCTGCCTTCATCCTAGTCTCTACCCCACCCTCCCCTCAATGATCTCTTTGGTTTATCTTTGATCTTTTGTTCTTGTATCTTTTGTTTGTTTGCTTGTTTGTATGTTTTTGGCTGTAATTTCTCATTTCCTTGAGCGCTCTCTTATTTTTTTTTTTGGTAGTAGTTGTTCCTTTACATTCCTCCTAAAAGTGAAGCCATCCGATACTTTTCTCTTGCCTTCCGACTTGTTTCATTGACTATAATTCCTTCTAGCTCCATACATGTTTCTATAAATGACTCTAGTTCAATCATTTTTGATTGCTGAATAGCATTCCATTGTGTATATGTTCCACATCTTCTTGATCTAGTCTTGTTTCCAGGTCTTACAAATTATAAATAGTGCTGCAATAAACATGGGGGTACAGGTATTCTTTTGGATTGGTGTTTTTGTGTCCTTTGAGTAGATACCTAGGAGTGGAATTGCTGGGTCATATAGTAGCTCTATTTTTAGTAGACTGAGGAGCCTCCATATTGCCTTCCATAGTGGTTGGATTAACTTGCATTCCCACCAGCAGTATAGTAGAGTTCCTTTTTCTCCACATCCTCGCCAACATTTGTTGTTGTTGTTGTTGGTTTTTTTTGATATGTGCCATTCTTACCGGTGTAAGGTGATATCTTATAGTGGTTTTAATTTGCATTTCCCTGATTATGAGGGATGTTGAGCATTTTCTCATGTGCCTGTTGGCCATGTGCATGTCCTCTTTGGAGAAGTGTCTATTAAGTTCTTCTGCCCATTTTTCTGATTGGGTTTTTTACTTTGTTTTTCTTGAGTCTTATGAGTTCTTCGTATATCTTTGTGATCAGTCCCTTTTCTGTTGTGTGGGGCGCAAAGATTTTTTTTTGTTCTGTTTAATGTTTCCTTTGCTGGACAGAAGCTTTTTAATTTGATGTAGCCCCAGCTGTTCATCTTCTCTTTCATTTTTATTGCTTTGGGAAATGCATCCTTAAAAGCATTACTGAGATGTATGTTTTACCTATGTTTTCTTCTATATATTTTATGGTTTCAGATCTTACATTTAGGTCTTTTATCCATTTTGAGTTGATTTTTGTATATGGTGTGAGATAGTAGACCAGTTTCATTTTTTTGCATGTGGTGGACCAGTTTTGCCAGCACCATTTATTGAATAAGCTGTCTTTGTTCCATTGCATACTCTTTGCTCCTTTGTCAAAGATCAGTTGTCCATAGTTGTGTGGTTTTATGTCTGTGTTTTCTATATGGTTCCATTGGTCTGTGTGTCTGTCTTTGTTCCATTACCATGCTGTTTTAATTACTATTGCTTTGTAGTAGAATCGGAAGTCTGGGAGTGTGATACCTCCATTCTCCTTCTTTTTTGTCAAGAGAGCTTTGGCTAATTGGGTTTTTTTGTGTCTCCATATGAATTTCATCAATATTTGGTCTATTTCCTTGAAGAATTTCATTGAAATTTTTATTGGTATTGTGTTGAATCTGTAAATTGCTTTTGGAGGATGGCCATTTTGATAATGTTGATTCTTCCTATCCATGAACGGGGATATCTTTCCATTTCTTCGTGTCCTCTTCTATTTCTCTTAACAGTGTTTTATAGTTTATTCTATATAGGTCTTTTGTTTCTTTTTTAAGAATTATTCTCAAGTATTTGATTTTCTTAGTTTCAATTGTAAAGAGTATATTTTTCTTATTTTCTTCTTCTTCAGATTGGTTGGTTATGTACAGGGAGGCTACTGATTATTGTGCATTGATTTTGTATCCCACTACTTTACTAAAATGGTTGATTGTTTTAATTAGATTTTTCTGAAAAGCTTTTAGGGTTTTCCAAGTATATTATCATATCACCTGCAAATAAAGATAGTTTTACTTCCTCTTTACCTGTTTGGATTCCTTGTATGTCCTTTTCCTGTCTTATTGCTCTGTCTAAGATTTCCAGTATTATATTGAATAGCAGCGTATCACTAAATTTGAATCTCTTCTCAGAAGCCCCTGTAACCAGGGGATCATCATTTACTGATATTGGAGTGGGGATCATGGATAATTATGGCTAGGTGCTCCTTAAAAATTCATCAAGCTAAATATTTCTGTGTGGTAAGGTCTGGGATAATTCCTTCTCACTTTTCACCAGGTGTTTCTAATGCAGATGTTCTTAAACATTTGGTGAAATGTGTCCCAGAATTGTATAGTCTGCCATCTTTGTTTTGATGGTATGGAGACTGAACCCAAAGTAATGATTCAAAGCCATCTAAACATCACACAGTATCAGGAACTTATCTCTCGACTTCCAGATTAATATTTGCTGTTGAAATGACAACCAACAACCTCACTTTTTTATAGAGAAGGAAAAATGCATGGTTATGAGTGGAGGAAATCTTTGTCTTAAGCCAAAAAATATTTTTTTTGACTGGAAATTGTGAAACCTTGGACTGGCATGATGAAACATCAAACAGAAAATGCTGCCCATGTGGAAAATGCACAGGCGACATGGTGCTGGAGGTCACATGAGTCCAAAAGACAAGGTCTCAGAATACAAGTGATAAAGTATATTTGCATAGTTTCCCAGGAGCTCAAAGCACTTGTACACTATTTTTTCCTTTATTGTGAATAATTCTTACATTGAACTCATTATTATTGACTCTATCTTGCCACCATGGAGACTAAAACACAAAGAGAAGTGACTGGTTTTTGGTAATGAGTACTTCAGGGCATGCAGCTAAGTGGCAGGGTAGCTGCTCCAGCCTCTCCTCAGATAGATGCCAGCCCATAATTACACAAGCCCAGGGCTTCTTCATGACTCCATTTGGCATCTGAAAATACCTTCTCTATGTGATCTGAGAATGCTCTTTGCTAAAATTGACATCATTTAGATATATTGTTATAAAATATCATTGAATGTATTTTTTTCAAGATATGCTGTTTTAAGTCCTGTTTTTGTGCAACTATCTTAAAACTCAGTCAAATGGGCTCTACCTGAGAAAACTAGCACTCAGGACTGGATGTTATGAAGATAGAAAGGACAAAGAGATGCAGCTTAATTCACATACTAACTTTGCCAATATTTCTAGTATATGAAGTGTAGGATAATATATAACTACCTTTATAACCACAGAAAAATGGTATTGGAACCTGAGTAAACCAGTTGTTTCTTTTGTGGATCCATTCTCAGATTTAAATTGATCTCTAGAATGTGAGCTTTATTTTCCTCTTAGTTTTTGGTGGCTAGGGACACAGAAAATTACTGTATAAAGCTTAAATAACTACTGTATTAGAGTACCTGCAAATAACTTGACTTTTTAAAATAAATTGCATGTTTGCCAATATAAGCTACATAATGGTTGGATTTGTTTACTTTTTAACAACTAATCTTATTAGGACCCCCTACTACCCCGCAAGCACTTACTGAATCAACCACTCATTATTGAGTACCTTTCACCACTGTATTTGGGATCATGATGGTGCTCAAATGAATAATCTGTTTCCACTTATTAACTAAAAGTATTATGTAAGATATACTTTTTCTGTTTACATGCAATTAATTATTGCTTTACAATTATAAGGCAAATAATCTCATTGAAAGTATTGGTCCGATCACTATGAAGAACTAAATCCAAATAAAAGTATTTGGTGAAATAAAATATGGACAGCATTTGTTCAAATATTTTCTTGGTCTACAGAATGATTTTTTTTTTCTATTTTAGAGTAAATACCTTTCTTTAGTCATATATTTTTATAATCCTGATCTTTGATATTAAACTCAATAATGTCTGCCTTTTTATTGCTATCTTATAAGTTACAATCCTATCATAGGATTTTTATTTTTCCAGAATAAAAAACAAAGGTAAGAATGATGGATGAGTAATATTTATCTTTAAAGTTGAGTGAGTTTAATGTGATATAATGTTTTTGCCTTTGCCTTTTGTCTTCAGCTTTAATTTTTCATTCCAGTGACTATGGGGGATATTTGTGTAGCCATAATTCCATATTGTATTGTAAAAATTATTTTTCTTGAAATGCACTTAGAAATTTGCTTCATCAGATCAACTTTCTGTTTTCCCATTCCAGCAAGTAGTTTGGTAGTCTAGGTATATAATTCAATTTAGAAATGGAGAAACTCAGCGTAGAGCGATAATAATGACATTCTCAGTCTGGTATATTCAGTTTGTGACCCAGTGGTCACCAGAATAGGTAGGGATTTTTTTTTTCACCCACTCACATAAGTATCTGATAAATGAAACACAGGATATACACAATATCAAAGTATTCTCTTCATTAGATAATAATACATGAGATGGTAAGGTCTTTGTAAGTCATACCACATGGAGACACTACTCCCAGTCAAACATGAATATTTGTATGAATCTGTAATTGGTTATAAACTATTACTTGTGATTACATTGGAAAGAATTATGCACATTTTTTTTAGTACTATCCTGAATGTCTGTCTGTAGATTTATTGCCTGGAACATATTTACTTGCTTATTGCAACATCTGCTAAACCTGTTGGCATCTTATTAAAATAGCAGGTCTAAGTATAAAGTAGTATCATTGACTACCACCCCTGGGTTGGTCAGATAAATTTAATTGAGTAAAGGTTATGTTTGAAACATGTGACACTAAGTTCCTTTATAGAATGAATTCTTCCTATTTCAATAGCAGAGATGTTGTGATAGCAGTTATTAAATATTTGGGAAGGACTGCTACGGATCTCCTCCATACATGGATTAGCAGTGGTATCAGTAACTATTTGCAAAGTATATTGTTGTTTTAAAAGGACTTTAACTATCTCATGAACTAGGTGAAAATATAATGCTTATTAGGGAGATGGTGGATACCAGGCACACATGCAGGGCTTTTGTATGGTAGACTCAAACACCTTTTTATTTAAGTCTTGGTATTTTTTTCTGTTGGGAGCAGCTGGATGTTTTGGAAGTTTCCTTTACAAGTTTGTACTCATTTTTAAAAGATTATCACAATTTTGTAACTTTTTCAGAATTGAGGTTAAATCTAACCATCTCTAAATTTTATTCCTGTTTTCTCCAAAATGCATGATCTTTTCCCCCTCTTAGGTCATCTTTCTCAAGAAAGATTTTACTATACCTCCAGTTTGATGAAACAGTTATTTGGTAATTGTTTTCTGTACATCAAAGTGTCATGATAAATAAATTTGATAAATTTGGAGAGTTAAAACTCCAAATAAAAAAAAAAAAACTCCAAATAAATTTTGTAGAGTTAATTCTTTGAAGCCAAACTGCTTTACTAAATTGATAATTTTCTTATTTTAGTCTTATGTTCTAATAAGCTTTGGGTATTCTCCCCCATTTTCTTTCCTCACAGTATACCTGAAAGCTTTATCACAGTTGATTTTCATTTTTATTTAAATTAAAGCCATCAGACTTCTCAAGTTGAATGTATATATATTTTATCCAATAGGAATTTAAATATGACAGTAGTGTCAATATGTTTATATGTAAATATGTAGTAAAATATATTTATGACCCATATTATTGTGTTTGCTAAATTATAAATTGTAGACTTTTTCATATGAAGTTTAACTTTATAAGTGACATGAATATAATATATAATACATAATATCTAATCTAATAAAATAAATTATACTATTTAGCTCTGATGGTTTGTGACAATAGATTCCAATTTTCATTTCTCTTTCACTTAAAATTTTTACATTGAAGATCTTTGCTGGTTATATGGATCCATTTCATTTACTTCTAACTAAAAACTTCCTTAGTAAAAAAAGATAAGCTAAAAATAATCAAGAATGTTAAGAGCCCATTTGAGCCAAAATCGACTTGAATTGGGTAGTACCATACTGACATTGTAAGAAGTGTTCCACAAACAGGAGCTCAGGAAAGGCTTATAAGGACAGAGTAAGACAGGTAAGTATGGAAATCACTGATTGGCCATAGCTTCCTGCCTCACTGGCTATTTGTGATTGGTTGTCCTTAGATTTCAGTTTTGTAATCTGGTAAATTAGAAGCTTAAATTTTGGTTTGCTTACATTGGCCCCACAACACTAGATCACCTCAATCTAATGGTCTCCCTGTTTAATTCATTTAACAGACTTCATGCTCTAAAGTGGCTAAGCAGAAACTTCTTGAATGCAAGTTGTGGGCACATACAAGTAGACCAAGCTGCAATCAATTCTAGCCATATAAGGTGAGTTGAATGCCAGGGAAATTCACCTATCATTATCATCATTATATCACCATTGTAATGCTTTTATTGATTATTCAGCTTATGGATTAGACACAGTTTCCTTTTCCAGAAATACTCAGTCTCATGAAGAAGGAAGAAACATAGAAAATGGCTTCATAACATGAATAGAGTGTTAAATGAATTCATGTGTATTTATGATAGAAGTGTTAACTATTCATTGTTTCCAATGCCAGCTTTATTTCCCTAAATTTTATAAACAAGTTATCAGGACTTGTTGAACTTTCCTATATTAATGTGAGCACCTAACCCAATGTAGAACGTAGATCTGCTCAATTAAACTTAGATGACTGCTCGAACAATTTGTAAGTCAGTAGTAGACTTAGCAGAATTCCCTGAACAGAAAACCCAAATAATTATATTAGCTGGGTGATTTGCCTCCCCAAATACAATCAGATTCCATCAGAATGATAGGGGAGATGCATACGAGGTGATCACTGCTCCCTGCTAGGATCCTCAGGATTTTGAAGGCTAAGGTGACTGTTGCCAACTGATGGTTTTGTTTTACCTTTTTTCAAAATTGTTTGGGAGAAACTGATCATTTATCTATTAGGTACAGAAAACCTTGAGCTCCCAAAATTGGCCACATCAAAAGAGGAGCTAGTTTCAGTAAAACTGACACAAAATTACATTACCCAAGAATTTGTCTTCTTATAAAGATCTTATGTATCTGATAACCCTCTGATCACTATTTTGGTTATACCAATTGATTCTCTTTTCACAGGACAGAATAATTCTTTTCATAATGGTAAATGCTGAAATTCTTGAGGTTCCATGTGTACTTCTGTTTTATAGTTTTGAGATATGTTTCTTGCTTCATAAGAGAAATAGCTTTCTTGAACTGCAAAGAAATGTAATGACAAAGAAGCCTATCTAATAAAGAGGTGGCATGGGAAATGCAGAAGTAATGGGTGATGCAGAAGTAAGCTGAGTAAACATTTGTATTTGGGTCCTTTTTTTCCAGATGGTTGGTGTTGAAGGAGAAAGTTGGGTATGCTTTAAGGACCCAAGGGACATGTCTATGAGTCAGAAGAGCCAGACTTCCCAAAAATCAGAATGTGCTAATTCTCTTACAAAACAAATATAGGCAAATGCTCTTTAATTTAATTTAGAAGTACTAGTTTCACTGGTGCCTGATGGCTAGAGATAATGATTAATTTTAGTGCTAAGGTGCCAGCAGCACTAAGAAAATCGAATTATTACTTTATTGTCTTTCAAACAAGATGATAGATATTTTTCTAAATCCGTTTGATCTGCAGCAAGAGGAATGTTGTTCCATTAGAAAGCACTGCTATTATCAATGATAATGGAAAGAACAGTAAATGGCACCAGACCTGGGACATCTCATCATGATATGATTTTTCACTGTCTCAGCTCTGTGGCAGATGCTCTGTTGAATGAAGTTTAAGTATGGCTTCTACCCTGTGGTCCAGATCAATTTTGCAGCCATTATTCTGTTTCATTTAGTTTCAGGACTAAATGACCAATTGTATAGTTAGGTTCTTGCCAATGAGTTTGTCTACAGCCGCAGTATCCACTTTTGTGATGAGTCATAAGTACAAAATTGGACAGGAAAAGGAAAAATAATAAATGAATCACAAAGCCTGTTAGAGGCCCTTGAAAAGTCTGAGCCCAAGTGCTAGTAAATGCTAAAGGGGAACATATTTACTGTAGTAGAGATAGATTAAATGGATTAAATTGGTAGATAATTGGGGAAGGTATGTGAGAAAATTGAATGAGTATAATGGGTAAATAGCATAGTACAAATGGACAAGTTTCTGATGTCTAAATTGGGTACATCCAAGGCCAGTGCTTATGTCACCAGATGGAGACTGCAGTTTTCTCAGACCAGAATGTTCTGCATGTCACACATCTGGTTTGAAGCTTTTTAACTGAGTGATGCCTTTCAGAAAGAATGCTTTAATTTAGGAAAAGAATAGTGGTACAGTGCAAGATAAGGACTTAGGAGTGAGCTTAAAGATCATAAACTCATCTGTCCATCCCAGAGGACAGGTATAGAAAGGGTGGGGTCTATACAAACCATTCCATGGTAGCATGCTGTCTGTGACTCGTATTTCCATGGGCATAGCAAAGTGGAATTGTTTTCCTGCTTTCATGCATTGTAACTTGTTATTACACTCACTCCTTCATTAATTTATTTAGTGTTAGTTTAATAATAGCTTTCTACTTGCAAACTGCAGCAAAAAAATCAGATTCCTTTAATCAGTAATAGTCACTCTTTAAAGGATTAAGAGATTATTTTTAGGAAGATACAATATAAAGGTCATTCATGATGCAGAATCTGCAAGGAAAGGGTTTTAAATGGTAACTTGGTCATTGGGAGTACTAGCCATTTGAGTCTTAACTAGGAGGTGTTTTAAAATGCCCTTTGAGGATTACAATAATCAGACCATAAGATTAAGAATTGTAACCCTTGGTCTTCTTCTTTGTGGTTCATAAATGCCCATTACATTTTTTTCCCCAATTATGTGGCTAACAAAGTAATGACAACTTCATTGTATATTCTTTATGGTTTAGTACAGTCGACTTTTCTCATTTTGCAAAAGGTTATTTATTTCCAGTGGGGCTGACTTTTAGTTGAATGAATATTCTGATTAACTGAGCATTTCCATATATGAATTTGAATTTAATGCAATATTCTTAGCAATAAACCTATTCCCAAAATGATTTAATCTGATTTGAATCTGGAGTGGCTTCAGGAATTTCCAAAGTAAAACATAAAACATAAACCCAGAAGTCATTATGCAGAAGTTGTGGGAAGTGAACCTAGGCAAGCTGATACTAAACCTAAGACTTTTCCCTAAGAGTTATTTTAAAATATTTTTGATATTAGTTTATCATTTGTCTTCTTTTCACAGCAGTAGAATGTAGGATATGTTTTTAAAAATTAGGTAAAGGAGTAAGGGTAATGTTGAAATATTAGAAACATCTGGAAAAATTGAGCTGGGATTGTGTGTATATAGACTTTTGTGAAGAATTGAGAGCAAAGGAGAGTAGAGGAAGGTCCTGCTTTTTTCTTCTCTGTATTTTAAATTATCCTACAACAAAGGCAACCCTCCCCAAACTTTGCATTATGTAGTATTTTCTTGGTTCATCAAATGATATCTTCTCTCTTCATCCATCTTCCCGATATTGGCAATAGTAACAGTTCTTGTTTCTGTTATTTATGGTGTAATCAGTTTGGCTGTTGTTTCAAGGTCTGCCCCCAAACTCCCTTGCACAGTAGCTGCAGTTCTGGTGACTGCTAATTGCAAGAAGCAAGGTGCTTAAAGAACCTGCCCTTTTCTCAGTGTGTAGAATTGAGCTGCCTCCACCCTGGGTTATAGATTAAAAATCTACTCTTTAAATAGTAGGGGAGCTTTGTAAATTTCAGGAATGATTGGGGCACTTTCTAAATTTATAAGGCCAAATGTAGGAAAAAATATTTTAAAAAATTATACAATAAAATTGATCTTTTGGCTAATTTTAACATGTGTATAGATTTGTATAGTCAAAATGATGAGGATGCAGAAAAGTTCCATTGCCCCTCCTCCCACAAAAATACCCTAATACTATCCCTTTGTCATAATGCCCCCTCCATCCATCGCCTCTGGAAACCACTAATCTTCATACTGTAGTTTTGTTCATAAAATAGAACAGTAAATAATATATTGAAACTAGCTTTTTAATATTTTACCAGAGTAACAGCTTTGAGGGTCAACCATTTTATTTCATGGATCACTCTCTGGTTGAAAGGCATTTGAGTTGTTTTCAGTTTTTGGTTATTACATATAGAACAGCTATGGACACTCATGTGCAGGCTTTTTTGTGACTTGAGTTCTCATTTTTCATATATGAGAGGGAATACTGTGCTATAAATTAAGTGTATGTTTAACCACTGAACTCTTTTAGAGTTGGGATACCAATATGCATAAAGAATGTGTGAGCATTTCAGTTGACTGAATCCTTGTCAGCACTTGGTATTATCATTATACTTTGCTTTGGCATTACTAATAATTGTATAGCAATAACTCATCATATATAATTGAGTTTTGTGTATTTTTTAAAAAAATTTTTTAATGCATACAAGTGTTGGGGTACAGGCCAGAGTCCGGGAGGTGAGAGGATTCACCAGAGACAGAGTGGGGAGCAGAACAGGCAGATGGACTGAAGCACACTGCTGAGGGGAGTAGCAGGCGCTGCAGGAGAGGTCTGCTTCGCCATGTGGGTCCTCCTCCTGGCCGGCAGCAGGGATCGAACTTGTGCTGCAGTGGCTGTGGTTTGCTTCATAGTGCACTGCCCAACCCACTGCGCCACCAGGGAGGCCCGAGTTTTGTGTATTGACTTCATATTCTGCAACCTTGCTAAACTTACTAGTGGCTCAGTGGTATTTTAGAAAAGTGGAATTTATGCCTTTAGAAAATTTTCTTGAGAAAGGCTAGATTTCATTTTTTTCCTCCCATACATGCACACTGTTAAAACCTTGAGACCATTTTGTAGGCAAAAGAAATGCTTTTCTTAGTGGTGTCATTGTTTTTTTTTTTTTTTTAAAGATTTATTTATTTATGCATACAAGCACTGGGGTACAGGCCAGAGGTGTGGGGGTGGTGAGAGGATTCACCACAGAGAGCAGGGAGCAGAACAGGCAGATCAACGGAAGTACACTGCTGAGGGGAGCAGCGGGCACAGCAGGAGAAGTCTGCTGCACCATGTGGGTCCCCTCCCTGGCCTGCAGCAGGGATCGAACTTGTCAGTGGCTGCGGTTTTGCTTCATAGTGTGCTGCTTAACCCACTGCGCCACCGGGGAGGCTCAGTGGTGTCATTGTTAAGGACAGTTGAAAATACAACTGTTGGTACACCTCCTAAGTAAGAATATATGCTCTCCTTTCCCCTTCTTCAAAATACTCACTAGTTTTACAGATGTTTCCATAGAATATTAATATCCATAGAATATTTGCTCTAACCAGGAATGTTTTGTTATTTTACTCTTGCATAGTACAAAGACGAAGCCATTAAGTGGAAAAATAGGTTATTTGTAAGGAAGAAAATGAATCTATGAATATGTCATTGAGAACTAAATTAAAAATACACCCTAGAAATGACACTGACATTACATTTAAGAACTTAGGAATCAGGACAGTAGCAAGAATACTTGTGAGAGTTAAAGCAAATGCATATGAAATTCCTGGACATGTCTGTATTCCATACTGAGCTAAAATGAATTTCCATTTTTGGGATGTGCTGTCATGGAAACTAATGCTATATTTACAGTTTGTCATTTAAGGTCATCTTTGTGTTAGCATGTGTTTATATATGTGTTTGCATGACTTCTATTTTGAATTCAAGCCTCAATAATTTGAAAAAGTTAAATCCAGGGATTGGAAAGACCATCCCCTATGACGTTCAGCTTCCTGTCCCGACTCCTGGTAGGTTAGGATAGCATGACTATTATTTTGAAGTAACCTTCCTTCCTCCCTGCCTTCTCCTTTTTCTCTTTCCTTGTATTGTTTTAAAGATGTCCAGAAAAAATTTCATTCCTGAGAAATGCATTCCAGTGTGTAAAGACTAGTTCAGTAAAAGACAAAAAAAAAATACTCATCCTGTCCTGACATTAGCTTATGAAAAGAGCTCAAAAGGTGTTCACACCAGCAGCAAAGTAAATTAATTCTGAGTTATCTTTTATGGCTTTTTATTGGACTCCTCCAAGCACATCCTGCATCAAGATACTATGTAATTTAATAAAAGTTAAACTATGCAGATATCCCCCAAAATAAAACAAACAAATCTGCAGAGCATTACTAGATATAAATGATGAATTCAAGGGAAATAAATGTGCCTCAATGTGGATTAAAAACTGGCATTTTAACTTCATCAATTTTTATAGAAACACTCAATTTTGGTAACTGTAGAATTTTATTTTCTGTCTGAATACAAAGAATATTAGCTTAGCTTTGCATCAATGTGTTTTTTCTAACAATGTATTTTGCCATTTGACGCCCTTCACAATTATGTCCTTGTCTTTGTGTTCCTTATCTGTGAGTGGTGTTTTCTGTCATATTATATGCCTAAAATTAGACTACCAATCTAGGACCCAATCCCAACCTCACCCATTATTAATATTTTACTATTGGATAGTTTCAATTCAAATGGTTATTTGATAATGTCAGACTTGATGGAACAAAATTGATTTGACTACTTTAGGTGTCAACATTTAATGAGTAGTAACATTACATGTAAATATAATTACAAACTACTAATGATATGCTTTGTTTTTCTGGTGCAATAATTTTGATATATAATATTAAAGGAGCCTGAATATGTTTAGCTAAACTTCAGTCACTAACGCAACAAACTTATTTGGCATTAACTATATATTTGGCATTAGCATGTGCCATTCATTGTAGGAATGATGGAACAGGTAACCAAGTGAGGATTGTATTTTTACATAAAAATACAGCTCACAGTTTTCGAACTCTTACTGTTAGGTGTTAGACTATCTTTTAAACATCTCAAATCATTTAATATAAGTAGTTTTCATGGCAGAGATTATTACTATGTAAATTGTTTTGGAGGAGGCATATGAGGTTTTGAAGTTAATAATTTAACCTTAGTCTTTCTGATGAAAGAGGAGAAATTCAAACCCAGGCCTTCTGGCTTCTTCTTGTTCTGAATCCTTAAGTGTAAACCTCATAACCATGAAGTCTTTCATTGTCTAAAATATAATACAGAAGTGTGTAATGAAACACCACAAAGTGGATGTAATAATATCTGGTAGGATATCAGGAGTAATGTAAGGTTCAAAAAATGTCATTTTTACTCTAGAATCTGTGAATTTTGTAGTTCTTCATTTAATTTTATCTCAAGACAATCTTGTCAGTAATTTCTTACGCATGCCATTTCACTTACAGTTTTGATTGGAATATTTATTGTCGCTCTTTTCCAGTTTAATTTCCTCTTTTAGCTAAGGGTTTATTTAGGAGTGCTCTTTGGGTTTTCAGATATCTTCATAAATTATATTTTAATTTTTGGTGTTTATCTAAATTGTGTTGTCAAGTTTAGTCTTCATTATACAGGCTCTTTGACATTTTGGACACTTGCTTTGTGGTTTAGTATGTGGTCAATTTTTATAAAATTTCTACTCAAACTGGGAAGTACATATTGTGTTTATTGTTCTCAATATAATTATGTATTGTTGATTTTTTTATTTGAATATTAGCTAATTCAGATTCTTTTGTGGTCTGATAAGGATTGTTTAAAATATCCTACTATGAGGTCTTTGATTGGTTAATTTCTAATTCTTAGTCTGTCTACTTAAATAAGAGCTCATAAGTTAATACTTGTAAGAACTCTTTCATTATTAGAAAGTATTCCTTTTTATCCTTATTAATGATGTTGCCTTAAATTCTACATTGTTTCTCGTTATTTTGCTGTAATGGCTATTTGTCCAGTAGAACATCTCCACATCTTTATATTCAGTATTTTTAGATGCTTGCATAAGCATAATGAAGCTGTATTTTAATCTTCCTATGTCTTTTTTTGGGGGGGGGTATGTATATCTCTCCTATTTTTGTTATGTGTCAGGACAGAAGTTTTGCACCAGAGGGTTACTTTTTTGCTCCATCTTGGCTAAAATTCCTCTGCTAGGTTTTGTATGGAGCTGGAGCTGAAGGTGAATGTCAGAGTTGTGACTTTCTTGTCACTGATCCCCTGAACTTTGGGGACTGTGTATTCTCATGGGACAGTTGACCAGGCTGTCCTACTTCTTCATGGTGCTGAGTTAGTAGGCCCTGTTGGTGGATTCAGGACATTGCCGCGCATCCAGGGGACTTGATTTGTAAATGTGGCTAACAGAATTTCATTTTCTACATTTTCTTCCCTAATAGGGAAGAATAAAGGAAAACCCTAGCCTGACATGTACATGTCACAAAAAGAATTGTTTCAAAAATCAAGAATAATATAAACTGGAAACAAACACAAAATTTTAGCTTACTTGAAGTAAGCAAATGTGCCAGTAGAGACAACAATTCATAACCATGAGTAACTTAATTTGGAATACCATTTGGGATCATTTTAGGAGTCTGTACCTTTTGCACTTTCTCAGGAAATATTGAATGCAAATCTTAGTGATCGCTCTAAAAATTCCACTTAAATGTTTGGCATCTTGGGAATTTACTCTGATGCCCCTTTGATAGAAACTGCCCAAACTAGGAAACACTTTTCCTTGACTTGGTTTGCCATGATTACACTTTTAATACTTGAGAAGGGCTTCCTTCTAATTATACCCATCTGACTTGATTGCTGCAGGACAGCAGAAGTAAATCAAGTCAGTGTAATAACTCAATCCCAGTGCGTGCTTAACTGACACTGTCTTGTGAAGAACACAATGTTCTCCTGTCTGATGTGACAATGTTCTCCTCTGTGTAATGTAACAGGACTAACTGTTAATGAGCTGAAAAGTTTATTTATTAAGTATGAGTCTCTTTTAAATGTGGAAATGAATCTGGGTGAGGGTTTAGGTTTCCAATATCTTGTGTACATATTTGTGTAAGTATTTCAGGGTCAAATTAGTACACGCAGGTTAAGATAGATGTTCTGTGCTGTTTTGAAAACCAATGCAAATGTCAGTAAACAAAACAGCAGAAAAGGCACAGCTGTGTCATGTCTTTCAATTGTCTGGACTAGTTGATGTTTGTTTCTCATTCTAACATCTTTTTCATCAAAATCTTCAGGGAAATTTTTTTTTCTAAAGATTTATTTATTTATGCATACAAGAACTGCGGTACAGGCCAGAGTAGTGGGAGGTGAGAGGATTCACCAGAGACAGAGTGGGAAACAGAATAGGCAGATTAACCGAAACACACTGTTGAGGGGAGCAGCAGGTGGGCGAGATAGGAGAGGTCTGCCTTGCCACGTGGGTCACCTCCCCAGCCAGCAGCAGGGATTGAACTCGTGCTACAGTGACTGTGGTCTGCTTCATAGTGCGTTGCTTAACCCATTGTGCCACCAGGGAGGCCCCCTCTTCAGGGAAATTAAATACTCCACCCACACCCATACTTTCCTAGCTGTGTGCTTTTGTATACCACTAATGAAGGAAACCTCACTACAGTTTAGAGCCGTGAGTCTCAATATGGTTTAAATTTACTTACATATCAAACTAGGAAAATGTAGCAAATTTTTATAATTCCAAATTAATATTGTTTGTAAGTTTAGATTATATCCTTTTACTTTTACTTTCAACATATTTTGAAAAATAATAAGATAGGGATAATAATTGAGAAAATTTTAATATGCTTATTTAGCAAAATAAGTAAATTATTTTCCTGATTATTTTTTCTAATTTTACAGTGTTGTGAAATTTAAAATCATCTGGAGATGATTGACAGAAATCACTCTTTGCACGTAAAACTAATTCTTTCAGAGAATAAGCAGATTAAGTGGTATTTTAAGACTGCAAAGTGAGTATTCCCAACCTTCCTATGAAATGGATAGTGGTTTCTGATTAAATAAAATCGATTTGATTTGAGTATGTGAAAGTGTTTCTTAAATCATTCCTGAGCTACCTACTGGTTGTGCTTCAAAACCTAATAGAGTGGATAAATGGATCTGAGAAGCATTTAGAACAAAGCAAAACCCCTGGGTCTTGAGAATAGTACAGTATAGCACACAGTACTACACAATTTCCAAGGTAGTGGAAAATAGAAAACTTGTGAAATGACTGGGGCTGTGGGTTTTCTTGAGCTTGTTATATCGTGGTTGTCACTGAGGTGACTTAGATTTGCCACATGAAAAGGAATGCATTCAAGAGACTAGTCCAAATTGCTAAACTTCTTTCTTTTAAGACTTCCTGAAGTAAAAGCTCTTAACATGCATATGTATGTATACACACACACACATTCACACCTTCATTTTGTGGTTTTGGTTTTTTTTTAAATAAATACAAATTGATTATACATGAATGAGCACATACACAAGCATATTTGTCAGATTTATTCCCTTTTAATTTGGATTTCTCCTCATTAATTGGTAAAATTCTCAACTCACAGGTGATGAGCAGCAACAGTGTGGTCTTGGTGCTGGTCCTGGTTTGGGGCATCCTTCTTCATTTAGTGCTCACCATGCTGACTTTCTTGTAATGTCAATGTCTCTTCTAGTAAGAGGCTGGAGCTTTCCCAGTAGGTGCTTTCAAACTTAGCTATTGGAGATATTCCTGTTCAGATTACATTTCATATCCTTCTTTTTTCCTTTTTGCATCTGTTATGTTTGCATAATGGTATGCACTATTTTGGATAGTTTGAAAAATATGTTTCCATCAGATAGATTTTATCCTTGTGATCAATGCTGGGTTAACCTTTCTGTGCTTTGCTAACCAGTACTCTCTTCTCAGGCTGCCCTAGTGGTTTGTTTCCCTAGACCATGCTCTTTCTCTGGCTTCTTGAGTCCCACTTAAGAAGGTCTCAGATCTCCTGTGAGATGTGACATCCTCACTGGCTATGTTCTTTTTGTTCACTCTGATGATTCCTTTGTTCGCATCAACCACATTGCAGGTAGCTGCATAGACTATATTGCGTGTTATGTAATGGATGGTTTTCTACATTCCAAAAATTTATGATCCTCTAGGAACTAGTGCTTATTTGTCACTGTGATTTGAAAAGGGGAGGGATTGTAGTAAAATGCTTATAAAAAGACTAAGAAAATATAGCTCTCTCTACCAATGTGTTTGTCTTATTTCACTTTAAACAGCATCATTCCTTTATCTGCACAGACGCTGGGCAAGAACTGCAACTATATTTTAATTTTATATCCAGAGAAAGGCATTTTCTTATACTTTTAACTCTACTATTGTACCAAGAATGACAAGTTAAGCAGAAAAGATATGGCCAAGAAAAGGGGGCTGGCAGTCTAAAGACCCTTCAATTGTTTTCCTACAGGTGATAATAAAAAAAATTGGTTAAGTAATTTATCACTTGAACTAACTTTAGGGAATCATATACGTAAAGTTAAGGAGCAGGTTTGTAACATTAGGATGACCTTAAAGCATGTTTACACACTGACTTGAAATTTCAGTGTTTTATTCTTATGATATTTACTGAGTCTCAATGCTAGGCACTATGGTAATAACTCTAGAGATACACAGTGAATTTATATGATTTCTGCCCCTAAGGAGGCCCACTGCAGAAGTTCTAAACCTTTGGGAAATAGCCAAAGGGTAAACTCAGGAACTAGATATGTTTAACCATAGGCATGTTGATATCTCATTGGTAAGAGACATAAGGGATCATTAAATATGGTCTCATTTGCTTTCTACCTATTTGACACTCACTATTTCAACAGTTTTCACTTTTTTAGTTAGAAATTAAACCAGTGAAAATTCTTTAATTTTCAATACTTGTATTTCATCTCAAAGTTACCTACACTTGAATGCTGGGAGTGAGATTTCTTGGCGAGATACATGGGAAGATCCTCTACACTGTAACTTTCCTCACACTCATGGCCCTTACCTGCTTGGCACCTTATGCTGTGCTGGTAGGACCTGAGTGCCAGGGGAAAAGACACAGAATCCTTGGCACCCTAGTGTTGAATCAACCACTAGCCTGCAGGGAGAGTTCACAGCAGGGAGAGTTCAGGTGTGAATCTACCCGGAACAAGGTATAAGCTCAGGGCAAACAAGGCGGGCCACCACTCTAGCTGTAGTAGGTTTACAGGATATCTGTGGCCACACCCCAGATTTCGCAGTTTACATACATTCCAGACACTTAGACAGATACTCCAAATTTATATCTGTTCACTAATACTAGGTAATGTTCAAGAGGCCAGTTACAGTAAAGCGATTCCCTGGGATATAGTCCTTTTGACTTGGGAAACTAGATTCATCTTCCTTAGTTGGAAGCACTCTTAAAATGATGAATGTTATTTAGCAGGGATCAGCCTCAGAGAAATGCTGCACCTTTGGTCAAAAAGCCCTGTTTCAGTGAAAGAGAGGACTTCTTTATGAATGCAAATGATGGCTTGCTTTTGTTTCACAAAACTGAAAAATTGTGTTAAGCATTACTATCAAACATGTATGCATACACATGTACACATACAAATCTGCTCTGTGAGCAGGTCAGAGTCATGTATCTTATGAACTTGCATTTTCAGTGCTTCAAGTATTTGGAACCTCATGATAATGAAAGTAATTCTTAAGTGAGAGACATTTTATAATTGACAGCTTTGGACTGTGAAGACAAGAATTAACCCCCTAAGCTTTTGGATTTTCAGGGTAAGTGTAGGGTAAATGGAAAAATGATCAGGCTTTTCCAGTGTAGATGATGGACACCTGTGGTCCTGCAGGCATGCCTCCCTCAAGTGGGGTATGGGCACGCGCAAGTGAGTGCACCTGGGCTTAGGCACAGACGTATAAGGGCTGCATCAGGAGGACACCAGGAGAGATCATAAGCAGAGAGAGTGGAGAGAGGGAGACAGCAGACACCAGACACCAGAGAGCCCAGAGGGAGTAAAGATTTGCTGGGGCCTATGAGGTATAGGGCAAATGGAAAAGTTAACAAGCTTTTCTGCCCTCCTACCATTGGTGTGATGATGGACACCTGTGGTCCTGCACACGTGCCCAAGTGGGTGCACCTGGGCTGAGACATGGGCATATAGGGGCGGCATCACGAGGACGCCAGCAGAGGAGAAGAAGAGAGCAGAAGCAGAGAGTAAGCAGAGAAAGAGAGGAGAGCAGGTAGAGAATAAGCAGCAGTGGTAGCAGAGGCATTAGAGGCTAGAAAGCCCAGAGAGTGAAGATGTGCCTGCGGCTAGGAGGCCTACCAGCCTCCTGGCCACCCTACCTCCACCCCTCCCCGCTCCCTGTTCATATTCGCTCAGGAAAACTTATGTATAGTTTTGCATGGCGGAAAACCCTGAGGAGGTGGATTGTAGGGTCAGAGAAAAGTGTTAGGCTTTTCCGCCCTCCTACCATTGGTGTGATGATGGATACCTGAGGGCCTGCACACGTGCCTAAGTGGGCATACGCAAGTAGGTGCACCTGGGTTGAGACACGGGCATATAAGGTGGCGTCACGAGGACGCCAGCAGAAGCGAGAGGTGGTGAGAGGAGCATAAGCAAGTGAAGGGAGAATGGAGATGTAGAAGCAGAGATGAGAGGCTAGACAGCCCAGAGTGTGAAGATGCACCAGGGGCTAGGAGGCCTGCCAGGCTCCTGGCCCACTGGCCCTGCTGCCTGCTGTGCACCTGGTTGCCTCTGATATAATGATGTAATAAAAACCTAAAAGCCACTGAGGGCTCCAGGACCCCTCATGACCAGTCTGCTCAGAATCATTGAGAACTTGCTCCATGCTTTGCTGGCACTACAGAGGCCTGCTAGCTTCCTGGCCCCCTGGCTTCCCTGCCTGCAGTGTACCTGGTCGCCTCTGATGAAAAGACTAATAAAAGCATGAAAAAGCCACAGAGGGCTCCGGGACTCCTTGACCTGTCTGCTTGGATCATTGAGAACTTGCTCTGTGCCTTGCTGGCACTACAGGAAGGAAATCAGGCTCTGCTTGTATTTGTCATGTGATGCACCCTTTATGACCATCCCCAAGACACTGAGGATTCCTGCCTTCACATATGTGTAAGTATAAGATCCTTGGCAGGTTTGAATTAAGACCTTGGTTTCATTTTGAAAACAACATATGCTAGTCTGCTTGCTTCAGATTATCCATTTTATCGTAAGTATAACCTATCTGTGGCTTTGTTTCTTGACTAAGAAAAATTATAATGAATGGAACAAAAGCTTCAAATCTGAAGCTTTGAGAATCAGAATTGAGGGTACTGTTAGAAAACAGCAAAATATTTTGATTATGGAGGTTGATTGATAAGCAATCTACCTGATTTTAATGGAAGTGGTATATTTTGGCTGTTATGCAAGATGACTGGGCTAGTGTAGCGGCAGGAAGGGAGTGGCAGCAGGTTTGGGATGGTTCTGGGCAGACGGGTCAAGGAAGGAGTCTCTTAGAGCCCTTGGTGGCTTTTCGCGCTTTTATTTAGTAGAGGTGGCCAGGTACATGGCAGGCAGGGGTGCCAGGGGGCTGGGAAGCTGGCAGGACTCCCAGCCCCCAGCGCATCTCACCCTCTTGGCTGCTTTCTCTCTCTCTCTCTCTCTCTCTCTCTCTCTCTCTCTCTCTCTCCCCCNCTCCCAGCCCCCAGCGCATCTCACCCTCTTGGCTGCTTTCTCTCTCTCTCTCTCTCTCTCTCTCTCTCTCTCTCTCTCTCTCCTCCCCCCCCCCCATCAGTACTGTCCGTCCAGTCGGTTGGTCTTCACAGTTCTGTCTGTTGGTCCTCGCAGTTCTGGCGTCCTCGTGACGCTGCTCATTTAAACCCGTGTCCAACACAGGTGTGCCTACTTGCGCATGCCCACCCTGGAATGCTCGCATCACCTCCGGTGTCCATCATCAGTGGTGGGAGGGTGGAAATACCTGATCAACATTTACCCTACAGCTAGGTAGAAGGCAGTATTCCTCAATCAACAGAAATTTGGGCAAAGACTTTCTTCCCAGTTTCCCTGCATACTGTGATAAAGGAAGTATGAAATCTCAAGCAAGCAAATTAATTTTACAAGGCACTTAGAAGCCAAATTTAAAAGTGGCAGTCGAGATCATTGGAAAACTACATGGAGTGCTTTTAGTGAAAATTCCACTTACTGTCCAGTTGTAACCAACAGATGTAGTGTTATAACTGGCAGGGAGTCAGATTGTTAAGAGGAGGACAGTTAACAGAGTGTAACATGATGAATCCAGGGCAAACATGATTCCCATGACTTTGTTCCAGATTGGGACTATCCTTTGAGATGTAAAGTACATTATCCAGATCCATTCTTTTAGGAACTGTTCCAAAGATTTGAATAGAGACATCAAAAGACATCCCACAAATCCATAAAGTATTTTCAGAACACTTTACTTGTAAATATTATGAGCACATATATTATCATCCAGTATTTTATCTAGGAAGAATGTGAATTCCTGAGTCTGTATTAGGCATAATGAGAAATAAGGTCATTTTACTGATGAAGAACTTGCTCAAGGGACTAGGTGTCTGATGATAGAGTGACTGATGGTTCCTCTATCACTTCTCTGTGAACTTGCTTATTGATATTTCCATTTGCCATTCCTTTTGCACATTCTCCTGTCCTGCCAGTAGCAAGCTATTATAAATGAACCTTCTCGAAAGAAAGAGATAACTAAATTTAGGTTTTGGCACTCATTTGTTAATTTGGGGGGTCATTAGGTACAATTTTTTGAAGCAATATTTATCTCAAGCGTGCCTAGGACATGGTTTTTGTGCTGTAACATGCCAGAGTGTGATTAGTTGTGGGGTGTGTTTATAATTGGTAAGGTACCAAAATTTATAACATGTTATTTTTGTCTAAATTCAGGTGAATTCAGAGTTATAACTATAATGATATGACTCTTACCTGTTTGTATTCCAGAATGCTTTGTAAAAACAGAATGAGTTAGAGCTTGAGGATTAGCCTACCATTTTAAAAAAATCTGTTTGAGCTATATAATCTCTTTCTGCCATTGTTTCTCTTACCTGTGTTTAGCCAGGGAAAAACCTGAGAACATATGTTCCACTTAACTATTGCTACATAGCAACTAAACCAAAACATAATGACTTAAAACAAACCATTTATCTTGCCTACGCATCTGCAACTTGGCAGGGATCAGTGGAGTTTGCTTTCTTTTGATCGACTTGGTACCATGGGTCAGCTCTAAGGTTAAAGGTTGAAATCATCTGAAATCTGGCTCAGCCTTGTGTCTAGGGAAAGAATGTAGATTGCTGTGACCAGAGGATTGTGGCATATTATAGTTTGCAAAAGAGGCCATCATTCTATTTCTGGCCCTACATGTTCTTCCAGAACTTGTGCACTCATTCATCAATAAGGGAGGTATAGTCTCTCCCCTTGGGAAGAATGGTGTCTGTGTGGGAGAAGTCTTGCCAGTCTTGTCTTCAGGAACAGGGCTGCAAAAGGTAATACAGCCTTTACCTGAATCCCTCTACCACCACCCACCCTCAGAGGCCCAGGGTGCTTAAGGACATAGATGCCTGTTTGGTCAATAGTCCCACCTAAAACCTCAAACAACAATTAGGCTTAATGGTCAGGTTTGTGAGTAAATGAGTCATGACTAACTCTAGTCTTCAGGTTTCAAGTCATCACAGCTGATGCCTTGACAAGCAGAGATGAACTAGCCTCACAGAGGTTTATCCAAGTTGTAAACATATGGTTGTCAAATAGCTAACATAAAACATTCTGCCTTAAAGATTAAAGAGATATACTCAAAATTTTCTGAAGATCCCAGAGATTACACTGTGGCAAAAATAACTTTATTTGCCATCTCTGCTAATATTTTTTTTTCTGTATAATTAAAAACTCAAAAGTCTTTTGTCAAATTTTCCACTAAAGGATGTACTCTAATTCTCTTTTCTGGAAAGCTGTTGTACTGTGGAAGTAGATTCAACACAGTTACATTAACAATTTGTAAATTTCTATAGTTGTTGGCATTGTGTGCCACCTTCTTCATTTCTGTGCCCTAAATTATTTCTGATGCTAAGTGAGAGAACATCTTAAACTCTAATCTTGAACTATTTAGTAGAGATAGAATATAAGTGCTGGTAGTTGTGAAGATTTCAAGGCATGGTGTTATCATGAGTCCAACTTAATGTATATAGAATATACAGTGATAACACACGACCACATGAAGTGGGAGGTAAGCAATACTAAGATTGTATTAACAGGTTTTTCCTGTGTTTACCATATTCCATATTAAATAGAATGTATTTATATATGCTTTTGCTTCTGAAATATCATTATGTTTATTCATTATAAGAAGTCTAATTAATTTCAGTTTTCACCCTTTACAGATAATATATGATAACAATACTGTAAAATTTCCACAAAATCTTCAAGGAAAATTTTTCTACAGATGTTAGTTATCATATTATTCTATTCTCTAAGTAGATCTTACAAAATATGCATAATAGAGCACCTGTAGAACTAATTCTCAAACTTTGTTTTCATTGAAATCATCTAGAGGACTTTTTAACCAATTGCAGTACCACCAACCCTAGAGTTTCTGATTCAGTAGTAGAGTAGAACTCAATTTGCAAATCTAGTAGTGCTGCCATTCCAGAAACCATACTTTGAAAACTACTAATCTAGAGAAATGAGATAAAAGTCTACTGTGTGTTTAGAGCTTTTTCCTAACTACCATTCTCTAAAATGTATTTTAAATTTAAAACAGCTTTCAAGTCACCACATGACAAAATAGTTTTCATTCATTCAGGGGTTAGATAAGCCATTTCTCTTAGCCACATTTCATCACATATTGGGTAAAAAGTTAGACAAGAAACAAATTGGTTCTTTCAGTATGAATGTCATCAAGGTCTAAATGTGTACAAAAATGGAGGATGTGTCATGAGAAAGTTATTGCAGCCATTTCTCACCAATGCACCACTGGATAATTTAGTTAGTTTTGCCCACTTGGTTACAAAATAGCCAGAATTCTGTCTCAAGTATTTCAGTAATAAAAGATGCAGTAGACAAAATTAGATTATTTCTGGGAGCTCAAAACTAACCTCGTTCTGATGTAGATGATTTGGACATCTGAGTCTCATGAAAGCATCAGTGTCTTCTGGAAAATTATGAAAATATCACTGAAATAGGTCTGTCACCCTGAAGATTTTCTTTCAGTCTTCTAAATATTTTCATCTAACTGAACCTAATTGAATTATTCAAAGAAACAGTCCAGTCAGCAAAGCTCCAGGTCAGCAACACTGAAGCCACTAAGGCCATTCTGTTCATGGATTTTCCATGGACTTGTCTTATCTTCTTCCGTACCTTAGCTGTTTCTTTTGAACTTAACTACTTTCTAATTGAATAATTTTTGATTACTATTTTTCATTGTTGAATCTCTTGCTTTGCTTAATGAAAATCAGTCATGTTTATAATTATATGAAATATATACTTATGAATATATACTTGACTAAATTCCTCATTTTCTTAAAAAATAATTGCTTTTTATTGTAAAAGAAATATGTGCTTAGTGTAGAAAATATATTCTAAAATTTCAGTTTCACGTAAATATTGTGATAATTTTCTTCATAGTCACCTTTTAGGCATATATGCTATTTAAATATACATTTGAAAAATAAAAATTAAGGTTGTATCAGTTTTAAAGAAATAAATTTTTTAAAAAATTTCAGATAAGTAAAAAAATGAAAAAAATTATGATTTACCCATAACATTCCTCCTGCCCAGTTATAATCTTAATTTATGTTTCAATTTGATATCTTCACATTTCTGGTAGTTGTCTTTCACCTTCTGGCATTTCACTTAGTATAATCACCTGAAGCTCCATCTATTTCTTCCCAAAGGGCACTATTTCATCTTTTTAAATAGCAGAATAGTATTCATTTGAGTTTACTTACAACAATTTCTTTATCCAATTATCTGTCAGTGGGCATTTAAGTTGGTTCCATATCTTGGCTACTGTGAATAATGCTACAATGAACATAGAAGTACATAAATGTTTTCGTATTAGTGGTTTCATATTCCTTTTGTAAATACCTAGAAATGGTATTGTCGGATCATATGTTATTTCCATTTTTAGTTTTCTGAGGATTTTCCATACCCTTTTCCATAGGAACTGCGCCAGTTTACATTTCCACCAACAGTGGATGAGTGTTTCTCCCTCTCCTTGCCGCATTGATTCTTGCCAGTCTTTTTAATATGGGCCATTCTCACATGGTGGGTGATATCTCATTATGTTATTTGTTTTTCCCTTATAATAAATGATAAGCATTTTTTCAAGTGTTTATAAGTCATCTGAATGTCTTCTTTGGAGAACTTTTTTTAATTTAATTAATTATATTTGACATCATTTGTATTCCGCAGGGAGTACCCACCACCATTCCACCCGTGCACTATCACCTCAGTCCCTTGTGCTCTTTCTGCCCTCATCCCCGTCTTTGCCCTTCTCTCCTTCCCCTCCCCGCCCTATAGTCCCTTTGGTTTATCTTGGATTTTTGGTCTTGTTGAGTTTTTTGTTTGCTTTTGCTTATAATTGCCCATTTCCTTGAGCTTCTTCTTTGTTGTTGCTGTTGTTCTTTCATATTCCTCCTAATAGTGAAGCCATCCGATATTTTTCTCTTGCCTTCTGACTTGTTTCACTGAGTATAATTCCTTTTAGTTCCATCCATGTTTCTATAAATGTCCCTAGTTTCTCATTTTGGTTGCTGAATAATATTCCATTGTATATATGTACCACATCTTCTTTATCCAGTCCTCTACTTTTGGGCATTTGGGTTGTTTCCAGGTCTTAACAATTACAAATAGTGCTGCAGTAAACATAGGACTACAGGTGCTCTTTTGGATCAGTGTTATTGTGTCCTTTGGGTAGATTCCTAGGAGTGGGATTGCCAGATCATACAGTAGTTCCATTTCTAGTAGACTGAGGAACCTCCATACGGTCTTCCATGATGGTTGGATTAGCTTGCATTCCCACCAGCAGTCTACTAGGGTTCCTTTTTGGGAGAAATTTTTTGTTTTGGTCTTTTCTCCATTTTTTTTTTTCACCACATTGGGATATTTGCTTTTTGTTGTTTTGTCGTAGTTCTTTATATATTCTGAAAATTAACTCCTTGTCAGATCTGTCATGTAAAATCATCTTTCCCAGTTCATCAATTTTTTGTTGTTGTTTCTCTAGTGATTTTATTCCTAGTACAAAATTTTTTTTTTTTTTACTTTGATATAATTCTATTTTCTTATTTTTGTTTTTGCTGCCCTTGCTATTGGAGTGAAGTCTGTAAGACTCTCTAAGGTTGATATTCAGGAATGTATCGCTTATATTTTTTCTATGTGTTTTATTGTTTTCAGAGTTATAACTTGTGTGTATGAAGTTAAATAATCTGACCTAGATTGATTTTTTTGGCATGTGACTGAATTTTCTGACATCATTTGTTGAAGAGACTTTGGTCTTGGCATCTTTGTCATAGATTAACTGAAAATAATTGTATGGGTTTATTTTGGAGCTTTCTATTCTACTGGTCTGTTTTTCTACATTTATCATTCTAATACCATATTGTTTTGATTGCTATTATTTTGTAGTATAGTTTGAAATTGGAGTGTGATACTTCTATTTTTCTTCTTTTCTCTCATGATTGCTTTGGCTATTTGGGGTCTTTTACAGTTCTATGCAAACTTTATGATTTTTTTTGTTGTATTTTCTTCAAAAGTGTCAATGGGATTCTGATAGGTATTGTTTTGTATATATAAAGTGCTTCAGGTGAAATAGAAATTTTAACAATGTTCTTTAAACTCATGAACATGGGATGTCTTTCCCTTTGTGTTTGTCTTTTATTTCTTTTGACAGTGTCTTAAAAGTTTTCAGTGTATAGGTTCTTCAGCTTCTTTATTAAATTTACTCCTAGATATTTCATCCTTTTTGGTGTAATTGTATGTGGGATTGTTTTCTTAATTTTTTTCCTTACAATCCATTCTTTGCATACAAAAACACCACAGATTTTTGTATATTCATTTTGTATACTGTTACTTTACTGTATCTATTTATTATTTGTGGTAGCTTTTTGGTAGTCTTTTGGACATTTTATGTATATTCTAGCAACATCTAAAAATAACTATAGTTTTACTTCTTTCCCATCTGGATTCTTAAAATTTTTTTTTTCTTGCCAAGTTGCTCTGATTAGGACTTTTGATATTATTGGTGAAAGTGAACAACCTTTATCTTCTTCCTGATCATAGGGGGAATTGGTTGTATTTTTACATTAAATGTGGTGTTAACTGAGTGTCTCCACTGCTGCAAGGGTTAAAGTCAGTGCTATCAAGTTATCACCAGCCATTGCATCATGAGTTCGATCCTCAGCCAGGGAGCTAACCCACATGGCATGGCAGTCATCTTCTGTCTTGGCGGATGCTGCCCACAGCAGTGTATTTCCATAGATCCACCTGTTCTGCTTCCCACTCTGTCCTGGTGAATCCTCTTACCCCCCTGCACCTCTGGCCTACACCCCAGTTCTTAGATGCATAAATAAAGAAATCATTAAAAAATATGGTGTCAACTGTTCCTCTCATTCCAAATTTTCTGAGAGTTTTTATCACAAATGGGTATTGAATCTTGTGAGATGTTTCTACAGCATATACTGATAAAATGATTTAGCTTTTGGCTAAAAAGTTAAGTGGAAAAATAAAGTGACTAATAAATGATATTTCCTTAATTCAAAAATAGTAAGGAGAAGAATAAATGACCAGAGAACAGATTAGGCAATTAAAAACAGATAGCATAATGGTAAGGCTAACTCTAACTGTATTTGTAATTGCTAATTGATGCAAATGAACTAAACAGTCCAATTAAAAGAATCTATCAGAATGGGTTAAAATACTCTTATACTCACCCATGAGCCAAATACATGTTGTTACTGAAAAGAGACACTTCAAATATCAAAACATAGGAGGGGTGAGAGTAAAAGAATGGGAAATGATAGATCCGTGCAAGCATAATCATGCTAGGGATTCTGTGACTTCTCTTTTCTTTAGATAGATGGGGTTCCTCATAGAGCTTCAGAGAGGAGGACAAGAAAAACAGAAATTAATGGAGGAAACAAAAAAAAGAGGAGATAGAAAAATAACTAAAAAAGAGAAAGAAAGATAAAGAACAAAAGAGAGGGGGGATTTGGAAATTTACTGGGGAAAATAGTGGAGAAGGGAGAAGGGAAATAAGGAGGTAGGGCAAGTAAGATGGAGAAAGCTACTTCTCTAAATTTCACAAATAATTTTTCTTTGGGCCCCAAATTTCTGGAGGACCCAGCTCCCAATTCCTGACATTCCCTTCTGGTATGTATCACTTCCTAGCCTGTTTCCTTTCTATTTCTTATGCTCTATGTATTTTAAATTCCCCCAAGTTTTTTAAGTCAGAAAAAGGGTCTTTGCTGCATCTGGAAAAAAAAGTGATCTGCTTCCAGTGTTCAAGTGCCACTAGTTAGTTATCTGTATTCTGCTTCACCATTCCTCGGTCATGCTAAGTACTCCATGCCAGACCACATGGATGACACTTAACCTACTAAGGGAGTGATTTAAAAGGTGGCTTTCCACTCCAGAAATCTTTAAAATGAATTTCATTTGAAATGACTATGAAACTATGCTCACTGGAAGCACAAAGCTGCAAAAATATGCGACAAGATTGAAAGTAGCTCCTCCAAAAGTAAGGCAGTCTCAATATAAGGCCCTAGGTGAGAGTTTTTTAAAAAAATAGGGAACATTTCTATGGAAGGAAGGAAGTTGTTTCAGATTATTGTTCTTCAGCTGGCCTCAAAATAGAGAGGCATACTGTTGAGTTTTAAAACCATTCTTATAATAGAATTAGCTTCATGAACTTTGCCTATAGAATGTTTGACAGCGGTTAGTGGATTCAAAAGGAATCTGCATTTTCTTAGGATGACTAACTCATGCTACAGCTCATTATTTTCTGCCCCCCCAATATGTAAATGTAGTCTAAGGGTAAGAGTTGGTAACAACATAAAGGTGTTAGAGTTGGTGATAGCAAATATACGGTGTATGCTCCTGTGCTTCCCCTCTTGCATTGCTGACATTGATAACAAGGCCAACACTTTCTTCTCATTCCTTGTAATCTGTCACACTTGAGCTCACCACTAGTGCTGTTGGCTTCATATGTAATTCTTTAGTGTGCGAGCCCTGGTAATACCTGTGGATTCTTTCTCAAAATAATTTATTTTTCTGTAAACGATAAATGCATCAGTAATATACATAGGATGTTTTTGGCTTGTAACTACCAAATTACTTTTTAAAAATCATTATAATAATACATATAGTAATATAAAAATGATATATTTTATAAATATACTGGAAACAATATTTTAGTATGGTTTTATAAAAATGTCAGCACAGTGATGAACAAAAATAATTCATCTCAATATACAGTTACAACACAGTATAACAGTATCTTAATTTATACTTGTTGGCAAAGTCATAGATACCATTACTTGTTTTTTTTTCCTATCCAAGTGAACCCCAGATAAAGAATCCTGGGAGAATAATATGACTGAAGGTTTATCAAGGTTGAGAAAGTTTTCATCAAAGACAATTAATGGACTAGATAGGAGCAAGCAATTCTGTTAAGTGACAGTTTTCTTTATCGCATAAAATTTCATATGAGACATAGGTAAATAAATAGAAGCTCAATATTAAAGATCAGTTTTAATATTAATAAGATCAGTATAAGTAGATATATTGTTAGTCTCAACTGCATATTATCATTCTTTACATTGTTGCTCTCTCCTACTTTTATGAAAGGAGGCTTTTACCTTCTAAATTCGTCATATTTTTCATAGCTGGCAAAATCTCAGTACAGAACACATTTTAGGATTTGTGGTCATCCAGGATATAACAATAAAAATAACATATATCCCAGTAAATGTTGGCAATATAGTTCTATATCAAAAACAAACAATGACTTTCTCTTCCTGCTCCTGGAAGATAGTTTCTGTACTTACATTGCTATACAGACCACCAAGAAATGGCATCCATGAGTCTGGTATCTTCAGGTGTCAAGTACAAGCAATTATTATTTGTTTGTTAGAAAGATGATCATGTGATCTTTGGGTATAATAATTCTAATGTACTATTGGATGATTATGTGATCTTTGGGTTTGCATCTGATCTGGCCCTTTTTAAGAAATCGGGAGTGGAAATCCCATTGCAGAGCCTGGTCTGACATTGCACTGGCTTTCCTCCTCTAGTGCGTTGTTTAGGCAACACCTCTGACTGTGAAATTGGCCTTTACCAGCCATCAGGAAGGTGCAATAATTAATTGGGAATCCAGGGGATGTGAAGTAAATGGAAGAACATTTGACTTTTTAAGAATGCTGTGCAAAACAAGGTTAATATCCCTTTAAGACCAAAAAAAAAAAAAGAGAACTCTCAAAAGGAAGAAATCAGCAGTGGATAGAACCAGTAACCAAACAAGTCCTGTCAGGTTTTAAGAAGTACAATTTAGAAAATTAATGGTTAGAAATTCAGTGGGGCATGTTCATCAGCAAAATGCTATAATGTTTGAAATAGTATCTGCTGTTGTAGCCAGACAGGGGCCTATCATTACTGGTCTAGAAGGACATACTTTCTTAGCTATATTAATTCTCTTTAAAAAAAAATGTTTTCTACTTTTGCTGTTATTTCCCCACTGAAATGGAAGATAGTAAATGGCACATCAGTAGATTAAATTAATTTTCTTTAACTAGGAAAAAGCTATTAACTTATATAGTTATAACCATAATAAATAGCATATGTGATATGGGGAATTATATATGATCACTGGTATACTTCATAGTCTTCCAAGAGAAAACTGGCTCTTGAAATGCAAAATATACACTATTAATAAAGCTTTTGGGACATTCTGCCAGAAATATTTGTTCAGTTGATGGGAGTGACGCTAATGTAGTTGAATCACATACAACATGCCATGCCAAGGAGCCACAGTTCACCACACCACACCAGGTTTCATGGGTCTGTTCACTCTTTGCCAGCTGTGATAATTCCCACTGAGGCATGTTTGTAGGTGGTAGCCAGGCTCTAAGCACACAGATCCATGTTTACGATCGACTCACAGGATTCTAAAGTCTGTCATCATGTTACTCTGGAGAGGGTGCCAGTGATGACGCTGTGCATACCAGCATGGTCAGCTTTCTCTTGTCAGCAACCCTGAAAAGGCAGGAGGAGGAGGGTCCTCACTAGAAGATGGATTCTCCACCAGAGTAGAAGCTCATTCTGTGGGAAGATGTCCAAACTAATCTTCCAGCCAGTGCCCAGATACTGTTTCTTCACTGCCTGGCAATCTCCCTAGGGACCTTTACTTAATTGTATCATTTTCTAAAGAGCATCTTCAACTCTGTATGTAAAAGAAAAAGCAGGAACAGTTTATTTTTTTTCAGGACTGGCTGAATCTTTTTGCTTCCAGGTCTACCCTCTTCATATTGTAGATCTGGAAAACGCACCCACAAGGTCTTCCTAGATGGCCTTGTGGCTTACTATCAGAGGTTGCCTGCCACTTCTGAGCGATTCACTTCTGGGTCAGATACCTTGGCCTTCATTCTGAGCAGCTAATCTGGTAACATATGAGTTGAGTATAGGTTTTTGCATGGGATTTGGGACATGTTGGCTTCAACTGAACCACACAAAGTGCTTAAGATCACTTATCCACCCAATATGACCTCTCTTCATGGAGGCTACCAAACCTCTGTATATTTCAGTAACTCTCCTCCTGGTGAAAAATAAGCTCAACAGGACTAGTGACTCA
This sequence comes from Galemys pyrenaicus, assembly GCA_019455555.1. Classification (NCBI taxonomy): domain Eukaryota; kingdom Metazoa; phylum Chordata; class Mammalia; order Eulipotyphla; family Talpidae; genus Galemys; species Galemys pyrenaicus. The sequence continues at coordinate 7,642,085 of JAGFMF010011684.1, forward strand.
GAGCAGAGCCTCACTGCTCTGCAGGTTCTGCTGAAACCACAGGGGCTGAATAGGGTCAGGCAGCTTTGTGTAATGTGATAACCCCAGCAGGCTAGTGACTGGTACTGTACTCGGGAATCAACTTCTGACCTCATGGTGTTTACTCCCTTCCCAAAATTATCTTGTTTTAAACACTAGTTGCTTTGTTGTAAAATATTCTTTAGTTAAGGCACTTAGCTCCTGTGTAAGTTACTGTAGTTTGGAAAGAAAAAGATGAAGAAAAACCAAAGAGAACCTTTTGATTTAGCCAAGACCCAATGCCTAACCAAGGAGAAGTGCCCAACTGGTTGTAAATAGCGAAGTGAAAAGGATGAAAGGGCATGGAGAAGAGTTTTTTATTTACATGTTGTTTTAAACTGCCTGGTTTTTCACTTGTTAATAATATAATTTCTTAGAAGTATCAGGTATCTTTAATGTACCTGAATTTCTCTGGGCTTGGCCTAAGAAGAATATGCATTTTAACAGTAATTAGTAGTATATTCTTCAGGTTTTTAAACTGGTTGGGGGAATCTTGAAAGTCTTGGAGCTATTTGTACCCCTCACAGTCCAGAAACTGGATGGTAGATAGTCAGCAGACTTCTCGGGAAGTGGTTCCTGCAGCCCACACATGGGAGAAAGCAAATGGTTGGACAGTGTGCCATTGGGAGCACTGAGCTTGCACACCACTTGGTTTTGTGGCAAAAATTAACTGTGATTTGGCTGGTATTTCCTTGTGCCATCACTGGCTCTTAGCAGGCAAACAAAATTTAACTAAATGACCAATGCAGTTTAATGTTATAATTCTACTCCAATAATTTAATCACCCCCTTAAGGTAGAATAAAGTATCTATCAAATAATAATTTCCAATCTACAGAAAGGCTCTTCTTCCCTTTCCCTCTTTTCAGTGACCTCTGGGTGGGCAGGTCATCTGGAGAAATGGGCCCCTGGTCTCTGCCCAGCCCTCCTCTGTAGTGGCTGATCTCATAGGTGGCTGTCCCTTGTCCCCCTGGTGCTGACCTTACTGGTTTCATATTCTGCAGGTGGGAAGAATGTGCCTCCTTTGCCTTAGAATGCACTGAGTGTCAGGCACCTTCTTGTGGACTTGCCTTCCTATAGCTCTTACTGACTGTGGAGTAGCTCTCCCTCACCTTGACCACACCCTGTCTTCACAAGGTCGCCTAACCTTGCTCTGTGAGGCCTCTAGCAGGCCCCCTTTTCCCAATTCAGCTTGTGGGTCAGTTGGGTGTTGAGATCAATTTGGGAGCAAATCTCGAGGTTCTCTGTGAACTTACCTTGATGCCCTGTCTCATTGGGATCAGCTCAGGTAGGTGTCTTGCAGCCTAAGATACAGCCCCTTGACTTCTCTGTTCTCTTTCATGTTCTTGGGTACAAAGCCCAGGGAGGGACAGTTAGGAAACACATAACCAATTGATAGTCTGTCTCCCCAGGTTCCCTTTCATACCAGGAAAAAGATGAAAGAACAGGATTTTCGTATACCTTATGCTTCTTCTCTGCTCTAGTTAAAATTTAAACATGAGTCCTTGTTAAACTATCTAGACTATGAAAGTTGAAGAACTGTGAACATGTTCCCTTAAATCACATATAGTATTTTGAGTTAGTATTACCACAATAATAAAAAAATAAATGCAAAATCAAAATAATAGTGTTTTTTTTTAAAGTTGACTAGGATTGCTCTTAAGCTAAAGGCATTTAGCAAAACCTATCTCTTTATAAATCCTGTTTCTTTCCAGCCTAAAATTTCCTTAGAGTGCTATTCTGATCCTCTCCTGTCATAGGGTGACGTATCTTATGGCTTGGTCTATAGGATAAAAAATTGTCATAAAATATAAATTTAAGGAAAAAGTAAAAATCAGTTTAATATTTGCTTAACTTCAGTATTAAACCTCATGTGACTGGGACTGCCACATGATGGGTTGTTGAGACTCTGCCCACCAGCTGTGGATGAGGGAATCGTGCTCTGTGTCACCGTCAAGTGTTCTTGCCTCTGAAGGCATGGCTTCAACTGAAATAGAGCTGTAGAAAGGAGAAGATGGTGGGAGGTAGAAAATCTTCTGAAATTATCAATCAAATGATTAGTCATAGCCTTCAAAATTTAATTCAATCCTGGAATGGGGTAATATTCAGGAGAACTTTATTCAAGATAAGAACCAAGCAACTCCAGGTCAAATGTATTTTGAATATCTTATTCTTTGACCTTCTGTGCCAAGCAGGATACCCCAGATGTTTAGAGTTTCATCTTTTAGCTGTGCTGCATTCTTAGGATAAGCTCCTGGTGTTTCTGAGGTCCTACTTTCTGCTTGAACAGACTGCTTGCTGTGTCCAAGCTTCTGGAAGTTGTTTAACATGAGTATAAAAATAAATAAGGTGTTAAATTTTATACTTTGAAATGGTGACTTATATCAATATGGGTGCTATTTTCAAACAGAACAAGAATATGTAATTCACACAGAGTATAATTTTTTCTCATAAAAAACAAAAAACCAGTCATATCACATAGATTTTTCTGAATCTTGATTGCTTTACTACCTCACACTGCAGAAATCCCTCTAATTGACATATATCTCTAATGCAGCCTTTTTAAGGTTTCTAAATAATAATATTTTATAGACATGTTGTGATGATATTTATTCAGGAGTTCCTCATTTGAAAATAAAATCACTTTATTCTGTTTTTCCCTTACTAAGATAATTCTTTATTTAAATACTTTGTAAATATATCCTTTTACATATTAGTACTATCATTTCCATAGAATAAATTCATAGGACTGAAACTATGGATAACAGTATATGCATTTTCAGTTTAATAAATATTGCAAATTGCTTTTCAGAAGCACTCTTAACAACTCACATTTCACAAGCAATATAGTAGTTTTTCCTGAATCCCTGCCAGAAATAGGCATTATAACTCCATTTCTGACAATCTGTATAAATTATCTCCATCAGCAGGAGATATTTTGCTTTCAACTGACTATATCCATTACCCCAGTACCTATTGTATAGTTTACCTTTTTGTTGTTAATTTATGAGTCATCTGCATATCAAAAACATTAACCATTCACCTGTCATATATTCTGCAAATATTTTTCCAATGTGATCCCTTCAAAAAAGTTTTCATTTAAAAAATTTAAATATAGCAATACTTTCTGTGTGTGTGTATACTTGGATTCCTAGAATTGTTAAAATAGTCTCTTCTGCCTCTAGGATTCTACATTTATCATTTTGAAACATTTTAATTATTTTAATTTTTACACATAAGTCTTTAATCCATCTGGAATTTATTTTTGCATTTGGTGTGAATTAAGGGTTTTAGTTAATTTTCTTCCACATATTCAAGCTCCATTTATAACCACCTCTTCTCACTGGTTGAAATATCACCTTAGTCATATATGAAAGTACAGTTATACTAGGATTTATTTCTCTTCACTCTTTTTAATTCCACTAATTTATTTGTCTATTCCTGTGCCAAGAAAATAGTCTTTTGTTAGCAGTAACTTTGTAGAATGTTTTTATTTCATTTCATTTCATTCCAGTAGTCTCAATAGGGAGAAATGTAGGGACGGATACCCACCGAGTGGTTGTGCATGAGAGGCAGATGAGGTATTGGAGAGGATGTACAGGTGATGGAAAGGGCAGAGAGAAGGCAAGGTGTGGGGCAGAGGGAGACTGCAAGATGAAAGCTGTTCTAAAAAATAAACATGTAAATTAAAATCTCACCTATTTCATTTTCTTCCTACCACTCCATTGAGGACCGTGGCCTGAATTTCAGAGTGAGAAACCTCCCCAACACGATCATGTCCAGAGAAGCATTGTTACACTATTACTGACGCTATTACTGTGGTTGGTGTGCCCCACGAGAAAGTGACAGAGCTCTGTTCTACTAGCTTTGGAATAAGTAAGCTCTTAATTCAGAATGAATGTAGTTGGTAAAAAATGTTCCTCTGAAGGGGAGCCTTCCTTTCACCAAAGTGATCAACCATACTAACTTACTAATAGCAGAACTAAACATCATATTGGAAGGTTGAATATTGGACCCACTCATTATACACTTGTATCATACCCATTATTAAAAAGCTAAGTGCACAAAGAGAAAATTGTTCCAGGGAAACGCTTGGATTTTTCCCTGGAGTGAAAGGATCCTTTCTGCTTCAGGAGCTTTTATTTACACCAGCTCTCCCTAGGGTCTCTCCATCTGCTCATTCTTTCTCACAGCCTCAGTTAGGATTCTATGTTAAGAGTACAGATTTACATAATTGGCTATTCCTGATCAGAATGGATGTGTTTTACCCACTTTAGGAAGCAACTACTGAACAACCCACATGATAGATTTTTCAGAAGCCTCATTATTTTTTTTCACATCCTCTCTCTCTCTCTCTCTCTCTCTCTCTCTCTCTCTCTCTCTCTCTCTCTCTCTCTCTCTCTCTCTCTCTCCCCCCCCCCNTTTTTCTCACACTCTCTCTCTCTCTCTCTCTCTCTCTCTCTCTCTCTCTCTCTCTCTCTCTCTCTCTCTCTCTCTCTCTCTCTCCCCGCCCCCGTCACCCCCCACTTCTTTGGCCTTTATGATTTTTTCCCTTGTTTAGTTAATTTAATTATATTTTCTATGAACCATTATAGACTTGCCCTTTATCCTACTGCCAATAAGAATGTATAATTAGAGTCCTTTATATAATGTATAGATTTTGTATTAAAAGAATGAGATGGAAAACTTTAATGAAGCTATTTTAGTGAACCAATTAGCAGTCACTTTTGCATGAAAAGCTTGATTGGGGAAATAGAGGTGACTTGTAGAAAGAAGGTTTGAAAACTCTAAATGTCCACTTTTTCTTTACTGCATTACCTAGGTATTAATGTAGTATATGTAAATATCCTTTCTGTGTAGTTCCTTTTAAACAAAAATGTATATGATATGTTATTTCTTTATAATGGTTTTTTGAATGTTTAGATTAGAATCATCAAAGATATTTGCATGAACTAGAATTCTAGATTATCAATATAAGAAACATTTCAAGAATAGTGTATGAGTGAGGGTTTCAAACTATGTCTTTAGCTTTTTAAGTGAATTGCCACTGCCCTCTGAAACTACATCAAAAGATATATTACAATTCCCTATTTTGGCTCTTCTGAGAAATTTTTGCACAGAATTCTCTTAATTGGCTGTCAGTGAGTAACACCTAGTTTCCTTCTATTTATAAGATGTGGGAGAAAAAAGAGAAGTGTAAGTTAAACAATATAGTATTGTTAGAAATTGTTTTACAGACATGAGCTCGGATTGCACATCTGTAGACTTGATACAAAAAGAAATTCTCCTCCTCTCACCATTTTTCTGAATCTGCTCTCAATTCAGTATAAAAAGAAAGTCCAAAGTGTGATATTATTTTAATATCAAAGAGAGATAATGAAAACCACATTTTCATCAAAATTGTAGGGTTATGCTTTCTTTTAAAATTAAACTTAAAAAGCCAACTTTAAAATTTTGGCACAGAAAGAACAAAGGGTAGATGCAATATTTATTTAATCAGGAGAGATAATAATTAAGTGTTCTGTTAATCTGACCTTGCTTCAGGCAACAATAAAGAATGACAGAAACTTGACATTAGCACTAATGATAAGTAATAAATATGTAGTTATATGTAGAAACAAAAGGTGGTTATATAAGAGAAATAGTATGTATGAAATGGATACACACTCTAAAATTGTTAACATACACCCAGCATAATAGGGCATAATAAGAAAAATAGAAAGCTTACTGATTACCTCATATTACTTATTATTTGGGAGAAATTAATTATTTTCAAACCAGATGCTGGAGATTTTCAGGGAAAAGAGATTATTGTGAGACTGCTCATACTGAGGACAAATAGATAACCAAGAGAGGGGAATGGTGCTAAATATATAATGTAGGTCCTCATGGACAAGTTGAAGTAAAAATATTGATCTTATTAAACAAACCTGAGTTAATGGCTCTATTAATATTTTTTCTGATTGGCAAGCAAAGCAGTATCCAACAGCATGTTATATTTGAGACACGCTCAATGGGAGGAAATTCAAAATGACTGAAAATAATATGTGTTAAAGGATCTACTAAATAAATGCAAATAAAGCAATGATAAAAATGTTGACATTTTATAAGCTAGATTTTGAACCAAAAAATAAAAATAAGAAAAAGAAAGATATTTAATAAGGTTTAAAGGCAAAATTCACACTGCAAATCTAAGCATTAATTATATTTACACACTCGTTAAAGAGTCTTAATACAGGAGTCAGAACAAAACCAAAAGTGTAATAATATTAGAAAATATCTAATACACATTCAAGAGCTAAAAGAGATGGATTAGACAAAAGTTATTGATGTTATAGAATAAGGCCAGCAAAATTTTCTGTAAAGTGTTATTAGATAGTATATATTTTAGATTTTGTGGCCCATACTGTTCCTGTTGCGACTGCTCTATTCTGATGATGTAGTACAAAAGCAACCAGAGCCATTATGTAAATCAGTTGCTGTATTCATTTATTTATAAAAACATGCTGAGGCACAAACTGTTGTTTGCAATTAATACCAGCACTGAAAACCTAAATAGTGTCACCAAATAGACTATGTATTTATATAGCTTCTATGTAATCAAATGGATTATACAAAGTTAACTAAATATACATAACAGGTACTTCTAGTATATGAAGAACATTCACAAAAATTAACCCTAATTTAAATTATAAAAGATTCCCATAAATTCCAGGGACTGAATGTAGTACAGTAACATTTTCTTGCCATAATGCAATAAAGCTAAAAATTAATGACAAATCCATAAAATATTCTAACACCTGGAATTTTATGCCATTAAATGCTGTATCCATTAAAAAATGGAAAATAAAGGACTCAAAATCCCAGCTCAAGAATTTTAAATAAAACAAGTTAAAATACATAGAACAAAGGAATCAACAAAAATAGAAGCATAAGTATAAAACAAATATGCTATAAAACCAGAAGCTGTGTTTTAAAAATACATATAGATAAGCCACTGCAAACCTGATCATGGAAAACAAAAATTTAAAGTAATTTTAAAAGATTATACAACTCTTTGGAAATGACTTTGCCTAAATGAGATAAATATTTTTTTTAGAAATAAAAATTTCTAAATTTGACATTGGCTCCAGTAGACAAATTACCTTAAAAAAATATATAAAGTTCTTAAAGACAGCCCCACAAGAGCTTACCATCTCCAACAGTTTCCTGGGAGAATTCAATCAAGCCTTAAATGACATCATTATTATGATGCTATTTAAATGTACAAAGGAAGAAAAGATCTACTTTTTAATGGATTAGGTATATGGATTCCAAGTGCTAACACAGAAAAGAAACAAAAATTAATCTTCTGAACAGTTATGCAAAGTATTTAAATAAATTAATATGTTCATTGTATTAACAAGTCGGATTGATTCCAGTAATGCAAAGATAAATTAGAAAAAATTTGAAATCCATAATATTACTAGAGGTATATTACAATGTCACATGGTCATTTCCACAGAAGTATAAAAGGCCAAAGGGAAAAAAACAACTACTGATATTCAAAACATTCAATAAAATGGAACTGCTAGATCTTCCTCAATAAGGATAAAATATAGCTTTAACATAGTTCTGCCAATTGATCCAGGAATTCTACTTGAAAGCAACTCTCAAAAATAGGGATCAAAATGTGTATGATAGCAGTTTATAAAAGCTGGAACCAACCTAGATAATCATCAAGGGGTATTGCAATGCATTCATTTAATATAGCAGTTACTATGAATTAACAAATGCTAAATAGATTGGCTGTGCATCTATCTGCTAATTTCTATCTATGTGCACATGGTAAATCTACCTCATTTTCCTGAGCTTTTGGTGTTTATAGCTGTAAAATGGAGCTCTACCCTGAAGTATTGCAGTCAGAATTAGAATTACGTGTCCACAACTCTTTGCAGTGTGAACATGGCAGGCACTCAGATGATGATTATCTCAGAAGTGCACTAATGCTGCCAAGTTTACTTAACTAGGTTATAGCAAGTGAAATAAATAGTCTTAATAACAAAGCAAGAGTTAGCAGACCCTTTTCATTACATTGCCTTAGTTGAGATCACTGTCTTTTGTTGGTTGAATTACTACAGCAACCTCCTATTTGATCTTCCTGGCTCCAGACTGTTTCTTCCTATCAAGGGTTTTTCAGACCTTGGGTCACAACCCATTAGAGGGTTGTGAAATCAATTAGTAGCTCCAGACCAGAATTTCAAATAATGAAAGAGAATAGAGAATAGCAGTATGTCACATACAGTGCAAGTCAATGTTGTTTAGTACATAAAGTGTGTACTACTAGGCTGCTGTGTAAGAGCATCTTCTGTGGGTGGCAGTTTGCTCCATCTCCACAGTGGGTATAGTCTCTAAAAACCCACTGAATATACCTGTGATGCAAATCTATCTGTTGCTTTTGGTTTTTTAATGACTCTTATTATAACTTTCATAAAGAGTTTATACATGAGGCCCTTTGAGATCACTGCCCCCAGACTTCCCCAGTCAGAAGCGCTGTGATCCTTTTGCAGCTCACTGGACTGGCTGTGCCATTGACCACTATGACTTTGTTGCACACACAGTGTCTCTCTGCTCCTCACCTCTCTTTTCTTTCTGTGACCAGTATCTCTTATTTATGCTATGAAATTCAGCTTATATCACTTTTAGGAAATCTACTCTGGGCTCTGTAATTGCCATATAATAATACTTGATACCAAGTATGAGAATTATAATTAATAGCCTATTTTATATACCAGAATATAACTTGCTTGAAAGAAACCTCAACTAGATGCAGGACCCTGGCTTTTCACAGGACCTTAATATGTATTTATTGACATTGAGCGTTTATTGATATTGATGAATTATGTGTACTTAGGTGACATACCCAGGACCAAATGAGAGATCCTGTAGGCGTGATGAAAATCTTAAGAATAAATTTTTCTTTTAAGTTTAAAGTTTGGCTTTACATTGCCATCTAGTTTAATATTTTTTCTATAAAACAGACAAAGAGACCCATTTGGAGTTGCTGGTAGGAAAGCAGGATATAAATCTAGCTATTTTTTGATATATTCTAGTTTTTTGTGTGTTAATTTTCACTAGATTACTATAATTTGAAACTAGGGCTTTAATGCCTTTGATATATACACCGTGCCTCAAACCAGCTAGTTAAGCGTTCATCTGCAGAGCTACTTTTGTGGCAGGCCATCCCCAATAAACACATCCCTAATATGAATGATTAGTCTTCTGAACCAAAGCACACGTCAAACCATTAGTTATCAAAAAATAAGTGATATATGAATAATGAAGATTCCTTTATAAAGAGTGTGTGTGGTTCTAATGTACATAAAATACACTGTTACTCTTCAAGGTAGATTTTGGTGGTTTTAGTTTTTCACATTTTCCTTCTTATTTCCTGTCTTTCATTTCTGTATAACAGTTTTCTGAGAGCAGGGATTAGAGGAAGAGCAGGAGGAAATAAAAATGAGATGTTTAAGTTCTTTTGATAAAAATGACAGTTAAGCACTATCTCCCAGTCTCTGTGTTAGACTCTTATCATAAAAGATGCTTGTGCACTATTTGTTACCATGAAATCCTCATACCAACTCTACGAGACTTGGTTAAGTTTGGTAATGGTAAGGCATATTGTCACAGTTACAGTATTAGAGCTGTTATTTTTTTTAATCTTTATATTTAAAAATGGTAAAAATATGACCATACAGAAAATATAAATGATGGACTAAATTTGAATTTATCTTTGTAGTTGATTTCTCCCACAAAATTTCTAGCTGTCCAGGGATTATACAGAGTATTCAGGACAATGGATGTCCTACTGTGTACTTCATAGAGTTTTCACTTGCTTGGTACATTTTACCATGCCACTGAGAAATTTTAAAAAATCAAGACACTAATTTCATTTTATTAAATTATCTTCTTTTAGAACCTATAAATATAAGAAGAATAGGAAAAGTAAGAGTCAGTCAATTAAGGAACTTGTCATGTAACTGAAAGTTATGGCACTGTAATCAGAGATATAAATGATACAAATATGCAAAAAAAAAAGAGAAAATTAGAATGACCACTCAAGCAGTTAATTCTTCCTGAGGAAATTGGGGAAAGCTTTTTTGAAGAGGTGATGCTTGAACTGAATATTGAAGGATGAGTAAGAGTCTGCCTGTTGATTCCTTAAAAGCATGTTATAAAATACAGAGCTTCTGACAGCAGTGGCCTAAGAAGTTGCTACAAAGAACAAATATCAAGGAAGCTGATAAAATCAGTAGCCAAGTGACCAGAGTTAGAATATTACATCCCAATGGATATTTCCTATTCCCTGGACTTTAAAGTCTGCTAAGATTGCAAACAAGGAACTTGATTTATGATTATTTGGTGGGACTTTGGGAATGATGGGGAAGAAATTTAGGAATGAAATTTGAAAACTTCTGTTCGAGAGTTCTAGGTTCCTCTCATTTTCTCACATTCTGTTTTCTCTATGATATATGAGGCACAGTCATAACAGTGCCATTATTCTGAGTGCTTACAGTTCATTCCCAAATAATGTGATAAGAATTGTGCTTCTGCTGTCCCTTACCTCCTCCTCAGCTGCTTCTGAAATCTTAACAATAGCATTAATCAGGAGACCTGAGAAATATCATCCATTACCCTTGAACTTCTTAGAAGCACTAATTTTAGGAAAGGTCCCCCCCCCAAAATGTTTCAGCTAATATTTTCCACACATGAAATAATGGAAAAGAATAAGAACAAAAATAGAATGAGTTTTGCTTTTGCAGATTTGCTTGGTGCAAGTGCAAAAGAGACCACAGATGGGAACTTCCCAGATGGAAGCTTGCTGATCATACAGCTGTTTTTCTGTTGGTACGGAAAACGAGTTGTGGGTGGGAGCAAGGGAGGAAGAGACAATATTAGAATGCAATGGCATTTTAATTATACCTACTATAATTCTAATGTTCTGTTCTGTGGTGAATTGTTTGGGTAGTTGTCTTGAAATTAGAATCCAGTCCTGAAAACTTGAATCAATTAAAGTAGTACTGTTTGGAAACATACAAAGGAGAAAATTTGCAAAAGATTTTCCAGTAATCTTGCTTTGTAATATTTAGACGTCCTCTGATGACTCTTGGGTTAAAGAAGAGAGGGAAAGGAGAAAGCCAGGATTTCAAGTGCCCCATTTCTATTTCATTGGGACATCTACTGGAGAACATCCTCAACTCTTTGAACTAGTTAAACTGTGTAAATACTCTTACCAGAAGCCAAGACTGCTGGGCCTGGATCCAGTTTGTGTGAAAAAGGTAATGTGATTCTACACTAGGTTTGCCATCCCTGGATTACAGGAATAGAAATTCAAGAGTCAATTAAGTAGACTGCTTACCAAGAGTCATACTGAATTTCATTTCATAAGTTATTATGAGTTTGCTATGTTCCAGGCCATATCAGGTGGAATCTCTGTGAAGTTCTTTGACAAGTATATTTTCACTGTATAATTTATGGCTCATAAGGTAATTTTGCCATAAAAATAGAGAAAAAAAACCCCACAAAATATAGAATCAATTAAGAATCCAGGATTTACTGTCAGTCTTAAGTTTTTTATAATATATGTAAAAAAGAAACTTGTCTCTTCAGATTTCCCTGGAAGTAAAACATAGGAGAGATGCTGCTATTTCTTATCATTACATGTAAAGTATAATACTCATAGTGGCACATAGCTGGACTGCATTAAAATGTTCTACGGGATACAATTCTTCAGTTTCACCAAATCATCTAAGCCACATTCTGTGCCAGATTCCAAAAATTCTGTGTGTACACCATGTTCTTCACTATCAAATGGTGAAGTCATCTCCTTTTTAAATACTTATGCTCCTCAGGAATCATGTAACCATTTGCAGGGCAGGTGCATAGAGGAAACTTGATTCTTCATTTGCCTCTAACTTCTAGTATTACCTGATTAATTTAAAGGTGGTATTAGAGAAACGGTTGCTGTATTTAAAGTAGCTAAAAAAATTGACAATGAGTATTCTTAAGACAGTTGTGAATTACTAGCTGCCTCTTTTATATATGTCTTGGCTTGGTAAATTTTTGGTTTTGACACATGTAAAGGATGACATAAGCTTACCAAAAAATTTATAAATGGTTTATCATTCTCTATTTTAAGACCCCTGTGTCTACTTTTCACTGCATAGACCATTATGGGGGTTAATATCTATGTAATATAAAATGGTATTTTTGTGTATCCGGTTAGTCTTTTACAACAAAATTTCCTTTTGCTTGTTTAGTTAAGTGGTGAAAATGCTTGTGTAAGAGAACTTACAGCAAATCTATCTGGAACTGTTCTACTAACAGAATGAACGACAAAGTCCTAGGGAAATTAAGGGAAACATAATAAATTAAAGAATTAGTTATATAGTGATTATTGTATAGTGTCATTTCCACACTGTGGAATACTATTCAGTGATAAGGAAAGTTGAAATTTAGTCATGTTTAGTAAAATGAAGGAGTTTAAGGGAATTTTGTGCAGTAAGCAAGTCAGAATGATAAAAGCAAATGGTGGACACTTGCATAACAGATGATTTGATAAAATAAAATACTTAACAAAATCTAGTGGAAATCAGTAAACACCAAGAGGGCTCTGATGTTAAGAAGAAGCAGGGAGGGAATTGGACAAGGGGAGTTAAGGGATGGTGGTGGAGAAATCAAACACAAAGCAAACAACCCCTAAATGTTAACTACCACCCAAGAAGCCTGGGATAGAGAAGGAAAGTGAAGAAGTGGTTGCCCATCATTTATACCATATTGAGGTAGGGAGGATGTCTCTACCCTACTCCTTTTTTGCACCTACTGCTCTGGAAGCATAACAGGTACCCTAACAGGTAATAAGGAGGCAAATCATATTATATATGATTAGTGTAATAAATATAAAAAGTGATATGAGAGCATGGAAGAGTAGAACTACAAATAAATGAGAATATCAACAAGGGCTCTTCTGAGTCACATAAGACTTGCATACTGAATAGTTGTGTAGGATAAGGAGGGAATGAGAGATCATAGTAAGGGAACAGTATGTGTGAAGGTTCTATGACTTGTTTGAGGAACTGAGAGATGACTCGTGTGACTGGAGTACAGATGCCTAGGGTAGAGACTATGGACATGGGCAGGGATTGAACTGCAGAGAGAGGGTAAAGCACTCTAGTGATATTTCATTTTATTCTCGGAACAGTGGGAAAACCAGTGGTTTTAAATTAGGGGAATGACATGCTACAACATGAGCATTTTTAAAAGATCTAAATCAGCATTTGTATGTAGGTTAATTTGGAGGTTCAGTGGGTTCAGAGAAGGAAAATTTTGAATTCAAATTTGGGCCATTGAATTTGAGGTGCTTCTGAGAAAAAAGCAGGTGAAGTAGCAGATTAAAACAGAAGCGTGGAGAAGAGAAAGTGAGTTAAAACTGGACATGTAATTCCCATTCTGCTTTTTATTATTCATAAGAATTTGGGTAAGTTTTGAATCTTCTTATGCATAAGTTTCCCCAGTTGTAAAATATGGGGATAACAATAACAGTATACCCACTGCATTGTTGTGGAAATAAAGTAAGAACACACGCCAAACTTACAGTAGCTACTTGGGATGGATGTGAGATAAGGTGGTATAGGAGAGGAAACAGGAGGTGGACTGAGCTGATTCTTCATCTTTATGACTTAAGTGTTTCTAAGCATGTTTAGGTACATGATTAAAAACAAAAAAATGAAATAGGAAAAGACATAAAAGATTAAATTGAAAAGTATGCATGTCTAATAAATAAATGTTAGCTGTTTATATACTTAGAGATCTGGAGCTCAGAGAGAATTCTGATTGAGCGAGTTCTCCGATAGTAACAAAAGCTGGGGACTTGATATCTACTGAAGGGAGAATGTTGGATAAAAAACAGTCAAGGGTTGAACTGGCAGGAATTACAGTGACTAGAAATCAAATACAGGAGAATGAATCAGCAAAGGAGGCTTAAAAGGGGCAGCTAGCAAGGCAGAAAGGAAGCTGCCCTTGTTGATGAGGGGAGCTTATATTTGGAAGAATGATATGGCCTGATGCTATGGACTCTGAGTAGAAAACTATTGTGTGTACTTTTAGACAAACTGAACTGGAGACTTGAGCAGGTCCTTTAGACACACAGGCAACAAGTTAGGTCTAGACTCTCTGGTTCCTTTATTTTTAATCAAATCTTGACTTGTTGTGAAAACTAAACCAATCAATGGGTGTTTCTTAAGAGCAGATTTCTTCATCTACAGAAAGGTGCTACTTAAAATTGTGTCAATTTACATAAAGTGGAAAACATATCGCTGATGTCAATGAGGAAATAAAAACATGCAAGGAAATTTTGTTCTGTTCACTCATAGTTCTGGCCAACAAAAATAATTTCAATAAAATTGTTTTCTGGTATTAGAATTTCGTAGACAGCTACCCTCTTCCTAGTTTTCTTTCATTTTTTAAATAGAAAAAGTGACACTCTTTTCCCCTTATATTAAAAAGAAAGTGATGATTGTCTGATCTTACAAAATAGATATGAGGTTTTTTTAATAGTACACACACACACACACACACACACATTCTCTTAAGAAAAACACTTCCTTTCAGATAGGTGGCAACTTTCCAAAGGGATAGATGGATTGAATTTTAAGTCATGGTATTCAGTTAACTATCATTTTACACTATGGCTTAAAAAATGCTAATTTTATAGGAAAATAATTAACCTAACCTGACAAACCATGGAGAGACTGGGAAATGGAGTAAGTAAAAGTTTATAATGAATTTGTAGTGTTGGATAGTGTTCTGAAGTCAGAAATCTAAGTTCCAGAATCTGCTTGAATTCTGAGCCAAGGTGGTTGAAGGAGGAAGGGGTTTTAAATAGCCTCTTCTACTAGGTATCATTTCTGTTAAATAAGGGTGCACAAGAGTCCTGGGGTTAATGTCTCACATTCTGGTCTTTCAACCTTCTACCAGCCCTGTTAAATCCCAGGCAAATTATTTACTTCTATGAACATCACCATTCTAATATGTAAATTATAGATAACAGTCCTGCCATACTCATAAGTACTCATACTCATAGGATTGGATAATTAATATAGGCAAGCTTTCTGGCAAACAGTTATACACACATACACACACACATCTGATATTTTTAAACAAGAAAATTTCCTCAGCAGAATTTTTAATCTTTATTTTCACATGTCCCAAGTTAACCTAGGAAATATCTTTCTGTTCTCCTTAATCTTCAAAATTTCAGTATTATCTTTACAGACATTAGAGAGCTGCCCCTCAATCAGCAGACCCAGTTATATGAAATTATTTTTTTTTATTTTCCTCAAATTCAACCAGATTTATATTTCAAGGCCCTGTTCCATGCCAGGGAAGGTAAAAACACTCTTCATCAATTTGGGGATCTCTCTCCACCCTCTCCATACTTCTTTCCCTGTGATAATATGTAAATGTGTAAAGCACGCATGATACCAAAACTTGGGAAGCAGGGACATTTGCCCTTAAATGTGCAGGGAGTGGCAGTGATGTCTGTGTCTTTGGATGCTCCCGATCACCCATCACCCTATCATTACTAGTCCCACCAGAAAGTCATGGTTCTGATACAAAATATCTTGTCTGATGTCTTCCCTAATTGTAGGTGTGCTGGGACATGGGAATTCCTTTCCTAGAGTTGGGAATCTATGCTTTCTTCCCGTTTTCTCCTAATTATTTGTTCCATACCCCAAGCCTCTAAATTCCCAGTGACCTTTGGTTTTTGTATTTTAATAGTAAGTTGCAGGTAATTTCTGCTTCCCCACTTGTCATATCCCCTGATTTGTAGCAATAATGTAAAATCAGTGACCTACTTAGTGATGGATAAGGATAGGGGACTGTGAGAACAAAGGATCAAAGACCAGTATTGCAAATATGCTGCCCTGCCCATAAAGTTTCTAGACATGTTTTAGAAGTTAATGCTTTCAACCAAACAACACACTGAGGTGATATGAAGTAAATTAAATGTAATTTTTTATGCACACAAAACTATTTAGTATATATCTAATATACAATATAATATATATGTAGTATACAATATATACCCATCTCAACAGAAAGACATTTTAAGATGGCAAGTTTTGTTTTTCTTAGAATAGATCAATATATGACTTAGTGAGTTTTAAAGTCTTCTGTAAGAAAACTCACTACACAGCTTAGTAAGGAACTTAAAACCAGAATTGTTACACCTATATCAAAGAAACATGTAAGACCTTGAATGTTAACACATCTTCGGGAAAACAAACTCATTTTCTCCATTGTGCTTTGATTGAAGACTTACTCTGTGATTTTTGGCACTTTAGAAATTTTTTAAAAATTTAGTTTGGACCCACTAATTCTGTGACCCACCCATAAATATGGCTTTCCTGTTGCCCTTGGTTAGTTCTTGCATTTGTAGTATTGGTGATAAAGTCATTCAAAATTTGGTTTACAGAGGAGACAAAGAGATTGGAAGGCATTATTTACCTACTAGAAAGAAGCAGACCTTGGTGGCCATCTGGAGCACCATGTTTCTGGGTAATTAACATGCATCCACACTTGTATTTTGTTTCTTTTAAAAAGTGAATTTGAAAATGTGTGCTAACAGACTGTAACACAAAGAAGCCAATATTAAAAAACGATTACACTCATCCCTTTTCAAAAAACAATGAGAGAAAAAAACCCCAAACTTTGTTTTGCCACCAAAGGCAGAAGCTGCCCTGAGGGCTGCCAAAGACACTAGGTCCCAGACGGCGTTGCTTGTTCTCTTTAGTTGCCACATTTGGTGAGCAGCATTGAAGGCTCACAGTCCTGCCTTCCTTTCCATCAGGCATGTCACCCAGAGCCTGCAGGAGAACATTTACGTGATAGAATGTTCACATCCACAGTGGTTGCAGCCCCATTCATGACTGGATTTTGAATCTGAGAGTAGTTCTCACTGGTTAATAGCTTCAGTTTGTTTTTCAAATGACTTTATCATAACTGTAAATTCAAGTGAGTCAACCTACTGGATGGTTCTCAGTGTATCTGTGTTGGCAGTATATTTTCGATTTAATCTATAGGGAGAAGAAATTATTCTTGAACAAATAAGTCACATATACAAGTCTAAACAATTTCATTCTGGAAGATTTTACTTTATAATATCAGCATAATTGCTTCAGCCACAAAATATTGGGATGTATTTTAAGTCAACCTGAACAAATAGATGGAAAAACTCAAGCTGTCATGGTAAACATAAGTGAAAACATTTATTATGTAAATGAGAAAAGGTGGTTGTAGGATTAGGGTGAGAATTAAGTGAAATTCACTGTAGAACATTAATCTTACAGCATGAACTTTTAAGACTAAATTGCTGTTAATATATATTAACATTTAATATTTGCTTTTAAAATTTAAAGTTTTGTATGAACAAAATCATTTTCTGATTTAACATTAATTATAATTTGAGATTTTATAGAGTTGTGTACACTAGAAAAGAAATATTCTAAAGGCATCTTTTCAGTCACCTGTTATGGACAAGAAACATTAAATTACTTGTCCATTTTTACTGGTCTAGTTATATACTTAAATAAACCTAGATTCTTCTTTCTCCCTTTTATCCTTTCTCATTGAATTATTTCATGGCTACCATGTTTCTGCAGTTGACATTAATAGCTGCGTCAAAGATGTTAGAAACAAGACCAAAATAACCACCTTCAAAGCAGTAATAATCCTCATAAGATGAAAGAAAAGACCATGTAACAGTTTTTCAGGTGAGAAGGAGAGAAGATTGTCCAACTTCTTTGCAAATTCATGAGATTGGGTATATGCATGTATGTATGTGTGAGTGTGATGTATTATATAGGGCATAGGAGTCTAGGGAATTCCAGAGATTTACATAATTAGAGAATTCTGTGTTTTCCCTAAGCAAAATAACATTTTAATTTCATTTATTGCTTTTGTCCAAGGGCTTTTTTTTTTCCCCCCTCCCAAATCTGATAGTAGCAGAGGAAGAACCACAATTAGGACTAATTCTGAGTTCAGGATGTCTGCCAGTAGAACTAGAGTAGTCATGGGTGAGTAGACTATAAACACACTAGATCAATGCCTAGGATAGTATTTCTTAACTTTCAAATATTTCCCTTGCATAGAAGTAAATGAGAGGCTTTTACTAACCAAAGTAGAGAGCAGCTAAAGAGTGAGGCCAAACCCAAATTGTTCATATTCAAGGTAGAGTAAGATTAGTGGAACCAGAGTTGGGTTAGTCAAAGGAAAATAGAGGGTTTGAATCATATTGTGTTGATTGAGATGATTTGTCCACACTCATCCTAACCTGATGACTTATAGACAAATGCACTGAACTAAATGACTATTCCTTTGTCAAATTCTAATCTTACAGTCTGCTTATCATCCCACAGGCAGGGATCATGCTACTTGTTAAAGCTACTAAAATAGTAGACCACAGGACAAGCACAGTTGAGGTATAGTGAGGAGGCAAATAATTAGACAAACACTCAAACTGGGAGTCGGAAACATCCTTGGTAAGAGGAAGCCTTGTAACCATCGAGTCTAACTCAAATGTAATCGTGAAGAACAGCATGTAGGATGAAGAGGAATAGAGTCCCATCCCTCAGGAGGAATAAAAGCCCATTAGTGAATCTTGATGACTTCAGCAATGGGAAGTGTCTGACACTTCTCAAGGGTATGGTGAATTAACAGAGAGTGACAGCTAGATACAATGGAGCTGTCAGGGCCCAATTAGTAGGAACAAATCTTAAGAAGGGCTTTCAACACCTCCTCAGAAATTATTCCATGACTATGGTTTTCTCTTTTCAACATTTGTGTGGGGAGGGGGATGGTGAGAGGAATTCTTCTGGTCCCTACCCCTTTTATAATCTTTTATAAAGAGGGAAATTATGACTGAGTTGGCATGAAAAGGAGTCCATTTTAAATTTTTCTGAGAAGAAAATATTTTGTGGGCATGAGAAGTTTTCATAGACTAGTATTTTAAAAATACTTTTTTTCTTCTATCTAAACTGCATATACTATGATGAAGTAAGAGCAGCTTGTTTTGTAACTGTATGTTATGGTTTCCTTAGAAGCACAGATTGAAGTAGTCAGTTTACTTTCTTCTCTGACCTTCGATATCACTTGGGTCCTTTGGGACACCAAAATAGAATTCAAAATGCCAGAGGCTTACTTGGGATTAATCCCTGTGAAAGACAAAAGGAAGAAGGAGCAAGGATAAACAATAAGAACCTTGAACATGATGTAGGTCTGCTGCTCATGAAAGAAGAAGAGGGAAAGAGGGTTAGACAGAAGAGCTTATACTGTAGCTGTAGACACTCTTGGTCAGCCCAGGGGGCACTGAGGCTCAGAAATGGCTCACAGAGGAACTGGGAATGGGGCCCTGAAAACTACTGGCTGAGTCATTGGCTAGAGACTGCTAAGGAAGAGCATGACCTCTGCTCAAACACTGCTATCACAATGGACTGACATGTACTGTCTTGAAGGGGAATAAGGAGAACACACCTCTCTGGCTACGTGTCACACAGAACTAGGAATAGGGTGAAGTTGGCCCTGTTGTCACACCCTTACAATAGCATGAATCTTATATTTTTACACATAAAATACCATCAAAGAAAGAGTTTAGTCTCCCAAATCGCTCTATAAATCTCATAGAAACCTATTCCGTTTTAAAAAGCTTCAGATAAAAGAATTTTAAAATGTTTTCGTTAAAATGTGTTTTTATCCTATATTTAATATTTGTAATATAAAGAAGCTCATCTGATGTTTTCAATCTCTCACCATGTTCTGTTCTACCTATTTCATTTTGATTTAGCAGAGAAAAAACAACTGATTTTCACCTACCCTATAATAAATGTTTCATGTCCCAACTGATTTTAACATATAGTGGACTTTTATTTAAGGATATATACACATTAGAATGTACATTTATTAATGTTTTTGTTGTACATACTATAGATATATATTTAGTAACAGATATACATATATCCCCACAGAAGTGAGGGCCCTGCTTTGGTTCATTGCTAATATATTGCTAATAAGACTAATTATCATAAGAAAAATTCTGGAAGATATTTGGGAAACTACAGATGAGTGATTTTCAATGCAACATTCATCAAAAAAGTCAGCAATGAAAATATAGTACTGAAAATCAAATATGACTTTTAAGGCAACTCTGTCATTAATTAGCCAGATGATCTTGGACATGCCATAAAGCTTCTATAAAATGGGGAGCTTAAGTTAGAGGAAATCCAAGGTTTTTTCCTGCCCTAACTGTATTTAATAGTATTCCAAACTTCTGTAACCTAGAGAGCTAGGATTTCCTGAAGGTGATGAAGTGTTGGGGGAAGGGATTTCCAAGGGAGCAAAATGAGTGGACCATGACCCAGGTCTCCCATCACCCACTTCTCACTGAGCAGTTAGGTTTTATCTGTTTTCCATGTTTAGCTTCAGGATAAGATACCCCTTTCAGGCCTCCCTGGTGGTGCAGTGGGTTAAGCAACGCACTATGAAGCAAACCGCAGCCATTGCAGCATGAGTTCGATCCCTGCCACTGGCCAGGGAGCGGACCCACATGGTGCAGCAGACCTCTCCTGCCTCACCTGCTGCTCCCTTCAGCAGTGTGTTTCATTCAGTCTGCCAGTTCTGTTTCTGACTCTGTCTCTGGTGAATCCTCTCACCTCCCTGGACTCTGGCCTGTACCCCAGCTCTTATATGCATAAATAAATACAATCTTAAAAAAAAAAACTAAGATACCCCTTTCAAAAACCTTTAATTTTTGCAAACATTTATATCTGATAAGGGACAAGATTAAATAATTCATAGGTAGGTATTATCTAATCAAGGGTAAACAATAATTTTTATTGGTTTAAATATTTTTTTAATTTTAAATAATTTTTTATTCTATTTATTTTTTTTCTTACAATGTTTGCATTCTTTCCTCAGGTGTAGCCTCCATAGAATTTCCACCACCATTTCACTCGTGCACCATCACACTCGTGCACCATCACCATAGTCCCTTGTGTTTAAGTATTTTTAATATTTTAAAATTGCATGAGGTTGTAAGCACATTTTAATATTTGTGAAGCAACACTCATATTACTCTATCAAGTCAGGGAATAGGACATTGTTGGAACATTGTGATTTCCCTTGTGTCCTCATCACTCAGTCTTTACTATGTCATCATAAACTAGTCACAGCATCTCAAAATAACTATGACCCTTGCTTTTTGGAACATCTTTTTCTTCTCTCTTTTTATATATTTTTACCATCTGTCTATGCATCCTTAAAAACATTAGTTCTGCCTGTTTTTGAGCTACATGTAAATATAATAATGTTAATACAATTTTATGTCTTGCTTTTTCCTAGTCACACATATTTATAAATTTATATACATATCTGTAATTTACTCCAATCTATTTCAATGTAGTATCCCACTGTAAAAACATAAAACATTTATAGATGCATTCTACTAGTGTGGGACACGTGGGTTTTTTCAAAAAGCTGGTAATTATAGGCAGTGTTGCTGGGAGTATTTTTAAGGATGAATCTTGGGATATGTAAAAAACATCTCTAAGGAATGAATGAAAGGGTGGAATTTCTGGATTATAGTATTTGCATACATTTAGTTTTACCAGTTAATGACAAACAGTTTTTAAAACTGCTATAACAATTTTCATTCCTACTTGTATAATAGTTACTGGTGCTTATATCATTGCCCACATTAAGTATTGCCAGATTTTTTTTTATTTCCCAACCTGATGGGTGAATAGTGATATATTTTATTTTGACCTTAAACTACATTTTCCAAATGTTTAGTACCTTTTCATTGGATTTATGGTCACTGTATTTCTTCATTTGTTCAAGTAATTTTCTCATTTTTCTGTTGAGTTGTTTACCCTTTTCCAGTTGAATTCTAGGTGATCTTTATCCTAAAAATAATTGTGTTGCTATATGTTGGAAATATTTTCCATGCCTTTATTCTTTTCACTCTTTTATATGAGGACTGTCAATGAACAAAAGTTTTAATTTTAATGTGGTCAATTTGTCTTCTTTAAGAATCTTCTATAGATCTTCAACAAAATAGGAACAAAGGAAAAAGACACAGGGCATCTATAAAAATCTATAGTAGCATTAATATCTAGTGGTGAAATACTGAATGTTTTTCCTCTAAGATTAGGAACAAAATAAGACCAAGAACAAAATAAGGATATATGTTTTTTGTTGCTTCTTATCAATATTAAACTGAAGCTCTATCTAGGGGAAGATTAGGCAACAAAAATGAGCAAAAATCATCCAGATTGGAAGTGAAGTAAAATGTTCTCTATTCATAAATGACATAGTCTTATATCTAAAAATACTAAGAAATACACTAGTGGAACTAATAAGTTTGTTCAGCAAAGTTGCAGGATGCAAGATCAATCTATAAAAACAATTTTTGTTTAACACTATCAATGAAGATTCTGAATATTAAGAAAACAATTTTACTTGTAATAGCAGACAAAAGAAAAAAGTACATAAAATTCTTTAGGAATAGATTTAACAAAAGGATACTATATATAGCTATAAATCTTTATTAAAGGAAATGAAACAACAAATAAATGAACAGGCATTTCATGTTCCTTGATCCAAAGATAATAGTTTTCAAAATGATCCACATACGTATTCAATGCAATCCCTATGAAAACATGAGATGCATTTTTAGCAGTATTTACAAGTTTTCCCTAAAATTCATATGTATTTACAAGGAAGCCAGAAGAGCACAACAATCTTGAAACAGAAGAACGTAGTTGTAGTCCTCAAACTTCCAGACTTACTTACTAAAAACTGTAGTAATAAGTCAGTGTGGTACTGTAAGAACAAATAAGTAGATCACTAGGATAGAATTATGAGTGCAGACTAAGCCCTTACATATGCTCAGTTGATTTACAGGAGTATCAAGACTGATTACTTAAGAATAATTTTTTCAGCAAAAGGTGTTGGGTTACTAGATATCAACATTCAGAAGAATAAATCTGAATTCCTGCCTTACACCATATGTAAGAGTGAACTCAAAGTAGATCACAATTCTAAGTGTAAGAGCTAACATCATAAACTGTCAGAAGAAAGCAGGACAGTGAATCTTTCTGACCTCAATTAGGCACTGACATTTTAGATGTAATACCAAATGCATGTGACAAAGCAAAAATGGACAAGACTTCACCAAAAAACAAAAACAAAACTTTTGTGCATTAAAGGAAACCATTATGAAAGTAGAAAGATAAAACACAGAATTTATAAAAACATATTTGCAAAGTATATGTTGGATGAGAAACTTATATCCAGAATATTTAAAAAATCAACCCAATTAAAGATATGGGCAAGAAATTTGATTAAGACATTTGTCCCAAGAAGATCCTCATTGGCTAATAAGTACATGAACAGATGCTCAGCATCATTATTCATTAGAAAAATGCAAATCAAAACCACATGGGAGACTACTTCACAATCACCAAGATGGTTGAAGTTTAAATAGACAAAAAACAGGTGTTAACAGATCTGTAGAGAAAGTGAAACATTCATATACTGTTGGTAGAATAGTTAGGCAGTTCTTCCAAATGTTAACACATAATGTTGACACAATTTCTACTCCTAGGTAATGAAGACACAAGAGAAATGAAAATGTGTCCACACACAAAAATTGTACCTTTATGTTCATAACAATATTTTTCATAATAACTCAGTGAAAATAACCCAATTCTCTATGCACTGATACATAAACAAAATGTAGTATAGACAGGCCATGGAATATTAGTTAACCACAGCAAGGAATGATTTACTGATAAACACTACAATGTGGATCAGCCTAGAAAACATGCTAAGTGAAAGAAGGCATTTATAAAGGATCAAATCTTGTATCCACAGAGACAGTAGGTCTGGAGTTCATAGGAGAAGAGAATAGGAGTGAAGGCTAATTGGTAAATGGAATTTGATGGATGGGATTGAAAGTATTCCAACACTGGTTAATGATGATGGTTGCACAAATATTGAATATATTATATTTGACTTATATAAAAATAATTATTTGTATGGTATAATATAAAAATAATTATTTGTATGGTATAATATAAAAATAATTATTTGTATGGTATAGCATAATAAAAATGTTTTATATAAAAGTATTATGAAACCCAAGGTTGAAAGGTAATTTACAGTTTCTTCTAAAATTTTATAGATTTTTTTCTTTTCACAATTAGTTCTTTATCCAGCTGAAATTGATATTTGTATATGATATAAGATAGGTGTTCTATTTAAATACCTTTTCATACAGATATTTGTCTTGGAACCATTTATTATGAAATTCATTTCCCCTGATCCTGACCCTTGTTGCTTTCTCTCTCATAAGTCAAACATACATATATTTCCTGAGTCTTTTTCTCTACTCTCCTGTTTCATTCTATTTGCCTATTTCTCCCAGTAATACCTTGCCTTTATTACTTTAGCTTTATCATTTTTTTTGATATTCAGTAAAGCAGATCCTCCACTATCAATTTTCTTTTCCTTCAAGAGTATCATTGTTACTCTTTATGTTTCCAAATTATATACATTTCTAAATAAAACTTAAAAGTAACTTGTCAAGTTAAGAGCAGACATTCACACACAAGTATATTCGTATTTTTATTGGTATTGCATTGACTATAGAAATTAATTTGGGGATAAACAATCAAAAAATGGGCAGAAGAACTTAAAAGACACTTCTCCAAAGAGGACATACACATGGCTAATAGACACATGAGAAAATGCTCAACATCCCTCT